>MUZC01000579.1:548639-575422 GCA_002072015.1 Radix auricularia | reverse complement strand
ATATACATCATGGGTCTAGGACTTATGGTTGCTGAGATCTAGGGTGATGACAGACGGACGGACAAAACGGGTGCAATAGCGCATTCGACTTCTCGAAAATGCGCTAAAAATAAATTAACAGGATATAAAGAGATAAATAAAATAATTTAAAATTTAAAGAATTCAATTAGATCTAGATTCTACTGTACATTCGATCGATTTGAAATGTTGATACATCATGTTTGTCATAAAAATGAGTCTGCCTGCAAAATTTCAGATTGCTAGCTTACGAAAAATGGGTTAAAAATCGATCCAAATTTTTTTGGCAAGGTCGGTTGGTCGGTCTTACGCTCGGTCGGTCGCATGGCTCAGACACCACAAGGTAATATAAAGGATTTAAATTGTTTAGGTCTGATCCAAACATAGAACAATAGTTCCTTCTATAATCTTTAGCAATGTTACGAGTAGAGATCTGCATACACATTTGAAATCTTATGATTCTTTTTCCGCTTACGAGTTTAAAATATTTTAGCAATCTAATTCTTCACTAAATATTCTTCCCAAATGTTTTTCTTTGACTATAAATGTACTTTTTTTAACGTAAATTATAAAATGTAAATATTTTAATTTAATTAAATCGCTTTCCACAGTTTAAATATCCAAAATTATTGAAAATGCTGATATTAATATATTCATAATTCCAGACGCAATGTAAAGTGCTTTATTCGAAACATTTTAATTCTTATTACGCTAATGCCCATATTTTATGACGATAGAAAGCTTCCATAATTTTGGAACACAATCAAAGTTTCCTCAAATCAGGTTATTGTCTTTTTACGTCAAAAGTGCGATAAAAATGAATTGTTTTCTCAGCTGTCAAATGAGGGCTTTCTTTTGTTACTTAAGATTTATCCAAGATATTTATAAACATGTGTAGTAAAAAAAAAATCATATGCAAATTAATAACATATAAGATGGATAAATGTAGGACGCAATAATCTTATGTAAAGAAGGAGCGTATGCAACAGATAATTTAAGAGCCCTTAAAGTTGGATTTAAAAATTCGTTCGTTCATTTTTTGTATGAAATTATTTACAACGCATGTGTCATGTTTAAAAAAATATATAGAAGTTAACAATCATTTACAATTGAAGTTTTATGTTATTTTCTAATTTTGAGAGTTACCAAACCTAGTTAAAAAATTATGTTGTTAAGATTTATAATATCACAAGTAATAGGAATTCTTTGAAATGGTGAACTTCTTGGGGCGTGAACCAGAATAACAGTAAAGATTAGTATTATACGTTATTTATTACGGGGTGTAGAAGAAAGTTATCTGTATTCAAATAAATCTTTTTAGTTTTTTTGTTTTTTGAAAGAGAAATACATTCAAATAATCCATAATTTGACTTTTTTTTTTATTACTCTTACTACATCGCCAAATGACAAAAGCATTCCCTTATTTATAGTCAGCTATTGTGAAATAATTTGAGATTTTCACTGGCAGTGATATGTGAACGAGCAAAGTAATTTATTGTATTTTGCATAGCGACTTTTGTTGCTTGGATACAATTAGCATTAGAAACAACAGTAACGCTATTCTGAGTGAATGACTGACTGGGATGCCCAGTTATTTGCCTACTCTGATGGCGTTGTTATAAGTATCGGTTAATACATTTTCTGAAAATGGCTTTAATTTATATTTTAACATGATAGGTAAGAAGCCCAAAAGTACAAAATATATACTCTAGCTTTGCCTGTTGTAATCGGCACAGTATAAGGTGAAGGAAAAGGGGTATCCCACCGTCGTGAGCTTTTTTTTTAATTTAAAGATCAAGTTGGTTTTATTTAAAAATTTCATATTTTTTCCACCTGCGTCAGTGCTAGCTATCTTATCCCCCGTGTGTTTTTAGCATCACTGTCAGGGGTATGAGAACCACCGCGGTTGTCATTTGGAATATTGCCTGGTCACGGGCTCATGTTTTGAACTCTGAACGAGTTCACTCGAGTTCATGTCACGAGGGGAGCGTTTGCTCAGGCCACGCAAGGTATGTCCAGAGACCCCGGGTATATAACTCGTGGGTCTCGCTGTGTAAGACAGAGACGGACATGATGTTATGTTGTAGAGAGCAGTGGGGTGTAGACAAGTGACCAGTGTCAGGACACGAAGATAGGTGTTAGTGAGACGACCAGAAGTGTACATAGTTGACAAGTGTCTTGGCATGTAAATAAAGATTGCTGATGAGAAAAAGGACTTGTGTTGCATTACTTGTACAACAGTGTTGGTGTGAACTCCGGGAACCATAAACCCTAGAAAACGATACCCGACAATCACATTCTAATAAAAACTGGTTTTCTCAGTTATTATTCTTTTTTTAGAAAAAAAATTACTTGTACTCATTATTATTTCCTAGGATCATCTTTACGATACACACCCCAAAGCTTTATATGCGATAAAAGATATATCTGAACTACGGCAGCTTGCCGCACCTGTTTATGGGGATAAGCTGCGGGGATTTTCGTTTGTTTGCTATCAGTTATGACGGCATGCTATTTGGCTTGTCTCCGTGGTGTTAGGTCTTGCTGGCGGCTTTGGGTTAATTTGAGATGAGTGTGTGTGGTGATATTACAGCTCATGTAGACATCGAGGTTTATGGCGCAACTTTTCACTGCTGCAGGCGAAAGAATTATGGTTCAATTTTGTAAGTTACAAGACGTCTAACGTTTCTTTATATTTATTTTAAATACGGAATGTAGATTATACAATTTTGGAATAAGGGATTTTTTTTATGGATATTGAATTGAGAAAATACATTTTATAACTTTCAACAATTTTAAATTCTTTAAAAATGAGACAACATGTTTTTAAAATGGGGTAATCTAAGTTTTGCGTAATTTACACTCAACGCTAATTCTGAGATATTTTATGTGATATAAATTGAACTAGATCCTACCCGTGGCGTAGATAAGCCACAGAGTTGCTCATAGATAGTGAAAAGAAAGGTGGGGGGGAAAAGAACGGGCACAAAATCCCCGTAATGCGCATTATGGTAATAGTTTTGAAGCATTTCTTCCTATTCTTCTATAGAGTGGGTTTCAGTAAGGCGTGCATAGTGCAGCGTGGTGCGGGTGTGCACACTACTACCTAAACACTGATTTGTCTTGTTGCTGGCGAATTATATATAGAAAAATATATACGAACAACAAAGCCCTCCAAGGAAGTTCCGCCGTCGTTTCGGTGGCATGTTGTACTTTCCTTCAACAGCGTCTCGACCAGCCATAAATGTGCATCACGTCAAGCCTGATTATTAATAGTCATTTAATTTGATTTCGAAAATTGCTTACTACACTGATATTCGGACACTATTCGGATCTGCAATAAGTATTTGCCGAATCCAGATAGTGGCGAAAATCTCGATATCCGGCTGCCCCCTAGTTTATTACGGCAACAGAAATAACATTTATTTACATATGTTTATAATTATCTCTATATAGAACTATCTCACTTGGGCCATTGCTTTCCACGTAAAATTCACACACTAATTGCAGAATTACAATTAGAATTTTTAATTAATAACGAAAAAAATCACAACAGGATTTAACAAAATTCACAATTTCGTTTACAAGTTAAAAAAAAATCAACCCCTTGCATCGTGTGACAATTATAATGAAACATTTTTACATATATATCAAATAAAGAAAATATCCTTAAAAAAGCCAGAGCTCAATTTAACATGCGTACACGAAAATGTGCGCAGCATAGTTTGACAATAAAATATTTTGAAAGCGCAGCGCTAAAAATAAAGGCTTGGAAAAAAACTACACAAAAACTAACTTGCTTTGAAAGGCCGCGTAAACTTGTTTAATACGAGATTATGTAGCGATTACTCGCTCGTCCACTTCCGGTAAGAAATGATGTTTATAAAATTTAAGAGTTACAAGTATTCACTGCGCCTTTCATTGAACCTACGATTCTATATGTGCATTCAAACAATCTCTAAAATATATATCACTAAACCTAACCCAAAACCCTAAAAACTATCACTAAACCTAACCCAAATCCTAAAAACATATCACTAAACCTAACCCAAACCCTAAAAACTATCACTAAACCTAACCTAAACCCTAAACTAAAAACTATCACTACACCTAACCCAAACCCTAAATCCTATCACTAAACCTAACCCAAACCCTAAAAACTATCACTAAACCTAACCCAAACCCTAAAAACAATCACTTAACGTAACCCTAAAGTATATCCCTAAACCTAATATATCAAAACAAACTATTTAAAAAAAAATCTTATTCACTATCAATTCATGTAGTATTGTTTAAAAAATAAATAAATTAGGCATCAGTAAGGAATCGAACCCCGGACCTCCGAGGTAGCATAAAGCCACAAACAACAATAAATTTTTTAATCTTATAAAAAAAAGTTACAAAGAATGGCAATAACCGGAAGTGGACGAGCGCGTATTTAGCCGCATATTGGGTCGTCCTGACGAGCGAGTAATCACTACCATGAGATTATTATTTTGTGTGATTTGCTTTTGGAGTCTTTAGAAGCTTGAGGGACTATCGATGACCGGACAGAAAATTGCCTTTAATTATTTAACTATGTTGTGCTGGGGTGCTGTTTCCTTTATTTTATAATTAGCAATCCTCAAATCCTCTTTTTTCATCTTTCCCTTTTCCAAAATTAAAATATGATCTAAAACCATGACGCCATATGATATACTTTTACGGTGAGAATCTTTAATTTGTAATCATTTTGCGCACCTCCCCAGATGCACACATTGTATTAAAATGTAAGATCAAACAATGACGACATAGCGTTACAGATCCAATGACTTGGACTATTATTTTATTTATATGATATGATTGGATATAAATAGATAGATGCCTCCATTAGGCGATTAAAAATTACATACGATATGTATGTATTATTATTAATTTTATTAATTTTAAAATCATATAATGAGTACCTACAGTATTTTAAAACATTAGAATTTTCATTTTTTTCAGATTTTTTTAAAGGAAATAAAAAAATGTCAGAGCTGAATTTATAAATTGATTCCCATGTCCCAGTATATTGTCATGTCCCAGTATATTGTCATGTCCCAGTATATTCTCATTGCCAAGTATATTCTCATGATCAGTATATTCTCATGTCCAAGTATATTCTCATGTCAAAGTATATTCTCATTGCCAAGTATATTCTCATGCCCCAGTATATTCTCATGTCCCAGTATATTCTCATGTCCCAGTATATTCTCATTGCCAAGTATTTTCTCATGCCCCAGTATATTCTCATGACCCAGTATAATCTCATGTTCCAGTATATTCTCATGTCCCAGTATATTCTCATGTCCCAGTATATTCTCATGTCCCAGTATATTCTCATTGCCAAGTATATTCTCATGCCCCAGTATATTCTTCTGTCCCAGTATATTCTCATGTCCCAGTATATTCTCATTGCCAAGTATTTTCTCATGCCCCAGTATATTCTCATGACCCAGTATAATCTCATGTTCCAGTATATTCTCATGTCCCAGTATATTCTCATTGCCAAGTATATTCTCATGTCCCAGCATATTCTCATGTCCCAGTATATTCTCATTGCCAAGTATATTCTCATGCCCCAGTATATTCTCATGTCCCAGTATATTCTCATGTCCCAGTATATTCTCATGTCCCAATATATTATCATGTCACTGTATATTCTCATGTCCCAGTATATTCTCATGTCCCAGTATATTCTCATGTCCCAGTATATTCTCATGTCCCAGAATATTCTCATGTCCCAGTATATTCTCATGTCCCAATATATTCTTATGCCTCAGTATATTCTCATTGCCAAGTATATTCTCATGTACCAGTATATTCTCATGTCCCAGTATATTCTCATGTCCCAGTATATTCTCATGTCCCAGTATATTCTCATGTCCCAGTATATTCTCATGTCCCAGTATATTTTCATTGACAAGTATATTCTCATGATTAGTATATTCTAAATTGCCAAGTATATTCTTATGATCAGTATATTCTCATGTCCCAGTATATTCTCATGTCCCAGTGTATTCTCATGCACCAGTATATTCTCATGTCCCAGTATATTCTCATGTCCCAGTATATTCTCATTGCCATGTATATTCTCATGCCCCAGTATATTCTCATGTCCCAGTATATTCTCATGTCCCAGTATATTCTCATGTCCCAGTATATTCTCATATCCCAGTATATACTCATTGCCAAGTAAATTCTCATGCCCCAGTATATTCTCATATCCCTGTATATTCTCATGCCCCAGTATATTCTCATTGCCAAGTATATTCTCATGCCCCAGTATATTCTCATGCCCCAGTATATTCTCATGCCCCAGTATTTTTCATGTCCAAGTATATTCTCATGTCCTAGTATATTCTCATGTCCCAATATATTCTCATGTCCCAATATATTCTCATGTCCCAGTATATTCTCATGTCTTAGTATATTCTCATGTCCCAATATATTCTCATGTCCCAGTATATTCTCATGTCCCATTATATTCTCATGTTCCAGTATATTCTCATGTCCCAGTATATTCTCATGTCTCAGTATATTCTCATGTCCCAGTATATTCTCATGTCCCAATATAATCTCATGCCCCAGTATATTCTCATTGCCAAGTATATTCTCATGCCCCAGTATATTCCATGTCCCAGTATATTGTCATGTCCCAGTATATTCTCATGTCCCAGTATATTCTCATGTCCCAGTATATTCTCATATCCCAGTATATTCTCATGCCCCAGTATATTCTCATTGCCAAGTATATTCTCATGCCCCAGTATATTCTCATGTCCCAGTATATTCTCATGTCTCAGTATATTCTCATGTCCCAGTATATTCTCATTGCCAAGTATATTCTCATGCCCCAGTATATTCTCATGCCCCAGTATATTCTCATTTTCCAGTATCTTATCATGTTCCAGTATATTCTCTTTTCCCAGTATATTATCATGTCCCAGTATATTCTCATGTCTCAGTATATTCTAATGTCCCCAGTATATTCTCATGTCCCAGTATATTCTCATGTCCCAGTATATTCTCATTGCCAAGTATATTCTCATGCCCCAGTATATTCTCATGTCCCAGTATATTCTCATGTCCCAGTATATTCTCATGTCCCAGTATATTCTCATGTCCCAGTATATTTTCATGTCCCAGTATATTCTCATGTCCAATTATATTCTCATGTCTCAGTATATTCTCATGTCCCGGTATATTCTTATTGCCAAGTATATTCTCATGCCCCAGTATATTCTCATGCCCCAGTACATTCTCATGTCCCAGTATGTTCTCATGACTCAGTATATTCTCATGTCCCGGTATATTCTCATGCCCCAGTATATTCTCATGTCCCAGTATATTCTCATGACCCAGTATATTCTCATATCCCAGTATATTCTCATGCCCCAGTATATTCTCATGTCCCAGTATATTCTCATGCTCCAGTATATTCTCATGTCCCAGTATATTCTCATGCCCCAGTATATTCTCATGCCCCAGTATATTCTTGTCCAGTTTTCTACTCTATCACTTCCATATATTAATTTTAATCTTCTAATATCCTCGTCATTAAATATTCCTTACCTTCTCCATCACAATCACAATTTATGAATAACTTTTTTAGCAAGATATTTACTTACCCATATTGAATTCTATCTCATATTCTCACTTTCATTGGGGTATTTAATAATTAATTTACAAGAAATATTGAGGGGAGAAAAAGGAAACTAAAGCTATAATTGTGTATATTTATTACTGTGCTTTTCCATGAAAATGTTTAGTGCTGAGATATAGGTCTTTAGAAATTTGATCATTTTATAGCGTCTTGTTAATGGATATAAGATGCTTCGGCGGGAAAAAATGTATCAGAATTAAATTATATTTTATGAAATAAAAGCCAAAACTAAAATGATTTACCCTCTGACAATTACACCAAAACAATATACTTTAAAAAAGTATCACTTTTGAGATCTCATGCGGATGTCTCACCGAGAAGCCGGAAGGAAGCGACAACCGACTTTTTATGTAACTTAATATTGTCCAGTGACGTGCCCTGAAATATTTGACAACAAGACGATGGCCGAAACAAAGAGAACCCTGAACTAGATATAACAACACGCGCCTTTTGATGTCCTGCTAATAAAATCTTCGTTGTACCCGTCACGTGCTATTTTTAAAGATGCTGGAGACCAGTAGCCACCAGGACGAAATCCGCTCTGCCCCCTCTCCCACCCCCAGCTGCCACGAGTACGCCATGAAACACCCGACATTCTGTGTTTAATGAAGGCGAATAAAGGGACGTCTTTATTCCAGCAGTACATTTTATGTTCTGTGAGAAGGAGGGGGTTGGGGAGAAGGTTAGGGGTTGTTGGTGAGGTGGGGGGAGCTACCAATACCAGCAAGTCAAACCCACGCGACGAGAAAGCAATAAATGCAGATTACTTGAGTACAGCCGAGTTTTCTACCAAGCTTCCAGCTCTCAGACCTCGATTCTCATACGGTTCACTTGTAACCCCATATGCTTAGAAACATTCAACTTTTCCCCAAGGAAAACTTTTATGATTTTTTAAGACAAATTGAAAATAACGGTACTAATTTTTAATGGATATTCCCGAAGATAATGAAATTTAGAACTGAAAGTCAATGGGGTGAAGTTGGGTGAAAATAATGTAGTTTGAGAGCACCTGACCAAGGAGTCATCTTATTTGTTGTCTAATCCCATCCTTCACTCAAAGTGTCTGAAATATCAACACCACCACTCAGCTCCTTCATTTTGCATAGCACCCCCTCCCTCACTTGCCTCAGTGACGAGTCCTTGGACTCTCCAACACTGGTGGTTCCTCCAACGACATGTCATGGGGGCGTGAGGAGATTATCGACTGGACTCTGTAATTATATTAAGTTTTCAAAAGACGAAGAACTCGTTAAACATTTTAGACCAGGAGCCCTCACCTCATTCAGGTTTTAAAAAAGTATAACTGGATTAAATACGCAAAGCGAGGACATAAATGTAGATGTGGAGGAGGGTAGTGAGAGGAATATTCAATTTGATTGGAGACTAAACATTCTTAGTCCAGGACAACGTACTTTAACTGTAAGATGTTGCAGGCAACCTTGGACATTTGAAGTCGTTAACATGGTGTTGGCCTCAGATATCTCTGTTTGGAGATGTATTCCTTTTTTTGTCTTCTTTGCATATTGAGTTAATCGGTTTTCAAAAAGGAAAACAAATTCCGATAAATATTTTAAAAAGTAAATCTTTAACAAGATCACTTAAAAATTAGAATTTTGGTGTGCTTTTTGGGAAAAAAATACGTTTAAGAAGATAATGTCGGTTAAAACAAATAGCTAATCAAAATGATAAAATAATTTTATCTTCATATAAAACGTTTTGGGGAAAATATTCTCCATCGCACCAACTTTGTAAAATTACAAGACAAATTAAGACCGGAACAAGACTTTCTTGGCTGAGATTTTGCATGATGGGTATGTGTGTGTGTGTGTGTGTGTGTGTGTGTGTGTGTGTGTTTGTGTGTGTGAGATAGAGAGCGGGGACGAGAAAGTGGTAGAACTGACAGAATAGCTGCAGGCAGGTTAGAGCTAACATTAATGACTTCCAGACTTCGATAGAAAAGAGGTATTGTGGGCAGATTTTAAATCTACCAAATAAAAGGGCAAACATTTATTTTAGTTAAGGAATTTTTTTCATCAATATGAATATTTTTAATTTACATGAGATAATTTTAATAAATATTTATCAATTGTTTTACTCTTTAAATTTTAATGCTTTCATTGGCAGCTCGATTTGAAAAATCGTTCGACAAAATCAAGAATACCTCTAATTTATTTTATAAAATCTACGTTTCCGTTTTAAGTGTGAAAAATAGTTGTCTACACCCTTATAATGCGGCTGAAGTTATTTATCCCATAAATCAATTATGAAGGATTTTAAAGCTTTCGGTTGCTAAGATCTTGTCAGTTGAATTTCATGTAAATTTCGAAACTGAAATGTGAACGCAAAGGCATTATTAACCCAATGCTCCATAATTGATGAGGTTGTAAAGGAAATAACGTGTATTAAAACTAGGCTGCGGAAATCAACGATTAATTAACTAATGGTCAAAATTGTAATTTCTTAAAATTAATTTGATCAATTAAAATTTGATTAAAATTTAATAAAATATCTCTAATATTTAGTTTTCAATCTTATTATAATAATTTACATTTTTTGTTACTACATACTATCCATTTCTATTTCTAATAGTTATTTAGACGTGCATACGCAAACAAAAGCGACGTCTACTGACAGCACAGTTAAAATTAAGCATGCAAGCGGAAAGTTGAGCAAACATCTTATTAGTAAGTTAACTGCGGATGGCTTAAGTGATGCCTACTTGCTAACTATAAAGTGAATGACAGTCAGTATACTGTAAAAGTTTTATAATTTAACTTTCTACGTTTTTTTTTTTTTAAATGCAAGTTATAGATAAAATCACGTCAGTGCTAGAGTTTAAATTGACAACATTTTTGTGTCAACTCTAAAGTTAAGTCATGGATTGTTGCAGATCAGATACAAATACAGTGCGACCCTTTAAGTCACAGTCCTGTGGGTCACTGTTTATGTAGCCGCGACTTAGGTGAATCGCAATTTATCGTCATTTAGTACATATTTCAATGTTACTCACTGAGCGAAGTAAAGGATGCAAATTAAAAACGTGTTTTCTTGCCTATAATACTTATTGAAAATTTATTTCAGTTTATACTCACCTATTACACACATCAATACATATTGTGGTATAAATTAACAACAATTATGTATCTTTTAAAACTTATTTCTTCATGAACCAGCTACTCAGCAATGATTGCTTATTACTGTCATTGTTTGTTTTCCCTTATTTCTGGCATAGCAGAACGAATTTGTTGTGTTCGTCACAAAATCCTGGAGCCATGTATATAAACGCGACTTAACGGATTTCGCGAAATAACAAATGACGATTTAAAGGGATCTATTTACGCGTTATAATTAATCAAAGTTAATCGATTAATTTTTCCCCGATTATTCGAAATTTGTTAATCTTGCAGGGAAAAAATTTTCAGTGCAAACGACGTTTCATTTGCTTATGAGAGGTCATAGAGAAGGGCCAAAAACCACAGTGAGTCTCTTTTCAAGGACAAACAAATCATTTTTATCATACACACTTTAAAATTGTCAAATTTTCCTGCGTACGTAACTATAAGAAACTGCTCTCCTCTCTCTCTCTCTCTCTCCTCTCTCTCTCTCTCCCAGCCCCTCAACCTCAAATCTCAGAGCGGTGTCTCAAAACTTATCTTGTTTTTCATCTCTATGCTGACAGCGTCTTTATGTTTCCGGGCGATGACTGCACTCACTCTCTCTCTCTCTCTCTCTCTCTCTCTCTCTCTCTCTCTTTACCACTCTATCCAGTCTCGAGTACAGCTGCTTACAGCTGACATAAAAACAGACACCCGCTGTCACGATTCATAGCAAGATTATAAATCAGCGTCACTCTCGTCTCTCGGATGACCCAAATCCCGCCATGAGATGGATCATATTAATCCAAATTTTCTATATAAAAAATTACAGCAAACCTCGTCCTGAAAAAAAGAAAGACATTATAGAAAGAAAAAAAACTGATCTATATCCTTACCCCGGGCTTTGCCGGATGTCTTGAGAAAATAGTTTTCTTTCTGTCTGCCCAATCAACGTAAGGCCATGACTGCGTGGACGCCATTACAGGGCTGGCTTTTTGTTGTTGATGGAATCGATTAGCGGAATTTAGATACGAATATTCCGATTTGGGGGAAAGGCGTGTGGAGTCGAATACTTTTTGTGGCGAATCGATTGTTAAACATGGCTATTCGCTATCAGTCGTTTGTGGTTGTGATTTGGCAGAGCAGGGCCGAACTAAAAGTCTAAATAGACACAAATGTGAATTTTCCGTTTATCTTTTCTTATACAAGACAGACTTTTCGTTAAAATTGCACGAAGCATTTCTCTCAAAGTTACATTTGAAATTGGTCCGTGACTGAGTTCATGTTAAAGTTAAAGACACGTGAGAGATGTGAGTATGTAGGGTGGGGTTTGGTTGGTGGGTAGAAGAGATTAAATATTACGTCAACCTGGCCCGTGTTTCTGCATCAACACGTAGTAATGAAAAGCCAATAAATCACTTTTTTTCCCTCTCTAACATGTTGCCTCATTCTATAAAAAATCTAATTTGGAAAATGAAAGCCGAACAAAAACTTGTTACGCATGTGAGAACACTACCCTCAAGGTCAAGGTTGTTTTAGATGACGTGGCATGTGTTTGATGAATGTCGAAGCAGTGACGTTGTTGTTTTTGACACAGGAAAACAAACGTAAAATGTTGTCATGGAATAAATTTAGAAGGTGAGGAGAAAACGAATTAGAACAGGGGTGGACATATGTTTTGGTTCGGGGGACCACTTTGTGTTGGCGGATTGTATCAAACCGTTTAGGTCAGGTCTGGCCAGGCCTGTAGTTACTGAGAATCATTTTTATAAATGTTAAACATTGTTGAGAGCCGCATTGAGGCACTAAGGGTCACGACCCCCTCGCAATGAAACACTTCCATGTGTGATATATTTTTTAAAGGTTTTTTAATTTTTATAATTTTATTATTTATTTATTTGTTTTCAACCTAGCTCTATGTTGAAGAAATATACGCTTTACGTCTAACAGTAAAAAGATATTGACATATGTAAATGTTAATGAATTTTAAAAAATTGGCATTGACTCATAATTTTGGTCACAGTTTAAATGATTCAGTTGAAAAGCCTTTGAAGTATCAAAGTCGGTAGATAGATTCTAGTAGTTGTGGTGCAAAGTTCTGTAAGAATAAGTTCTTTTGCCACAAGCAATATTCCAAGTGATTATAAGATTTGCCTAAGTTGAAAAAACACCTTCTGTTCTGGAAGCAGAACGTTGTTTCTGCTGCTGACATATTCCAGACCTAAGCTCGGCAAGATTACTTTTTCTTAATTCAGATTAAGCCGAAAAATATTTTCGGTCAAAGTTATTGTACAACTTTCTTTGATAAAATTATTGTTTTAGCGTACACCAACACTTCGCCACAGTATGTGCACCGCACCGTGAGTGTGCACCGCACCGTGGCACACTGTGTGCACCACACAGCAACACACTATATGGAAGAAAAGGAAGTAACACAGTAGAAATATCGCGATGAAAAAAGAAGGCAAGCGTGTTTCATTGTTGTAAATTAAAAGCTGTACTGCTGTAGTCCTGCATTTATTAATTTTTTTAAAATAGTTTTTACCTGCATTAAAGAAAACCACCACTCGGCTACGTTATATCATTTAAAAGAAAAAGGTTTTCACACCAAAGTTGTCCGCGAGCCATAATGTCAACACAGGAGATCCAGGCAATGAGACGCGTTTTGGCCAACGTTTGTTTAAATGTTTGTATTTTTTTTTTTATTTAGCGTTTCATTTCATAAAAATCATAAAAAACTGTCTTAAAAAATAAATAAACAAAATTATTAGTCTTTTTAAAATAAATTTATTAAACGCGCCGAAAAGACATGTTACCTGGAATTGAAACTGCCAGCACATTTAATTATATCATCAAATAAATAGGACACATTTCACACTATAACACTGTCACTTACAATGAAGTTGCTTTTTGTTACTGTCTGGCTGAGAGCACATCTTCTCGTCGATCGTCATGCAAGTAAAACTTTGCTCACTAATTTTTGTAGACCCAAAAAATAGGGATTATTTTCAGCTAATTCTTTTCACACATGGGCATATTTTAACATACAAATATTTATAAAGACAAATAATTTTACAGTATTTAACATTTCTTTCACTGTGTGATCTGACTTAAAGTCAATTGGCAGTAGATGTAGTTCCTGGTACGCTGTATCAACATCATTAGTAATAGGTGATATTTAGGAATATTAATTTTAGTTAAGTTAATTTATTAAAAACAAACAATGGTTAGACTTAAAAATAATCTATTATGTCAAATGTTTCTTTTACCCCACTGAATCAAGTACACGGCACAAAGATATCTTAATACAACCCTCAGATAGACATAAGGATAAAAATACCTTTCTTATTCCGTATGTAAGAACAAACACATACAAGTTTTCTTTCTTCCCCTCCGGAATTCGGGTGAGAAATGGGTTGCCTCAAGAAACCAGGAAAGCCAACACTTTATCATCACTTAAAACTCTAATTAGAATGCAAGACTAAACAGAAAACATAGATAAACGTAGGACGCAATCATCATTTGTATAGAAGGTTCGTCTGTAACATTGTAACATATAAGAAAAGATAAATATTTAAACAAATGTTCACAACTTATCTAAACCACGCCACACAATAAAGAGTCAACATCTGCACGATATTCTACTACGCAAATTTAAATGTCTGATTTAGATCAATAGACATCACCAGCTGATGATGATGCAGTTTAATATCTAACTTGTTTTTTCAGTACACAGAAATACTAAATTTTATTTCAAAACTCTATTTGAAGAAGCCAATTTCAGTCTTGAAAAGAAAAATAAAACCAAACGAAAACAGTCAACCACCACAGTTGTGTTAATTTACATTCACTTTATAAATCGTAGCTAAAATGTCAGCGTTGATTAATTCTTCTTTCTGGTTTTGAGAGAAGTATTACAAATGTCATTAATCAGTCATCTTGAAGGTCACGACCAAATGAAAACGAAATGCAATACGTAGAAAACACTTGGTGAAGACTTCGAGCAAATCCATTGAAAGTTACGCTCTCTTTTTTTTAAGACGCGATGAAGATCCTTTCCCAGTATTTTTCTGCGACTGTTTGTTCTGCTAGCTATTATTATAAAGTGTTATTATAAACTCCTTTTTATACCATGCATTGTAAACCATTGTTTATATGATTTCAATACTGCACCAATTTTTTTCTGGGAAATAATAAATGTTATAGCCATTGGTCTCGGAAATTTTCTAGTCGACTTTTATCAAATAAAATGTACATCAAGGAACCTTAAGATGTGGCTGACGAAACTCAATAGTGTCGCTCCAGAGACAATCAGAATGACAAAGTCAAAGGCTCCCATAACAGTTTTTTTTAGAACCACTCGTGTGAGAAAAGTCTCAGAACAGAGGACGTCTTCAGTAGCACTTCTTCAACTCGACGTCACCAGCGTGCACATT
The DNA here is from genome assembly GCA_002072015.1 of Radix auricularia. Lineage (NCBI taxonomy): Eukaryota > Metazoa > Mollusca > Gastropoda > Lymnaeidae > Radix > Radix auricularia. Next base: position 560,186 of record MUZC01000579.1, on the reverse strand, counting down.
GAATGGGGCGGCACTTCGTTCAGTCGGGAGAAAAGATTTAGTGCTGATTAGATGGCTGTCCCAATGAAAGGTCGCGTCTGTGCGAATTGAAGGTCACGGTGGTTCAGTATGTAGCCCAGACGCGGAGTCACTGAGTTATTTCCCTGAAAGAGACAGACTCCATTCTGGACACCGAATTCTTGTTTAGTTGTTTATTTGTATTTTTTAAAGAAACTTTCCGGAGAGAAAAGAAGGGAGGATAAAATGTATATTTAGTATTTTTAACTATTTGAAATCTTTACCCACAAGTTTGGGACGCGTCTGAAACACCATGTTATGTTACAGTTATTTATAAGGTCTGTTTAGTCATGAATTTAAAAGTAAAAGCAGTATATTTGAAACTGTTCGCTTCAATCCTGTTTATGGAGCTTTAGATATAGAATATACGGATATAGCAATTTCCCGTGAACATATCGTGACGTCACATGTTTCAGTATGTGGTGATACACTAATATCGGACATTGTGTTACAGATATAGATAGGAGACATAGTGTTACATTCATTGTTGTCTTTCCTTGAATTTGTTCATGGATATTCAACACAATTTGTAGAGGACGCAGGCGATGATAAACACACTACATAACGACATTATCAACTGCGTTAATTGAACTAAAATTGGACAAAGTCTAAACAAATCAAAAGTGTATATGTTAAACACTAAATGTCATGTGACTCGCTGATATTCTGAACCATATAAACAAGGCTTTCTCACCTACATTTGACAATTATTTACGACAAGATGATGAAACTGCTATCACAGAAAGGCAAAAAATTAATTTAAATAGATTTATCAATTTTTAAAAATTATTTATACTCCCATCTTCTCTAAAAATTTGCCAGTATTGACAACTTACTGGCAGACATTGGGTGGGGCGAAAAAATAAGTAACTATAGTACTGGCCGCTTACAAGGCGGGATTGGTGAAAATTGTATGAATCGGACAACTTGCTAAGGGAGCCAGTGGTGTTAACTTTGAAAACCACGTTATCTCTCAATGATGGGCCATCATTTGCACACAGGGGAGCTCTGAAGTCTTGATGGTTCAAGTCAAGTGTCTGTTAAGGGTTATGGTTAACTGGTGGGACTTCTTGGGTCCTTCATGGGATAACATGAATCGCACGGATAAAACCAAAGACGTCCACCATGATGCTGATAAACTTTGGTTTCTACCCAGTCCCCACTTGTTCACTTTTTATCACATGTCTTGACTCACCCTAGAGCGCCCTACACATTACATACAGTGTAGTTGATGTGTTAATTAGAGCACCGAGAACTATAAACGTGCGTTTCTTGTCTTCCAGGAACATTTTATGTTACTGTTTACACTTCATTTTCAAAATAATATAAAATTAAATTACAGATTTAGAGTTACTAATAAAAACAGAAGTACCAGACATAATGGCTGGTTCTGAAACTTGGTTAAAAGCCCCAAGATTTATAAATCGGAAATTTTTAATAGCAACCATAATAATTTTAGAAAAGATTGGTCAGACAATTTTGGAAAAGTGGTACTTGCAATAAAAAAAAACTAAAAAAACTATCATACCTGAAGAAATTTACACCGCAACCTAATATCAATACAGTCAGGTTTTTTTTTTTTTTTTTTTTTTTTTTTTTTTTTTCTTTTTTTTAAATAGTTACACCAAAATGAGCACCACTTATTGCAGGCAACATGTACCCAATATAAAGCTAGCATATTTGTAGTCAACTAACATTCGTAATAGAAAATCGGAAAACGCTGTATTTTGATTATGTCGGACTTTAATATTCCGGACATAAATTGGAACACCTGGGCCCTAGGTCACCCAAAAAACGAATAAATACATTTACGAAAACTTTATAAACATTAACACCATAAACTTAGAAAAAATTGTCAAAAGACCTCAAGGAAAATGAAACACTAGAATAGATTGTGACTTGATTCCTTGAATTGTCCGTCCATAATATTGTTAGGGCTACCAATGCAATAAAAAGTAAATAAATAAGATACAGAGAGGAATAATTGTATTTCAATAAAAAAAATACATAAAACAGGGCTAATTTCCAAAAAATTTACTTAAGTAAATACAACACACATAAAAACAAATCTTCAAAATATGATGGAGCAGAATACTCCAGGAAAACTAAAATCAAAAATTATCAAAAATGCTGGCTCAATATTATTATTTTTTTTTTTAAATATGGAAACAAAACGAGAACTTATATAAAAAATAGAATAATTTAATTCTGCCAATTTAAAACATAAAATAAAATAAACTTACAGATTAGCACACTTGACGTACATCTGAGTCGAAACCTACAAAAAATAAATATATAAAAACAATACAATTTCTCTATATAACAGCAAAAACATGTGATTCTTATTTAATGTAAATAATGGAACCTGCAGGAATAGCAACAGCAAAAAGTCCAAAATAATCAAACATAAAATAATAATGAAACCAAACCTAATACTCGCAGCATCATTTTCGGCTTCAGGTGACAAGATTATTTAATAAATTGAAATAAAATGTAAGAATGAAATAAGCCGTGAACTGTCCCCAATCCTAATTGTTTTTTTCGAGCCTCTCTAAATCAGAGTAAATGGCCACAGGATTACAAATTAACTAAAGTAACCCCCCCCCCTTTCTAAAAAAAGTGATAAATCAGACTTCACTTTGGTGACAAATGTACTAGAATATAAATGTTCTGTATGGGGCTCACCCACAATAGAAAACATTGATAAACTAGGAGCAATTGAAAAAAAAAATATCTCCAAGCTTCATTACTGGAGAATATTCAAAACTTAAAGAATAACACAAATAATCATTAAAACTTGAGGACATAAGAAAAAAAAGTAAAGTAAGCAATAAATTCTCCTCTAGAGATACAAAACAAATATAACATAATAAAAACCTCAGATAGATATAAAGATAAATACCTCTTTCTTATTCCATATACAAGAACAAATTAATACAAAATTTCGTTATCCCCGTCCGGAATTCGGGCGTGGAATGAGTTGCCTGAAGAAATCATAAAAAAATAACACTTTATCAACAGTTAAAACTCTAATAAGAATGAAGGACTAAACACAAACTATGGATCAGCGTAGGACAAAACAATCTTTCATAAAGAATGATCGTCTGTTATGATAACTAAATTAATGAAATCCTATGATTTTTACCACTGTTGCTGACAAAAGGAATCATGACTTTTTCTACACTTGTTTTATTCAAGGAAAAGCGCCTGAATCTTTAAAGATCTTCCTTTATTCACAAATTTCAAGTAAATAAATATCAATAAAACTTTAATTGAAGTAATCGAGGTTTTTTTTTTCAGATGTCTAGACCTTTCTTAATATCTTTTATTTGTCATCAAATGAAATAACTTTTGATTACTAATATGTCATTGTTTATATTTTTATAACCCGCTTTCAGACCATTGTGGTCTATGGGTCAAGTAAATTTTCATTCACAAGTTTCATTAAGCCACCACTAACGAGCAAGGACTTATGTGGCTAGCACAGTGCCCCAGGGGCCTTGCCAGCACCGTGGCTCGAATCCGTGATTGTCATTTTGTCTAGGTTTGACAGTCCAGCATGTTACCGCTAGACCACCGCGCCCCAAGGTCATTTTGGCGTACACAAATCTCAACCATATCTTTTAAAATCTCAAACCGAATATCTGTTTAACTTTTCTTTTAAAACTCTGCTTTTAGGGATCACTGTCTATTTACATCACCGCACACTAGACTTATTGCTGAACATAGGCTTTTAGGTGATTACTTAATGGCAAATCGTGATTAAATGTTTCATTTGTGTATTCAACAGATATTTTTTCAAGCTCTCTTACAAACTTTAGGTTTTAGAAAAGGCTCTTTTCCCAACAAAGTGATATAATATTGCGCTTAGCAATTAACAAAACACAATATTTTAAAATGTGAGAATTAATTTCTTGTTCCGTAAACATATGTTTGTTTTGCATATACTATAAAGATAATCTTTTTACAATTAAGAGAAGTTGAGCAAAGGCTTCAATAAATTTTTTTCTGTAATTAATCTACTGCTTGAACAGCATTTAGTTCAAAGCCACTCATTTTCAGAGGTACTCAGCTACACACGCACACTTATCCCTTTAATATTAACTCCAGTTTCCAATTGATACAGAAGTACATTGGTGATGCAAAGTCTTGGATGACGTTCAGCAGTCTCAAGCTGAATGATGATAAGACTAAAGCACTCCTATTTTACAACAATAAATCACGCTGTACTTTGTCTCTTCCGAATTCCATTCAGGTAGCCAATTCGGATATACTGTTCACAACATCGACTAGGAATCTTGGCTACATCATTTCTGACAACATATCTACCAACAACTTCATCAATCACATCTGTCACTCTGCCTACACCGCCATCCGTCAGATCAGCTCAATCCGCCAATACTTAACGATTAGTGCAACACAAAACTCTAGTCTGTGCTCTTTTTTTCTAGCTCGTATTGATTATTACAGTTGTATGCCGTGAATGATCCTAAAAATGCATTGAAAAACTACAGAAAGTGCCAAAGTCAGCTGCCAGACTTGTTCTTAATGAAACAAAACATTACCCCGTTACTCCGCTACTTTACTCACTTCATTGGCTACCCATACAAACCCGAACTGATTACAAACTAGCTGTTCTCTGTCACAACCTCTTTTCCGACTCATGCCCTTCCTATCTTACAGACTTTTATCTGCTACGCGATTCTGCAGACCTACGTATTTTCTGTTCCTAAGACACGATCTAAAACATTAGGCGAAAGGTCGTTCTCTTTTGTGCAGCCAAACAATGGAATTCTCTACCATTACACATCCGTAGTATTAAAACAATCAAGTCCTTCATGCCTACACTTAAGACACATGTTTTGAAAATGAAATTTCAAATTAAATGAAACATTTCTTTTAATGATTAACGTACCCTTTTATTTTATGTTCTGTAATTAATGTGGTTGCTACTTTATGACTTATATGTATTTTATTACCCTCATGTAAAGCACTGTTATCCCAGTTCCTTACTAGGATTCAGCGCTGTATAAATTATCAATCTATTACTATTATTATTTTGTGTATGTTTGTAAGCTGGAACCAGGTTATAGTTTGTGATTAGGAGAGGGGGTGTAAAATTATCAGTTATAATTTCTCCTTCTGGCAAAAATTCTGAAAAGTCATATTTCCAGTCATTTGTAACAGACAAAAACTTTGATGTCTCTCTGCTCTCTGTTGTGTATCATTTAAAATTGTAAATCATTACAAGCTGTTGTCTGACTTAAACTTTTTATTTAATTTGAATTTTTTCTGTGTGTATTACTTAAAGCTTAGTTAACTCAAGAAGAACATGTGTCTCCAGCACCCTCCTCCCCATCTAGATTCTACGATTGTAAAACTTTAGAGTGGCATTCACTGTGAGGCCAGCCGGACTTCCAGTTTGGCTTCAATGGGATTATTTACTCTTTTTACTTTGGGCATTATAATAATTATATAAATGGTGTGTGGGAGTGTGTGTTTGTGTTTGACGAGTGTATAATCGTGAAATTACCCCAATTCTTGATTGAATTAAGCCCCGTATTATTTACAGAAATTGCTACACGATCATTGCATTTAGTTCATTATCGATTTCGTGTGGCAAAGAAGAACATTGCAATAACTTATTTGTAAAACTTGCGAGCAATTAAAATGTTTATATGTAGGGTTTTAGAATGCAAAGCTTTGTTCAAATAGGCGCTTTGTTCTCTGTATGATACTAACAAATTTTGATCAGTAAAAAAAAATGAAAAAAAAATCATTTTACATCATTGATAACAACTTATCAGAAGATATAAACACAGAAATAAATAGAAATAAAAATATTAACACGTTTCATTGAATCACGTCAAGAAAAAATGCACGTTTTAGATTTCATGAAGTCACAACCAACAAAAAAAAACCAAAAAAACAAAAAAAAACCCTAAAACCGCCAAAAGCCCATGAACTTCATAGCATTGGTAATAATAACTGGGCCGTGGTGTGACACGCACGAAATGTGTGCTTCCCTAGGTAAAACTTCAAGTATCTTAGCATGTTACAGACGCTCTTTCTGTACAGAAGATTATATGAGACCGTGTAGACAGTATCATGGACACTGCTTCATGCAATCAACCATTGAAATGTTTCTGAGTGGTCTGTGTGTTCTAACTTTCATCCCAGAAACTAAGTGGTACCATTATTACTAGTGTGTGCGTGGCTTCAAAACCAAATTGCCTATTGTGGAATATGCATCATTATTGTAAATATATATATAATTTATCCCTATTTCGTCCACCAGTTAAATATGTTAGGCCCAACAGTTACCATGTGTCTTTAAGTGAACAGAATAATACAGGTGGGTCATGTTTAACCACTGCAACATTCCAGCATCATACAGATAACAAAACAATTCACCGGAATTAAGAGCAGGCAAAATCATTTTGTCTACTATAATACAACGTCACAGAACAAAGAAAACATAATTAAAACATGGTTTACCGACTCCAAACCGAGCCGACAAATCGATTTTCCTCAAACACAATTAACTTATGACCTATAAAATGTTCCACTCAGAAAAATAGCCGAGGAAATGAGCCCTGGTAATACACCTCAGCCGCTATCCATTATGTACTTATTATCACCGACCATTATCGCATTTAATTATCGTGTTCCGAGTGGTCAGCCTGTTAATATCGAGTGCCGCGAGTTCAAGCTCAAATGGAAAGGTCAGCGCTTTACTTCTCATTCATCAACACAGCTTCCCCTAAACGTTCTTAATAATCCCTTCTGCTCCTTCATATTTTATAACATTTATGTTCCTGGAGTCAGTGATCGATATTTCTATAGAACATTTTATTTTTCGTTATTTAATTTATGTTGAAGGAAACATTTGCTATTACTGAATCGTCCTGGAAAGGGGATTAGCGAGGTATTCCATTGTGTTCTGGGATTTGAGCAAGCGAATCACCTGACATCAGGACTCTATCTCGCACTTCCTCTTGTAGAACGTGTGTTTTCGGTTTACTAGTTGTCATATGTTTTGTTTCTTTTGTGTAGGCGAGTGGGTGTTTTTTTTTTGGTTCTGTTTTGATTTAACGTGAAAAGAAATTGAAACATAGAATTGAAACACAACGAAGTTATTAGGGTTATGCCTGTAGCTTTGATGACATCACAAATTGAAAGGTCGAATCAAACAACGAAATCGTGAGGGCAATGGCTTTAGCTTTGATGACATTACAAACTGAAAAGTGGAATCAAACAACGAAATCGTGAGGGTTATGGCTGTAGCTTTGATGACATCACAAATTGAAAGGTCGAATCAAACAACGAAATCGTGAGGGTTATGGCTGTAGCTTTGATGACAAGTCAGACAGCACAGTTGGAAATGTCTCATCAAACAACGCTCAAGCTCAAATTTGAGCTAGAATTAGGTCGACAACGGCTACAATGACGAAATTAATACAAAAATATGGACCACCAAATTACATAAGCCTTCCGAAAATGATCATGCTATACAGAGCTATCGTTAAATTTTAAACTATTGTCCTGTATGTATATGACACATGGACACTACTTGCAACCACTGAAAGCAACCTGCAGACATTTTTAAACAATGCATGAGTAAAATTCTCCGGATCTCTTAAAACTAGAACAGAAGACCAATGAGTATGTCTGGGACAGAATAGCCTCCGTTGTGGGCCACCAATAAACCATTATATTGATAATTACAAGATGCAAACTGACATTTTTCGGTCATGATAACCTGACAAAAAATCATCCTTCCAGGCACCGTAGCAGGAAGCCGGCGAAGAGGTCGACAGCGGACAAATTGGCTTGACTACATAAAACACGTAACGGTCACGGGACTGATGATGATAATGATGATCGGCAAATGACAAAAATTATACAATTAAATTAGTCTCTTAACCTAGAAACACTAGAGAGAAAATGAGCTAAATAATAATACTATTAAAGTTAAATCATAACCATAACATTTTAACTTGGCAACATGACGCAAAAAAAAATAATATAGATCTAATTCAACTCGGATAGACATTGGCATAAAAATGCTTAACTTCTATAATTTGCAAGAAGAAACTCATTCAAATCTTCAATTTTCTCGTCTGGAATTAGCCCTTGAAGTTGGTCACTTGAACTAAAAGGATTAACCAACACACTAACAACATTGACATTAATTATTACACTGTAAGACTAGCCATGAACCATGTATATGACGCTATGATCACATTTTTAGAAAGAACTTCTGATGTTTATTTGATGGGGTTAGATAACATGGAATCCACATGGACATTGCTGTAGAGAGAAAGGCCAAAGAAGACATGAGGGCTCTACCTGGAGGCAGACACGAAACACGGCATACACCTGAGTGCTGCTAGAGAGGAAATCACGTGACCGAGATAAAAGTGGGTCATAAAACTATTTTAGACTAAAGTAATCCTAAAAAATGTAAAATGCTTTAGTTAGAACTGAGTGCAACATGTCTGAACTAATATACGAGTATGTTGACTAAAGCTGATATAAAGTTAAAAACGTTTATATGCATGGGCACGGTATTTCTTAGTAAAGTTATATATTTAAGTTTTGCTTGAATACCCGAATGTCTTGGGAGTAGGAGAGAGCGAGAGAGCGAGAGAGAGAGAGGGAGAGAGAAAAGGATAGAGAGAAAGGGACAGAAAGAGAGAAGGTGAGAAAAATAGAGAGATAACGTTAAAGATAGAGGGAGAAAGTGATAGACAGAGAAAGAAAGAGAGAGAAAGAAGAGAGAACATGTGAGAGAAGGAGAAGGTGCGAGAAAACGAGAGAGGAATAAGAGAAATTGAAAGAAAGTGAAAGAAATTGAGAGAGAGAAAAAGTTAGACTTATAGAAAGAGAAAGTGAGAGAAATAGAGAAAGATAGAAAGAGAGAGAGAGAGAGAGAGAAAGGGAGAGAAATAGAGAGAGAGAAAAGATAGACAAATAGAGAAAATGAAAGAAATAGAGCGAGGTAGAAAGTGGGAGAAATAGAAAAAAAAAGAAAGTGTGAGGAAAGGAGTGATAAATTGCGAGAGAAAAAGTAAGAGAAGAGAGACACGGAGAAAGTTAAAGAAATAGAGAAAAAGAGAAAGTTAAAGCAACAGAGAGAGAGAGAGATAAAGAAAGAGAGCTTATCAATTTACAAGCAACTTAATGCTGAAGCAATGGTTGGAGTAAAGCTGTCTTGCGACTCTTTAGAACCTCTGGTGGTATTCCATCATTCCCCGGAGCTTTTCCACAAGCTAGACTGTCAATTGCTTTGCTCAGCTCTTCCTGTGTGGGCACGACATCAAGTTCTTCCATGAGTGGCATATCTGGGATGTCATCTAGAGCGGTGCTGGAGACTGTGGTAACTGTTGAATACAATTCCAGATAATGCTCAACCCACCGTTTTAGCTGTGCTGCCTGGTCTTGAATAATTTCTCCATTTTTGGACTTTAGGGGAGCAGCTTTTGATGTCAAGGGGCCCGTTGCCTTTTTGATGTTTTCGTACATGACTTTTGCATTGCCCATGTCTGCAGCTGATTGTATACTGGAACAGAGCTTAAGCCAGTAGGTATTGACACATTTACGTGCAACCTTTTGGGCAAGTGACTTAGCTGTTTTTAAAGCATGCAAATTGTCAGGTGTAGGCTTTTCCCTGTAAGCCATAAGAGCTTTCCTTTTTGCTTCAGTGACGGGTTTCATCTCGTCCCAATGTTCATCAAACCAGTCCGTGTTTTTATGAGATTTTTTGCCAAAGGCTTGTATTGCGGATGTATAGATTGTGTCTCTCAGTTGCGTCCATTTGGAGTCAATGGTGACGCATGGGGACATCTTTGAGAGACTTTCCTTCACCTTGTCTTTGAACAGCTGCGCTATCGTAGGGTCTTTCATGCAGGAGGTATTGATGCGTGGACTTCCCTTTTTCTTTGTGTGGTACGAGTTTTTCCTCATTATTCGTACTTTGCTGGCGACAAGGGAATGATCCGTGTCACAGTCGGCACTGTGATAGCTGCGAGTGAGTAGGACGCTAGCTAGTTGTGCACGCCTGGTGATAATGAGGTCCAGCTGGTGCCATTGGTGGGATCGAGGGTGTCTCCAAGATACTTGATGTATATCCTTGCACTTGAAGAAAGTGTTGGTCACACACAAGCCTCGTGAGCAGCACAATTCCAGAAGCCTTTGTCCATTTTCATTTAACTTTCCTCTTCCAAATAGTCCAAGGCAGGTGGGCCAGGCTTCGTGGTCGCTCCCCACTCTAGCATTGAAATCTCCTAGGAGATAGATTGCCTCGTCTTTGTGGATGCCGGCTATTGCCTGGTCTAACGCTCCATAGAACTGGTCCTTCTCTTCCGGAGTTGAATAGAGTGTTGGGGCATACACACTAAGAATGTTTGCTGGGCCCGCAGTTGTTCTGAGTCTTAGAGTGAGGATCCTCTCCGTGCCTGATGACGGTGGTTCAATGGATGGTAGAAGAGTGTTTTTAACAGCGAAACCCACACCATGCTGTCTAGGTTCGTCTTTCGGTCTGCCTTGCCAGAAGAAGGTGTAATTGGCCTCTTTGAGTGAACCGTTGTCTGGGAGCCTGGTCTCCTGAAGGCATGCTATGTCAATCTTTAGCCTTTTAAGTTCTCTATCGATTATTCCTGTCTTCCGTGTGTCGTTTATGGACTGCAGATCATCAGTGATGCCGGGACACATAGTCCTCACGTTCCAGCTAGCGATTCGAAGAGCTGGGGTCTTCTTTTTCTTTTTTGTATTTCTTGGTGCAGGGCTTAGTGGCCCACTTGTTGAGTGGTACTCTAATCTCCACGCACCCAGTGGAGAAGGCAGGCCATGACGGGATAGCACCTATTTGACTGGGGGCTGCCCAGTTTGAGGCGGGCGGTAGCTGTCCAGTGAGACATTGGTAGTCTCTCCCACCGTCGGAAGCAGCCCCTGGCGCCTAGCTCTACGTCAATTGAGCTTTGGCTTATAACCGGTAACTGCTGCTTCCCGTGTTTTGTCGACACCTTGCGGCGACGCTGGAGTGTCCTCTCCAGAGGTGATGCAAGCCTGGGCGGGTATTATGGAGAATTAGCTGCTGCCCATACAGCATATCCCCCCTCTCCACGTCAATGGTGTAACCAAGGGAACGACTTGCGTCGATGCAGCTTGGCTGCCATTGGCGTCGCAGGAGCTGCCGGTATGTACATAAGTCTTATGTATAGACCGCCTGTAGGTGCTCCAATTCCTGATTTTCTTTCAGGGTTTACTCCCTTAGCCTTTCCCGCAAGGCAGGTATAGCCGCAAGGCAGCGGAGGATTTGTATTCGGAGTTTCCTTCTCCTAGATGAACTACCAGCCAAGGTTTTAACGAGCATCATCTACCCGTAGGGGTGCCAGAACCGGGGTTTGAACCCGTGACCGATTTTTATTTTTATTTTAGAATTGTTTTTGTACCGCAGCGCACTAACACTTTGACCACCGCGCCCCC
>MUZC01000579.1:532039-547376 GCA_002072015.1 Radix auricularia | reverse complement strand
GGGGGGAGGAGGAGGGGGTGGCTGCCATGAGAGAGCTCCAATGCAAAAAATTCGAGTTTCAACTCCCAACAGTTTTATGGCAAACGACCTATTTTTTTTAAAGGTTACCGTGAACTAGGTCACATGCTGCAATATGTTTCAATGTGAAGCCGTCATGCCACGTAACATTAAATTCTGATGCGTCAAACGAAGTCTGTTGTTTAATTGTCCTGTCAACGGATGTCAAGGAGATCATTGACTCATTAACTTCGGCTATCAACAAAAACATGCAACTTCCTATGGCGAGAAATTTAAGATGGTAGACTGGTAGACATAGGTAAGTTCTGACACTTTCTTAGAGTTTTTCCGTGTTTTTATTAATTTTTTTATTTTTATTTTTAAAAAAATAAACTTCGAACGATTTTTCTCATCATTGTCACTTAATTTTCCATTATTTAAAACCTATTCAAATTCATTGCTTTTGTTGTTATTTTTACTGACTAAGGTACTCACAGAAAAACATCGATACACGTGTGTATTTTATGTTCTAGTTTAAAATTACTGGAGATCGCCCTCATGAGCTCTCCTCTAAACCGTGTGCTCTACGCACACAAGTCTAAATCGTGAGACAAGATCTTCCACAGATAGATTACTTGTGTCTTATCGAACGTTTCACCTGATAATGTACGGCGATCCTTGCTGGTAAATACTTTGCCAGAGAAATGGGCGTCTTTGAAGTGTACGGGAAGGGGGGGGGGTTGCTGCATTTTGATGTAAATAATGAAAGGTTGGAAAGTTGTTTTTTAAATACTTGTGTGTGTGGGGGGGGGGGAGGGGGAGAATGTCGAAATGAATGTAAATATACACATTTTATAGAAAGCCTTACATCTTCAACATACTGACTTCAAGCAGCACGCGCCACAAATAGCTTTTATTTAACATTATTGTACTTTCATTTGACATCAAATCTATGCAATTCATGGCTGCGTTACTCAAAAATAACAGCCATAATTTAAATAACGGCGCATAATTTGTGAATCAATCAATCTCTTTCTTATCTGAACACCATGTTATTATTGTTATTCTCACTTGTGTCAACGAATGTCAAGGTTCTGTTCAAGCTTTATTCAAAGGTCAAAGGTTGCATATAATGCATTGTATTTAACCCCACATTCTTTAAGGTATTTGTAACCAATTTCGTCCTAATTAAAAAAAAACCAAAAACAACATTAAATGCTGTTTATAAAAGAATGCATTCACGTGTCTCCGATAGCCCCACTGCCCCGCTCCTTTTTTCAAACCTCTAGTTCCACTATAAGTGAATGTTTGTACATGCATCATAATATTCTAAGACAAGGAGCAATGTCAGTGTCAACAGGTTAGATCCAAAAGGTCTACGTTTTATAGGTCCAATCCCATGACAAATTGTGGCAAGTTGTCAAAGACTTAAATACACATTTAATCTTGCACATTTATGAGATCAAGCTTTACAAGTCCAGGTGAGTCAACATCATAATATGCCCTGGGCAGTCAGTAAAGAGATGGTCATTTGGCTTAAGTCAGTCGGGATGAATGTACTCTTACAATCACATCGACATCTGAGAAAAGGGGAAATAATCTTATCTAATCTTAGATATACAGACGCTCCTTCTATGCAGAAGATAATTGCGTCCACAGACCATGAGAGATGATCTGTTGCAGCGGTCACAGGCCACGGCTATAGGGGTTCCACGCATTACCCAAGCCGCCTATTGTCTAGTTAGGTACCCATTCAGAGCTGGGTGACTCGGGGACTCCTCGGGCCCTGGGAACAAATCCTCGATTCGAACTCGTGACCATCGGTATGACAGTCGAGCGCGCTACCTCTCGACCACCACGTCGACCACCGTAAACAATTACGGGAGTAAAAGGAAAAGTTAGAGCACATAGAAAATAGATAGTCATTCTCAGGAAATACAGATAGAGAGTGATTGAGCAAGGGAGAGAGTAGTGAGAGAAACAAAGAGCAAGAGATAGATAGCGATAGAAGGCAAGAGAAAAAAAGAGATAAATGGCTCGAGAGGACAAGAGAGAGAAAAGTGAGGGGCAAAAGAGAGAGAGAGAAAGAAAGAGAAAGAGTGAGGGAGGGAGAGAGGATAAGAGAGAGCATGATAAAGTGACATTAAGTTAGGGAATTAAGAGTAGGCATCATCATCATCGACTGTCGTCCCATCTGGAGTATTGGCCACGAAACTGGGTGCAAGCACACACAAAATATAGACAGAGAGTAAGAGAGCAGAGTTGTAATTGGGGTACTGACGCTCCTGGCTAATTTATTTTGGCGCCCTTGATAAACTGACAAGTTAGAGATTCTGCGGGTACCACACCCACATCTGACGTAATCTTCGTTGTTTAGCTCTGTAACACATTGTGTTTTATTCTTGAGGCCCACCTTGCGCCCGTTGCTCTCCTACCGTAAATACCAGACATCACTGACAAGCTCAATACAAACAGTAAACAGCTGTGCCAAGGGTGAGCAAATTCTTCTTCAAAGCTTCCCGCCGGAGGGTACACGCCCATCAATACAAGGTATCTGATTGTGATGGTGATGTTCGACGTGATGATGTTGTGATGGTTATGATGGTGTCAGTGGTAATGATAACGATGATAGAAATTAAGTCCATTAAAAAAAACCGTTCCAAATGTAGTTCGAGTCTGAACTGAGCAAGATCTAATTTCCTAAAATAAGTTTTATTAGAAAGAGAAAAAAAAGGTAAAAACATAAAAAAGTTTATGCTCATCGGTAGTCGTCATGTTATAGATTAGAAGGGATTAAGTCTCACACTTTTACTATACATTGATTGCTCGCAAGCTTTGCCATTTATTTATTCTATTGAACCATCTTTTTATGAAGAGCAAATTTTCCTACCTCATCGTCACATAAGAAAATGAGGATTCGATTTATTTTTATTGGTTTTTAAATACGAGAAATTGTTCACCCTAACACCGAAAACCACTTCAACCTTCTAGGGCAACGCCTCGACGACTTGGTAGGTCTCCTCTCCCTCCCTCCCTCACCCACCCACCTTTCGATGAAAGAGAGTTTATCCCACCTCACCGTCAGGTTTTCAAGCCCGCTGGGCCCCCACAGCTCACGAGTGAGTAGCCACTGGTAACGTCCAGCAGAACTTAACGCGGGCAATTCACGTCCACCTCGGCCGATCCTCCCTCCTCCGATCGGTTCGCACACCTCACCATCCCCACCTCCCTCCAGAACCAGCGATGCTTCTCTATCAATATCTAATTACATTTCCTTTTACGCACTCGAATGTCGCTGCTGCGTCTAACCAGCACATCGCCGCTCACAAAGGGAAAGCTGGTGTCGCCAAGCTTGCGGGAGAGCAGTGAAGAGTTTAATCCCCTGAAGTTCGGGGCACTGTTTGTTTTACTCGGCGGCAAGACGCATGGATTACTGGCAGTTGACCATCACAACGCCGGGCGGAGTTGATGTCGGGGAGTCGTAGAATTGGCGCCCCCCATCCCACCCCCACCCCAGCGCGTCTCGTCGATGGCTTGGATACGTCATAGCGGCTAGTGTAAGCCATGGTGATGGTCATCTGTCTTATCTTTGGGAAGTTGGTTTTCAAAGACTGGCTTATACTGGATTGTGACACGTACTAAAGTTCATTGTCAGTGAGCCGTCACAGATGTGCAAGGTGAATTCTTTGTTTACTTACCCAGTTTTATTTTTAAATATATTTTTTATATTAATTTGTTTAGAGCAGTCCGTGGATTTGTGACATGGCGTTTGATCTAGTTCCAGGTAAATTGTTGTGTGTAAATATTTAACTCAATAGAATATTAGACTGATTCGTTTGAGGATGAAGTGATGAAAACTTGTCTATTTNTATATTTAATTTTTTTTTTTCTTCCACACACTCCAAGTATATATATATATATATATATATATATATATTTCATCGGAAATTAACGATTAATTAATCGATGAATCCTTAAAAAATATAATCTATTAAAATTCAGTTGATCAATTAAAATACGATTAAATTGAAGAAAATATTTCAAATATTTTTTTCCAATTTATTTAATAATTTATAGTTTTGGTTACTTACATACTTTTCCCTCGTATTATTATTATTTATTTAGACGTGCATACGTGAAAAAAAAAGTTTCTCTTCCTTATTACTTGCATAGCAGAACGATTTCGCTGTGTTACGTCTCAAAATGTGGGAGCCATGGAATTACCGCGACGTAACCGATTTCGCGAAATGATGAATTGCTGCTTAACGGGATCTATACATGAGTTATAAAAATATAACTAATCGAAAATAATCGATTAAATTTTTCGCCGATTAATCGATTTTTTTCATCAGTACCAGCCCTAATATAATTAAAAAAATATGTCTCTAACCCTTTTTAGATATATTAAAATCTATTACGTTAATTGATAAGAAATGTCTATAATTTTAAACTTAAATACTCGAATATCTCAAAAGCACAAAAATGTGACTTTGCCGTTTCTTCCCTTGTACTCATTATATATATTTGAACAGCATTTTGTAAAAAAAAAAAAAAAAATTATAAGCACTAAACAACTAGATCTACGCGCGAATGTAAACAAAAAGTATACAAGAGGATTTTATACAACGTTGAAATCAGCCACTGATTGATTCAAATTAAGTTTTTTTTTAAAAAAAGGTGGAGAAGTCTAAATACATTTTTTGTGTAACTGCTTATCAAACATAACTTCGTTAACTTCTAACTCTAAGGATTGTATAAATTCTATTGTTTTGTTGCACAGAGATAAATCGTAAAGATGGCGACTGTCGACTTTGTTGTTTGTTCCCGTCTCACACCCGTGAGTTATTTGTGATACGATAACGATGTTACCTCATGAGGTGACATACACGTGTCTTAATTTCAAAGTTTTTAAATTTTATTTCATTTTTTGTTGTTGTTGTTGTTGAAATAATTGGTTTCAAGTTTTTCTCTCTTAATTTCTGGTATTAAAATAAAAGTTAGTATCAAGATAATCACATTTGTTTTAAGTTATTTAAAAATAAAAATAATTCCGGTGCGGATTGATCACACGGCTCCTTTTAGAAAAATTGGGGCGGGGAAGGGGGGAGTAGAGGTATAAAAACTGGTTTTGTGAATTTTTTTTCCCACCATGTATCATTGTGAGTTTGTGTTTCCGTCCAAAGTAGGATTAGTTGGAATACAGTAACTTGTACAGTAACTTACATTCCCAACTCCACTACTCTCTATTCTTCAATCCGTCAACAGTAAGATTTCTGTTATGGTGTTCTCTGTTGTAAAATGTAATTTCTGATCTCAGCTGTACTATAAAGAAAATCCCCGTCCCGATGTTTACGCAAACAATGTCTGAATAGAGCCAATAAATCATATCAGATTAATGTATAGCCTAAATTAGGTGTGAAGGAATATTCGTTAAAAATGATTTAATCTGGCCCAAGGGATATTTTGGTCTTATATTTGATAAGTACAAAAGTAAACTATAAAAAAAAATAAACACATTAGAAGAACGCAAACAGACAATTAAACATAAAATGTGACCTCTCGTCATTTATTACGGCCCTAGCAATATGTTTTAGGCTTGACCTGAGTTCTAGGATTTTCTTAATCCCGTGGTCCACCCTTAAAAAAAAACCAACAAACTAACAAACAAACAAACAAAAAACAAAAAAAGATTTAACTCTAGAGATGAGTGTTAATGTAGGATATCGGGGTGGAGTAAGGGTGGTGTTCTCCTAATAATCTGGAGACACGTTTGAAGGTCCTCAAACCAATAACCTTCAAGAACAAGAAGTATTGGAAACAGATGAGTTGTGCTGAGTCAGCCATCCATTTTAGCTTGTTTATCTTAGAGATTCTTGCGGTTAAAATAATTCTGCTAATTACATAGGTAAACAGTTGCTTTGAAGCTTGCTATGAGATATTTTAAACAGAATTCAACACCATAATGCTAAGGATAACTTAAACTACAATATTTTTTTTTCACAAAAGTAAGCACAAAGTTGAGTAAGCAAAAATTTGTAAATTTAAACCGAGCCTTATCAAATATCTTTGGCAAGAGTAAGCAAGCGAAGGTGAAGGTTAGTTGGCTCTATGAGATATCATCAGGAACGAAACTGTAATTAGACTAAGAGATTTAAACTGAATTATTGCTATCCTTATTGATATGGGCTTATAACGAAGGTATTTAACTTCACTCTTGGTTGTTTCATAGGACAACGATGAGAAGATGCCAAAAGATATATCATTAATTGTAACAGATGTAGCCGAGTGGTGGCTTTAACTAATGCAGGTCAATAGTAAACAGACTAAGGCTTTGTCATAAATATAGCGGAAAACTATTAATAGAAATATTTCATCTATATGTATCGTTTTTAAAGGATAAATTTCATAAAAATGTAATAAAAGATACGAGTCAATATTTAAATGTACGCATATTGAGAAGGATGTATCTTATGAGCTGTTTGTCAATTCGTCGTTAATTGGAGACTCCTTATTGGACTTGAAAAAAGCAAAACCGTTTCGTAATTTTACTATACTAACAATTTTGAGAACATATTAGTTCGACTGCATTTAAGCTAACATTGTTCCGCTGAAATTTAATCTAAAAATAGAACATTACTCATTGAGCTATGACCTTTTCCGGTTTTAGAACAGTTTTTAAATCAACAACAATGGAGCACGATTTTCTTCTTTTTCAACTGGTTGTCTCTCTACCGCGTCACTTCCTTTTCTCCTGTACAGTGCGTCGCGGTGCGGTGCACATAGTGTGGCGCGGTGAGAGTGTGCAAACTACTACATAAATATATTAAGTATTATTAATGGTAAGTCCTGTAGGTAAACACCAAGACACACGACACCCGCTGCGCCAGGTTTACCAACCTTGCAAAGCCGCACACTTGGCAAAGGTGGTAAACGATTTCACCTGCCTCGAATCCTGTCCTGCGTGATTTTTTCCGAACCCATCTAGTGAGCTCACAGTTATCCGTACCAGGGGACGCTGCCATTGACCTTACCTGGGATCTCTTCAGTGATATTTGTAATGACCACTCGGACAATCTGTTTCTGCACAAGATATCGTCTGTTCCGTTTTAAAACATTAATGTTCTTCTTTACAAATATGGATATTAAAAAAAAATAATGTGACTTTTACGGATGTATGAGACAAAGGCTTAGTCCCTAAATATCTTGGAGTTGCTTATATCATTGCAATTGCACGTATTTTATTTTATTTTTATTTTTATTACTTTTTTGTGTTAATATTTTTATAATACTCAAGCGAAGCAATAAAAAATAATATGAATGGTAATATAAAAAGAGTTCATGCCTTTATATGTGACATACACAGTTCATAAAAATATCATCAACCCAGTGTACAGATCATCCAAATAGTTGTAGGTATTAGAGCATAGAGAATGCCTGAGACCACTAGCAGTGCCACTGCCTATCCCACAATAGACCTGGGGTTTCACTAATGTAATGATGAACATTAGCAGTACCAATGCTTATCCTACAATAGACTGCGGGTAGAATTCGTGTCATGAATGTCCAACAATAGACCTGAGCTTTAACTCATGTAATGATGAATGGCTAAACGACATACGACGCAGTTCTGTGACAGAGGAAGTCATTCAACGCCCACTAGTTGAAACGGGGGAGAGAACAAAAATATCTCCGTAGCGGGGCGACATTTGAAATGCATTTCCTGCTCCTTGTCTCGCTAACGTTATGAAGAGGGAGGGAACTCTGGATGGGAAAAATGGATTAGTGTTGTGTTCGCGCGCTTGTGTGTGTGTGAGTGTGTGTGTGTGTGTGTGTGTGTGTGTGAGAGTGTGCCAACGTGTGCTTGCATGTGTGTTTGTGTGTGTGTTTGTATAAATGATGTTGTGATGAGGCGGGTTCGGGAGAGTATAGGATAAATTATGTGCTCAGTTTTAAATAAGTAAGAAATGTGGGAAGGTAAAGATTTATTTTGATAGAAATGGCAGAGGGTGAAAAAGAAAACAACAACAAGGTTTTAGTGACGTGTCGCTCGCAGATAGACGACACGATCTCCAGTCATCAGATGGAAACTTTCCAGAGTCGGGAGTCGGGACATAGATGGCATCACATAAACTGACAGGACCGGACGATGTCACAGACTCACGTTGGTTGGGGGGGGTGCTAGCGAAAACTGTCGACTGGAGAAAGATACCAGTGACGTGTGGGCGACTGAACGACACATCACGGGAGGTAGATGATGTGATCATTGATCAACCTAAGCTATTAATTATATGTCAAATTGTGAGTCATGCACTTAAGGGAGGAATTTTGTTTATTTGGTGGAAGAAGAAAAATTTGACTTTAGAAACGAGATTTCAAAATGAATAAAAGCGACAAAAAAGCTTAATTAAGGCGTAAGAGAAATATGGTTACAAAATACGACGAGTCAGAATTTGGCGTAAGAACAACGAGATTGAAACATGGGAGAAGGAAGGATTAGACGTTAGAAATCCTTGAGAGTTGATACTGTCTGTATATATAATTCTCCTCATAGTTCAATCATGCCAGACACCAAGCAAGCTGTCTAACCCCACCGACCAATCAGCTGACAGAGGGTTGGGGGTCATCGAGACCAAGCCAACAATACGTTGAATTGAGGTCAATTACTATGTTCTTTGAGAAGAACAGAATAGCATGTATTTCGTAGTGTAGTGGTTATTACATTCGCCTAACACGCGGAAGGTCGTAGGTTCAAGACCCAGATAAGACATTACTTTTTTAATTTTTTGGATATGTTTGTGGTTGTGCTCGTTTATTTCCCCCTTTCTTCGTAACACGGCTGTAAGCTTTGTTTCTCGACATTGGCATAATAACTTCGTGCTCTCCGTTGTGCTCAGTGACAGAAAAGTAGTCACACACTCTCCTCAACAATTACTTTCATAAAATGTCACCCGTCACTAAATCCTTAGTGGTGTAGGCTACAACGCGGGTCGGCTAGTTAGAAATAACTGCTAGTGAGTAAGACAAACGAGTCGCAAAAACACATGAAGATAAACAAAATTGAGTGAAATCTGTATTATGTCAGATATTTGTGTCGGATATTTCACAATGTTAAACTGCACACTGTATAATGTAACACAAAATACTAAGCTGTAAATACTGGTCTGGGAGATTCGCATGACAATATTTGCGTGACTAGTTGAAGATTTCCAGATTGTTAAAAAAATTGCCAATATAAGATGATTACTGACTTGCCATTTAGCATTGTCTACAACTATGATTTTTATTTATTTTCTCGTGTTATATCTTTAGTAGTTAAATTCTTGCTCACATGGGCACGTAAGTTCATGAATGAATACATATGAACCTTTTGAGATTCGCACCAAGCCTTCCACCTTACAAACTGACTTTATTAAGCTATATTTACCTTGCGCACAGATTCCTCTCTATCACAAAAATGTAAAGATGTTCTTCTATCGATGCTTTTTTATTTTTATTTTTAGTAATTTTTTAAATGTTCAAATAAAGTCAATTTCATAACTCAGTCATGTGTTCATATGTACCTTTGTCCGAGATCAATCTTGTATTGTAATATTTACCCTCTGAGATCAAAATATTGCACGTGCTAATATTTTTTTTTGAAAATGACTTCCTGTACTTCTTATATTTTGACGGACTACTTTCCCCTTCCTATCTTACTGAACTTGTGTCAGTCTACTCACTCAGTTTTCAGCTACGCTCTTCTGCAGACACACACATATTCTTTGTGTTCCTAAGACACGAACTAAAACATTTGGTGAAAGTTCATTCTATTTTTGTGAAATTCTCTACCATTACACACCCGTAGCATTCCTTAACCTGAAGTCATCCGCGACAACTTAGCTATTGAAAGCAGCATTTACAGATTTCAGTAAAATAAATGCACATAAATTGACATTGAATGCCTTCAGGATACTAGGTTTCCAGACAGCTGCTCACTAAAAGCTACAGAATACACTTTCTTCTGGCAAGGTAGATCTACAGACGAACCAAGAGAACATGGTGAACGTTTTGCAATTAAGAACACTCTCCTACCATCCATTGAACCCACATCATTAGGCACGGAGACCATCATCCCTCTAGGATTCAAAACAACTTTGGGACTAGCAATCATTCTTAGTGCGTACTCCCTAACTGTCTATTCAACCCCGGAAGAGAAGCACCAATTCTATGGAGCTTTATACCAGGCAATAGCTAGCAAACACAAAGATGAGGCAATTTATCTTCTTGGAGATTTCAATGCTAGAGTAGGATGCGACCACGAAGCCTAACCCACACGTCTTGGTCTTTTTAAAAGGGGAATAATAAATGAGAATGAACAGAGGCTACTGGAACTATGCTGCTCACGATGCTCGTTTGAGACCAACACCTTCTTTAAGTGCAAGAATATGCACCAAGTATCTTGGAGGCTACCTCGATCCCAACAATGGCACCAGCTGGATCTCATCATCTTCTGGCTTGCACAACTGGCTACCGTCCTACTCACACAGCTATCACAGTGCCGACTGCGACACGGATCACCTTGTGGCCAGCAAGCAAGGTATGAATGATGAGACAAAATTCGTATCTAATTAAGTCAATGGCTGAAGTGATAACAATTTAACTGTTCCACGAAAAGCGTTAAACTTCTTTTAATTCAGTGATGGGGTAATTAAATACGTTATTTCTCTGGGCTTGTTTTACAGATTTCAGTGGTCTTTTTGTTAAATTCATCTTTTCGCAACCCCATCACTTATAAAATCACCCACTGAGTCTTTTTGGTCAACGTTTTCCGTTTGTTTGTCTTGTTGCTATATATATATAATCTGACGGCCTTTCTAATCTGTCGCCTACTTTCTATGGCTGCTGTAGCGCTAACCTCAATGGGAGCAGTAAACACTGTCGGTAACCAGAAGTTTTGTTTGAAAGTGGACCTGAAAGAACAAACTCAATTAAGATGCTTTCACTTCCTATATTTTTGGTTCAAAAGAACAAGTAATTAAATTACCCTATTTATAGTGCAAACATAGGAACCCGATGAACATATTATACGAAAAACTTCGATGAACGTTAATATTACCCAATGTCTGTGAACTTATTTTAGTTTGACATAGAGCTCCTTTAAAACAGAGGAAAGAACGCCGTAAGTTTAAGATTTTAAATGCTACACAGCCTTCAGATAAAGACGAATGTAAAGGGACTCGATAAAATTTTTTTATTAAAACATTTGTTTAACGATTAGTTGATATTATGGATTATTGTTTGAGGACACAGTTTTGTGTAAAGAATTTTTTCTGTCTCTTTGTATAAGGGGGACATTACACAACTTAGCATGTATACTATCTAACACGTACACATATAGCACGTACACAGTTAATCAGGTACACCAGAAACCACGTACATAACCTAGCACGTGCACAGTTTAGCACGTACACATCCTAGCACGTACACAGTTTATCACGTACACATTTTAGCACATACACAAACCAGCACGTACGCAACCTAGCAGGTACACAATCTACCGCGTACTCAACTTAGCACCTACACAACGTACCAGATACACAATCTAACACGTACAAAACCTAGCATGTACACAGCCTAGCCCGTACACACCCTAACACGTACAAAACCTAGCACGTACACACCCTAGCATGTCCAGAGACAGATTAGAAGAGCCATGACAAGGATGGATGTAATTCGCTCCCTTCCCCTCTCCCAGCCCGACCGCCCATTATCAGAATCTGGTATTAGATGGTTGGGAGGACGATTTATTGAAAATGTAATCATTAACGGCGAAGAGAAGTCTCCCGATCTCTCTATCTGCAACCCTCTTCAGTCTTTACCCGTCTGTCTACTTTGAAAGGTTTCCCTTAAGATTCTGTTTAAAATATTCAGCTATTGAAAAGCGTAATGATCTAGCCAGACGATTAATTTTAATTTTTAACCTGTGGCTTTAATACATCGACAAGCGTGGTGTTTAGACTTCTATTATTTAAGTGCCCCGAAAGGCGGACATTTTCTTACAGTAGACTTCACCGGAAGTTGAGTTGTTACAGAAAGATCTGCAGCTGAATCCCAAGCCAATTCGTTTTTTTATTTATATAGGGCAATTAGTAAACGAATTTAAATGAAAGTTTTTAAAAATAGTAACATCTAGAAAAAATAGGAAATAAATTATGAATGAGTGATTTTAAAATTAATTTTAAAGGCGGCAAGGGAATATCAAGAGAATGGGAGCTAAGAACCATTGGAGTGTTTATCTTTCTTACAGTCTTGAGAACATGCTAGTTTGTCTTTAAAAAAGTAAAGTTGAATAATGACTGCCTAGAGTATCATGATAGTTAGTTCTTCACAATAAATTTAAAACAAAATGGTCAACGTCCGAAAGTCGAGTCTAATTGTGGGACAGTCCTTCCATGGCGGATATCTATTATTAGAATTATCCCTGTTATTCGATTGGAACAAACTCATTAAGACCAAATATCGAGGTATTGTGTGCGGACTTTACTTAATAAATGTTTGCACATTCTAGTTGAACCAGTTACTGGACTTAGCAAACAGAACAACAATTTTGAAACGCAACATTATTTCTAACCTTGTTTTATATCATTTCAAGAGATCGTTTCCAAATAAACAATACAGTAATGTTACGTTAAGAGTAGTAATGTTACGTTAAGAGTAGTTTCAAGCCGCTTTTCTATCCTGGAACTTGGAACTGAGAAAAACGATGTATGTGCTTAACTTGCGAGTTAACGTACAGAAGGCGGCTTGGTGCAATGCTAGAGGCAATGGCCTTCTGGTGATGCTACTGAATGTCGCAAGAAAAACAAAATTCTTTCATATTTAAAAAAAAACTTCAATCTTTTTTTTTTGTCGGATGTTTATTAGACACCTCATTGGTTTACCGTGAAAAAAAGATAAATAAATGAAACACAATGAGAAAATGTACTTACTGACCCAACGACATAAAATTAGTTATATCTGTACCGCACATCGCAGACTTTGTTTAGTATAATAACATAGCGATGGGCTTTGGAGCTTTTTCTGTCTTCTCAAATGACCACTATCAACATTGGAGATTTTACATTCATATCTAAAAGATATCTAATATATACATTGTATTTAAACAGAATATGTAAACAATAAAGTAATGCCGTCACCGACTTACACAATTACTAATATCCTCAGGGTATGTTCTTCAACAGACATAAAATATATTTTTAAAAATACATCCCTGAAAAATCCCATCATGTACTCTAGCCCCCCCCCCACCACCACCACCACCAGCACCATCTTGATTTGTTGAATGATGGGGGTTTCCCTTAATGATATGCTATGCTCTAAACGTAACTCCTTTGTTACAAAAAGTAGATCAATCTTTAAAAACTAACAACAGGTCCTGACATTCTCTCAAGATTCGCTTCATCGCTAAAATTGTTTCAACTCCAACAAACATCTACGCCCCTGAATAAGGGACAAAACCCAACTGACACAAGTTTGAACTGAAAAGAACGAGCTCATTTTTTTGTTTAATTCAAAAGCTCGCTTCCTTGCTTCCATATCACTATACTTAAAACAATAATGGACGTCTGGATGATGCGGAAACCCAAGGGCCAGACAAAAAACATCGGACACCTGCCTGCCAGATTATGAAGCGGGCGTGATGAACTCAAGGGCTCGGGTGTCGTGACAAGTCAATGTCGGACGTCGGGGCTCGGAGACCCGAGGCTGTCAATCTTGTCGGAGCTGTTATTAAAACGTACTTCAGTTATGAACCATACGGAGGTTTCTTTTATATAAAAATACCCCCCCCCTTATGAACAACCGCTCGAATTGGTGTACATAATTTTTTTTGGTCGGTAACTTACGAAAAAACCAAATAGCTGCAATTTAATAAATGAAGCTTAATTTTTTGATGATTTTTAGATATTTATTTTTTAAGATTAGATCTACAGATTTTTCAGATTCAGTAAGTTTTTATATTTTTTTATTTTTATTTATTTATTTTTTTAAATTGAAAAAATTGACCCAGAGCTTACTTATTAAAAAAAAAAGAAAACGCAGTAACCTTACCTTTAACAATGATTTCAGCAGTGACGTACCTAGTGGTTTAGGGGCCGGGAGGCTTGGCCTCTTTGGGGGGGGGCCTTACATACATGGTGGTCATGTAATATTTGATGTATACAAATAAGGACACTCTTTTGGGGGCCCCTTCAATTGGGGGCCTGGAGGGCACTTTCAAATTATACCCCGCTTCCCTTAGCTACGCCACTGGATTTTCTTTTCAAAGTTTTAGGATCCTCATACTTTCTTATACCCACATTATGTCACTATGGCATACAACTTTGATAAGTAAAAATAACGTTCCCATTTCAGAAATTTGCTATCGCAGTGTTTATCACCATATGTTGTGAGATGCGTACGTTAAGGGCTTATATTTGAATGACAGTTTTTAAAAAAATATGTTCAAGGCGTGTCAGTTGGTTGAACAGTTACCATGTCAATGACAGATGGACGAAAAAAGATGTTCAAACAGCTGTTTGTTTCATTTACATCGGTTTGGTTCTGATAGGCCTGCAGCGATTGAGTCATTTCGATGATGCCTTTCATTTTCAAGGGAATAGAATTCGATCTCCGCATTTACAAATCACGATTCAGATTTTAAATGTTAAAAATTAACATAAAACAGATAAATTATTTTTTAAATGCTCACTTTAATTCAATAACACGTGATTCCTCAATGGCGTAATATCAATATTGATAATTAATAACATAGAATACTACCTCCTCCTTTTTTTAGTTGTTTGTTGCTTTTACTTACATTTTTTCCCATCTACTCTTATGTTCTATCTTTAACCTTTAACCACTCTATTCCCCCCTCCTCCTTATTTCCAATATATTATGCAGGAAAATGGAGTGGAGTCGGATCACAGGCGGTTGGACTAAAAAAATTGAATGGCCGACGAAAAACTTTCTAGAAATTGAACAGCGGGGTTCATGGCAACCAACGACCCTCGAATTACTCTCGGTTATTGGAGTCCTGGCGGAAGTGACATGTATTGGAACCGTGGATATCCGATCCCACAAAACGTGAACGCCACGTCACGGTTCGCTTACGATTAAACTCAACATAGTGGTGTTTGGAGCACGCATCAGTGACCCTGCATACGATGCGACATTGCGGCTTACTGAGAATTGACTATTTATAGCCGCCCCCCTCCCCATTAAACCTCTTATTTTTATGTACTGGTGGCATTTTTTTTTCATCGTTGTTTTTTTTGTTTGTTGTTGTAGTTTTTTTTTTTTTTTTTTTTTTTTTTTTTTA
>MUZC01000579.1:499581-532015 GCA_002072015.1 Radix auricularia | reverse complement strand
TTTAAATAAAATTTAAAATGTCTTAGTGTTTTATGTAGCTGTCCCATACTCTCATCCATAAATTCTCGCATTAACAAACAGAAAACTACTCAACTGTCTTGATCATAAATATTCTCCTGCTTTAATTGTACCTGGTTGAATTGAACCTGATTAACGTTTGCCTGGCTTGCCCGGTTAACTTGTACCTGGTTACAGTGGCGTAGCTAGGGTCATGTGCGCCTGGGGGCATGACACAAATTCTGCGCCCATTGATGGACCGAAAAATTCCAGGGGCTCACTGAGCCCCAAGAAAAATTTGAAATTTTACGGTTTATTTGGTTCATATTTTTAAGCAAATGATATTTTAATGAAATACAATACAGACTAATAATTCTCTATACGATTATAAACAATTTATTTGAAAAAAAAATACTCTACTAATTATACATGATTCGAATAGACATAATCTAAAATAAATTAATCTTCATTGATTTGAATGTCGTCAATCTCACTGTTAAAATTGATATTCTCAAGTGTTTCTCTTTCGATGCTAAGGAGTGCTAGATCATCCAGACGATCTTGATCCACTGAAGCACGTAATTAAGACAAAATAAGGTTTACTTTGCTGAAGGACAGCTCACAGCTTTTAGTTGAAACAGCAACTTTTAGAAGTATTTGAAGTGAAATGCGCAGATTTGAAAATACGTCATCTCCATATGAAACAATAAAATCGAGAAGATCCAAAGTAGTTTCCGGTAGAACTTCAGTCCGGGTACTGAGTATCATTTTTTAGTCTTTTATTTCTGTACACAATTCGTAGAAATTAGCAAAAGCTAAGCAATTTTAATGAAGCGTATTGACTTTTGTTTCAGCAAGAAGAGATTTGACGTCTAGTAAAAATCGAAATTTGTTGTTTAGGTTGTTTAAGACGTAAAATCCGTATTGATATCTCCTGTTGGAGTTTATCAATTTCGCTGTTCATAGCAGGTGCAATTTCTTCTTATGGAGAAAGTTCTACATCTCTTTTTAAATCTCGAAGGCATCCTCCGATGTCGTCTAAACTTCTGTCAACCTCGATTCTCCAAGTTGTGCATCTTCTTTCCCATTGTCTACCACAATATGGCTCAAATTAACACGAATGTTGACAATTTCTTGCTCAAGCGATTCAAGATCAGATTAAGCTTCCTTGAAACTCACAGTAGGATTCTGGAACCGTTTCTGGACACTATCAATTTTATCAAGTATGATGTTCCAGAAATGTTTAAAATCTAGGAAGTTAAAGTTTTATATACCTACCAGCAAAGTTCTGCATCACTTCTTGTGTCAGACGTCATATTTGTATGTTCTGATAATTTTTCCAACAGCCCTGCCATGTCATCTAGTCCTTCATAAATTGCTATAACAGCTTCTGATCGTGCAATCCAATGTGTTTCAGACTCCCTCTTCGTTGTGATTGGCACAACTCTTTTTTTAATTTTTTCCCAACGAGTTGTTGAAAGGGAGAAAACATAAATGTATACTTTTAACTGTTCCAAAAAACGTGATAACAACTGGATCATGTTTAGTTGAGTGTGTGTGTACTCTTGCTAAATTTTAAGCTGTGGTTGCCACAGTTGATGAACAATGCTTTGTGATTTCTAGCACATTTTCGCTGTTGAAGGCCGGGTACATTCCCGGTCATTACAGAAGGATTGTCATAACATCGTGACTGACAGTCGGATAGCGGTATGCTATTAGATTCCAGTTTCTCTACGATAACTATTTCAATGTTTTTTACGTCTTTGGAATGTATCTGTGCAAAATCTGAAAATAATAGTTACTTTTTAGTTTGTAAATCCACATCCACAAATCTGATGACTTGAGAAAGCTTTTCCGGTGTCCTAGATCGATTGGAGTCAAGAAAGATACCGTAGTACTTGTGTTTTCTGATTTCACTCGACAGCTGATTCCTTACAGTCGATGTAAGTAGGTGGATAAATTCATTTTGGATTTCCGGTGATGAATAAGATACTGAACCTAGATTTTCTCGGGAATTTTGTTGGTGTTTTTTTTCTAACAGTTGATCCTACTGATAAACAAGTTTTATCACAGATGGACAGGAAAGAAGGGCGGTGCCTGATGTTTAATATGAAAGGAATCCAACTTGCTTTGACAAACCGATACAAGCCCGTGAGAGGAAAGAATTTCCCTCCCCTCTCCCACTTTACTCCCTCCACATGAGGATTGGGGAAGTACGATTTATCTTTTTAAAGAGTCACAGCATGCAGCAAAGGGACGCGTATTAACCATTCTGTTAGCCAGTGGTTCTCAATCTTTTGAGATTCGAGGACCACTTGAAAAATATGTGTCTTAGCTACGGGCCACTACTAAAAATTGTGCTACTGCCGTGCTGAAAAGTTAGATATAATTATGCTGTGTATATAGATAGCTATAAGTAGTAAACAAAACATGTTAGTTCGTAAAACTATACTAATATGCTACGATTTGCGTGCTCCTTAAACAATACTCTTTCTTTTGTAACGAACAAATGTCATTTATATTATTCTCATAGTCTTCTTATTTAATTCAACTTGCTAACTATAAAAAAACAACTTTAAGTCATTAACAGTAGTTTATATTTAAAAGACTGCTATATTAGTTTATTTAGTACGAACGATGTTTTTTTTNTTTTTATTGTAAGCACTGCAGACAAACCCCTTTTACAAAGTTGCAAAGGGTAAAAGAATTTTAAAAACTTTCTGAGACAGTTCGGAGTACTCCAAATTTCATTAACCCAACTTTCTGATGCAACATATTCAAATTGTTATCACTGGTCAGTTCAATTAATTGGTTTAATTACGATGTTGGTAATTTCATCTTCATTGTGTTCGAGATTAGGACTGGAAACCCACGATAAATATCAAAATAGAAGAAATAAAATTGGCCCCGCATTTATTTAATATGACAAGAAATCAAATTAATCCACAGTGTTTTATTTAATTATTTCTGCATTTCTGGTTTTTTGGTGATTTCGCACAATTTATCAAACACCTCAAAGTTACCTTGAAATAATATTCTTTTTCAAAGATCAAGCTTTTTCGTAAAAGCAGACATTCTGTCACTGAGAGTTATATATTGTATCTGCTTTCCTTGCCGAGTTGAATTAAGTTTATTGAGTTTTTCAAAAATTTCAGCCAAGTAAGCCAGAATAGCATCCCATTAGCCATGGTTCAAATGATCAACAAGCTTTGAGTTATTTCTACATGAAACTCTCTTACGTCATCACGTAATTAAAACAGTCAGATAACCAGCGAACTTCAGTATACATTAGTAACTGTTAATGTTCAAGATTCATCTTCGAGCATAAGAAATCAAAGAGACGAGAATTTAATTGACGAGCTTGATAAAATTAAAAACCATTATGGCCAGATCAGAAATATATTTAAGCCTGCGTTAATTCTTTTACTTGCTAGTCTTTCTCGATGAATCCTACAGTGCTTAAATTTCATGCTTTGCTCACGGACCACCTGGCAAATCTTCGCGGACCACTAGTGGTCAGTGGACCACAGGGTGAGAACCACTGCTTTAAGCCACTCCTTTATCTTGTCTTGGTCATTTCGGTTGCTTTTAGTGTCGTCTCTGCTAGCTCTATTAAAAGAATCGTATTGGTCTCTTACTGCTCACTCCCCATAAAGTCACAGTTTCTTAAATTTAAAAAAAACACATCACCAATCATACATTAGGATGTGTCATTTATTTATGAGTAGAATGGCGCCCCTTAACGCTCAATGGGGGCGCAAAATCATGTTTACCAACTTTTTTGTAATAAAGATATTTTCGGAGCTCCAATATTCAATCTTGCAAACGTATTTGGGATACATTAGTTTACATAAAAATGAAATAAAATAATGAGTTTTAATACTCATTTTGGCGCCCCCTAACGTGGCGCCCGGGGGCATTTGCCCCCCCTGCCCCCCCTCGCTACGCCACTGCCTGGTTAACGTATGAGCGGTTAACTTTTACGTGGTTAACGTTTGCCCGGTTAACTTGTACCTGGTTAATTTATACCTCGCTAATTTATACCTGGTTAACTTGAAGCTGGTTAACTTCTGTTTTACTTGTATTTGGTATCTTTACACCTGGTTCTTCAGTCCCTGCCTTACCTGTACATTGCTTAATTGTCCCTGTCTCACTTTTACCTTGTTTACTTGTAAATTTTTCACATGCACCTTGTTCACTTGTACATACCTTGTTCTCTTGTACATTTCTAGCTTTTACCTTATTCTCTTGTACATTTCTAACTTTTATCTTGTTCTCTTGTACATTTCTAGCTTTTATCTTGTTCTCTTGTACATTTCTAACTTTTACCTAGTTCTCTTGTACATTTCTAACTTTTACCTTGTTCTCTTGTACATTTCTAACTTTTACCTTGTTCTCTTGTACATTTCTAACTTTTACCTTGTTTTCTTGTACATTTCTAACTTTTACCTTGTTCTCTTGTACATTTCTAACTTTTACCTTGTTCAATTGTACATTTCTAACTTTTACCTTGTTCTCTTGTACATTTCTACCTTTTACCTTTTTCTTTTGTACATTGCTAAATTTTGCCTTATTCACTTGTACATTTCTACCCTTTTCCTTGTTCTCCTGTACATTTCTACCTTTTACCGTGTTCTCTTGTACATTTCTACCTTTTACCTTGTTCTCACGTACATTTCTACCTTTTGCCTTGTTCACTTGTACATTTCTAACTTTTATCTTGTTCTCTCGCACATTTCTAGCTTTTACCTTGTTCTCTTGTACATTTGTCACGTGTATCACTTCCGGCACTTATTGGCGACTGTTCCCAGATGAAAGTATCAAAACATTCTGTATCAGACAAGTAATTATTCTGCCGGATAACGGGTACAAGTGAACAAGGTGCATGTGGACAAAGTACACAAACACAATGTCTTACTGAATTACGTACACACTTTTGGTATAAAGTGCGACCCTCCCTCTTCCACGCTATCTTTTCGCAAAGCTCACTTAATGACAGAGAAGGCTACAACAGGATTTATAAAGACATCTCAAATTTGTGTTTCATATTTTATCTGTAAACTCAATATTGTGTTCAAATGTTACCCCATTAATTCAAGAGTTCAAGACATTTTTTCTATCCAAATCAAAATCTGGGAAACATACTTTTACTGCCGCCTTACGATTGCCGCGCGAGGTGCAATTAACGTGACTTTCAACTAAATGTATCCATTACCCATTAGTCCTGTATTTTAGGCGCCATTAGCACACCTGGGTGACATTAAACCCAGGGGGATAAAATCCAAAGTTTTTTGCAGGTGCATTAACATGGCTCTAGGTTAAAGTCTCTCAATATAGCACGGTCTTTGATAATAGTGACTCTATTGAAATGATGCCATCAATTTAATACTTAGCTTACTACACAGCTAATGCTTAGTGGAAAATGTAAGACGTGTCATATTGACAGATGACATTTCTTGATCTATTAACACATTTTATAAACAGGAATACATGATATATATACACGTTTATCTCTGTGTAAATGGAACTCTCTACTTTTGGGCACGGTAAAGTGTGATTATTTGTGGGTGTATGAATACATGAAAATATTCTTATATGTATGTGGTAATGACAATGTGTGAGTGTGGTAGCATGATTATGTATGATTGTATGTGGGGGATATGAAAGTATATGACGTTGCATAAGGGGGCATTCCAATATATGAATGTTTGTAGGGGGTCATGAGTGATTGTGTGTTAAATCATTTACTTTGAAGAGGCGATATAATTTTTTAAGCTGCATGTTCATGGGATTTTAATTTCTTATGTGTTAACAACTTATGGCAATGCACAATAAAATAATTTCTAAACTTTCAATTAAAGATTGTCTGTTACATTGAAGTGTTTAATTATTGTCTTTGAAGAATACTGAAGGACACACTTTTTTATGTATGTGTTTCAGTGTCTCTATGTATGTCTGAGTCTGTGGTGAAAAGAATTAATTCTTCTTAACCTGCTTACAAACAACTGTCAAAACTAATTTAAAAATCAACAATGGCCGTGTATCACAGAAAAATAGGAAAACTAAACCTGAGCTAATACTGATGCACCTTAGACAAATAAACCGAGGATTAATCCTTGGCTCTATACCAGGGGTCTCCAAACTACGACCCGCGGGCCAAATGCGACCCGCAAAGCCCTCTCATCCGGCCCCTGGAGACCTTTTAATCTTTAAAAAAAAAAATTTTTTTTACCTACAGTTTACGACAAAACTTATTCGTTGGGGGTAGTAGTCGGCCTCCAAACCGCTGTTTGAAAGTTACTGCGGCCCTCCGACAGAAAAGTCTGGAGACCCCTGCTCTATACTATGAGTACTGTCGGCGCTTCGTTTTCATAGTCAGCTATTGTCCAGACAACAGTGCGCCTGACATTCATAGCAAACCTTCCATGTTGGACCCATGGGCTACACGACGAGCGGGGAGGGGATCCCGACTTAATATGTTCACGTGATGTCGCGCATGTCAACACTATCAAGTCACCCATCCGACCATTAATGCTAATCCTCGTTGTGTGTGTGTTGGAATGGGGGGTTGGGGGGGGGGCTAACCTCTCAATTAGGGGGTAGGGAAAGAGGCGAAGACCAGGATGTAAGGGTGTTCGCGCATGCTCATTAGGCCGATGTGGGGAATAACAAATGTGATGCCAGGTTTCAGATGAGCAAACATACCGGACGGATCCGCTGAAGCACCAACAATAGTTATCGATTGAATTTTCGCTCTATTGCCTCCCTTCTAACTCCTAAACACTCTCGATCCTTTCATGCGACTACCCTCTGGAATCAAGTCTCATTTTGTAGCATTAAACAATGTAATGCCGTGTGCATTGTTATAATCAGACTCTTCCCCCGGCCGCCAGGACAATACCGGATCTGCCCGGGCACGATATCCACCTTTGACAGGCCGTTATTATCTGACAAAGCGGCGCTGTATGAATATATACGGGGATTGAGTAAACACAAACAAGTGACGGACGCACCGGAAACAATGGGCCACACTTGGCAATGAGACGCACTCCGCCAGAAGCAGAGACGGGTGGAAAGACAATGGGGGATGGGATGGGTTGTGGTGGCGGGACATTAAGGGAAATGTAGTTCCCAAATGAAGTTGGCTGGTGGAGCAGTGGATCTCAAAATGTAGAGATTCTGGGTAGTGAGATCATGAATTCGTTTGAAGAGTAGTCGTTTGCTAAGAACATTGAAATCACACGCGCTCGCACAAACACACGCACACGCACACACACACACACACACACACACACACACCACACACACACACACACGTAAATTCACGTACTAATTTGTGGTAAAACCTAAAAATGTACACAACTGATATAAGGCTGTTCGTTAATTGATCAGACAAGATCTTTCCACGAATTAAACCGTTAGTTTACCTCACACCACCTCAAGGATATTTCAGTGTTAGAACATGGTGAGATGATTTATCTAGTAGATGTAGATTGTAAAACAAAAATATTTCATAAGGTTTCGGTGTAGCACGGAAGATCTATAACTATTTGTTTAAACAAAGATTTTTTTTTTTTGGACAACTTCTCAATAATTTTTCAAACTTGTAAAAAGCCAAGGAAAAAAAAGTTTAATCCGACTCATTCTATTACTAATCCGCTTCCTAATATTTCCAGAGACTCAAATATCCTTTTTCCAGCTCAAACCATGCCACCAACACATCAAATATAATTCCAAATCACCCGAATTCCAAAGTGCCGCCTTACAGCATCAATGTTCATATTTTCTCAATTATGTTTGAAATTTGGCGATTTATTCAAACTGTTTTACTCAGCGCAACACGCAAGGAACATGAATGGCATCAATCTATCTATCTATCGTAAGCACTCAATTTCTCTACACCCATTCTAACATTGACAGGAATGACATCAATCTATATATCTTTCATAAGCACTCACTTTCTCTAAACCCATTCTAACAAATGACAAGAATGACATCAATCTATATTTCTATCGTGAGCACTAACTTTCTCTACACCCATTCTAACTCTGACAGAAATGATCTGATCACGTACTAGAATAGTCTTCCATTTATAATCAGGGTTTATAAGCTTTCTATCGAATTTCATTTTCTCA
The DNA here is from genome assembly GCA_002072015.1 of Radix auricularia. Lineage (NCBI taxonomy): Eukaryota > Metazoa > Mollusca > Gastropoda > Lymnaeidae > Radix > Radix auricularia. The sequence goes on along the minus strand of MUZC01000579.1, from coordinate 523,883 downwards.
GAATCAATGACAGAGTCTCCAATTCTTAAACTTCTACAACGATAAGCTAAATTCACGAGGATTTACTGGCGATTAAAATACTAATTACAAAGAACTATTCATTTCCTGTTGACTGAAATAATTTTTAAAAAAAATACAAATTGCTCGCCTGTACACTAACTCAAACACAAGGGCTAAATTGAGCAAAATACACTCATTCAAAGTTAGTGATTCTGGAATCTTTAACGTAAATATAACGAATTCCTTTGATAAAATAACACGCAAGATCCGTTTTCTTCACCCAAGAGTTTTTTTTTTAATCTCATATCAGACCCTGATAAGAAATTTAAATAAAATTGGATTATGGCTTATCGTCTGGTTATAGAAAAATAAAATAAAATTGTTTTGTGCTATATCGATATTTTTTAACATGATTTCACATTTGATAAAACACATTGATTTAATATCATTCTTGTTTTTTAATTTGTAGAAATGTGCATTTTTTAAGGTTTGGGGGGGGGGGGGGGAATCATTAAAATAAAAGTAAATAATACTTTTGTTTTCTAAGACTAAATCGCTCTGAACTGAACCCTCCTTATATCTTCTATGAGAATGTATTGAGATGTTAATAGCTGAAACTGTGGTATTAACTCCCTCTTAATTGTTAAAAGTCTCGTATGGATGTCTTTATAAAAAGATGTCGGATTGTCTGTAGTTATGGATGGATCTATGTCCAGTGTGAACAGCAACATCAACAAAATGGGTGTCACTGCTGCAGCGAACTTAAAGTTTCATCGCAGCCCACCTCCCCACTCCAAAATCCTACATGCGCGTCTGTTTATTGTAAACACTCCTGTCCTAGACATTGTCAAACACTCCTGTCCTAGACATTGTCAAACACTCCTGTCCTAGACATTGTCAAACACTCCTGTCCTAGACATTGTTAAACACTCCTGTCCTAGACATTGTCAAACACTCCTGTCCTAGACATTGTCAAACACTCCTGTCCTAGACATTGTCAAACACTCCTGTCTTGAATCTTAGAATGTTTCTTTGTCTTCATCATCTAGTCGGACCACGGTCAATGTTTACTGTCTCTTTATTTTACGTTTCATGAATTTGTGTTTATTTTTCTGGGGGTAATGACGAGGCCAATGCACTAGAGACCAAGGCTAAAACTCATAATTCAACAGGCTAGACCACATCAGGGACTCGAACTGCCGGCATTACAGGTTAGCCCCTGTTTACTTCGTGCCGCGCCCCAGACATAGCCGTATCATGTATTAGGGCGGCAAATGTGTCATACATTCAGTCAACGAGATTAGATTAGATTCGATCGTCTGTGTTAAGAGAAAGCAAAAAGGTCCTCGTTTCTGCCAAAACATTTGGAGCCTTGGCTCTGGTAGAGTCGCTGTGATCCATAGTTTTGGTAAAAACTGCAAGGTTCTTGGTTCCGTTAAAACCTGCGTGATCAAAGCTTTTGTTAAACCGTCGAGGTTTTTAGTTCTACAAAACACTCGAGGTCTTAAGTTATGTAAAACACCCATGGCCTTTAGATCTGTGAAACATTCGATGTTTTTAGTTATGTGAAACACCCATGGTCTTTAGATCTGTGAAACATTGATATTTTTTAGTTATTTGAAGCACCCGAGGTCTTTAGTTATGTGAAACACTGGGGTCGTTAGTTCTGTGAAACAGCGAAGGTCTTTAGTTCTGTTTAACATTTGATGTCTTTAGTTGAGTGAAACAGCCGAGGTCTTATGTTTTGTGAAACAGCCGAGGTTTTTAGTTCTGTGAAACACCTGAGTTCTTTAGTTCTGTTTAACACTAAAGGTCTAGAAATCTGTGAAACAGCCGAGGTCTTTAGTTCTGAGTTCTTTAGTTTTGATCTGGAATATTTTTGGGATCATCTACCCCAGTTTCTAGTGTTGCTACTCTCAAATTCTTTCTTTTTTTACCTTTACCTTACTGAACGTACCGACCTGTAAGTTTATCTGCCAGGAATCGTGTCATCTTCATTAAAGCAAGCTCCCGATAAAAGCCAGGCATCTGTAGCTCAGCCCTGCTCAGATTGTGTACATATCGTAGACAACAGACGTTGAGTGAAAAAAGGTAACATGCTTTCTGTTTTGCATGTTAACAAAAGTAAAAAATATTTTCAATGGAAAATAAAATCATAGCTTTCAACTTAAATAGAGCTACTTCGTCCTCAAGGCGATCAGTCACGATATTTATAAATTCGAATGACACACGTGCAGTTAATCACTTGGGACAAATGTAGTTTTTTAAAAATCACAATTAACATATGCAGTTTTTGTCAAATGAGTAAGGAGATGGCTTCTTTTATGTAAGGTAGTTGGTTCAAGTCTAATCAACAAGTCTTTAAAAAAAAACAACTTTTATAATAACTTCTATTCTAAAAAGTTTTTAGTTCTTTGCCCGAAATATTTAATTTTTTTTTTATTATGATCAGTTTCTTGATTTGATAACTAATCTCACAGTTCAAAGCAATTCATTCCGTTTGATAGTTTACGTATCGTTACATCTGAATCGTTTTCTTATCTTATCTTTAAAAGACACCCCTTCTCTACAAAGACTATTGCGTCCTAAGTTAAGTCTTGGATTTTTATTACAGTTGTAAATGTTAATGTTTGTTTTCATTGTTTGATCAGGCAACCCATCCACGTCCGAGTTCCAGTCGGAAGGAACGAGAATGTCTATGTTTATTCTTTCTTACGGAATAAGAGTTCAGTTAGGAGCAATACATAACTTTGACAAACATTATTTACGTAATACAGGCAGAGGCTTCACTAGCGTTGATGTCTATACTTTCACCCAGTGCGGTAGCTCATGGTGTCTCTTCTGTCACCCAGTGCGTTAGCTCATGGTGTCTCTACTGTCACCTAGTGCAGTAGCTCATGTTGTCTCTACTGTCACCCAGTGCAGTAGCTCATGGTGTCTCTACTGTCACCCAGTACGGTAGCTCATGGTGTCTCTACTGTAACCCAGTGCGGAAGATCATGGTGTCTCTACTGTCACCTAGTGCGTTAGATCATGGTGTCTCTACTGTCACCCAGTGCGGTATCTCATGGTGTCTCTACTGTCACCCAGTGCAGTAGCTCATGGTGTCTCTACTGTCACTACGTGCTGTAGCTAATGGTGTATATGCTGTCATTAAGTGCTGTAGCTCATGGTGTCTCTACTGTCACCCAGTGCGGTAGCTGATGGTGTCTCTACTGTCACCCAGTGCGGTAGCTCATGGTATCTCTACTGTCACCCAGTGCGGTAGCTCATAGTGTCTCTACTGTCACCCAGTGCGGTAGCTCCCGGTGTCTCTACTGTCACCCAGTGCGGTAGCTGATGGTGTCTCTACTGTCACCCAGTGCGGTAGCTCATGGTATCTCTACTGTCACCCAGTGCTGTAGCTCATAGTGTCTCTACTGTCATTAAGTGATGTTGCTCATGGTGTCTCTACTGTCATTAAGTGATGTTGCTCATGGTGTCTCTACTGTCACATAGTGCTAGCTAATGGTGTCACTACTGTCATCCCGTGCAATAGCTAATGGTGTCTCTACTGTCACCCAGAGCAGTAGCTCATGGTGTCTCTACTGTCACCAAGTGCAGTAGCTCATGGTGTCTCTACTGTCACCAAATGCGGTAGCTCATGGTTTCTCTACTGTCATTAAGTGCGGTAGCTCATGGTGTCTCTACTGTCATTAAGTGTGGTAGCTCATGGTGTCTCTACTGTCACCAGGTGTGGTAGCTAATTGTGTCTTTACTGTCACCCAGTGCGGTAGCTCATGGTGTCTCTACTGTCACCCAGAGCTGTAGCTCATGGTGTCTCTACTGTCACCCAGAGCTGCAGCTCATGGTATCTCCACCGTCACCAAGTGCGGTAGCTCATAGTAACTCTACTGTCATTAAGTGATGTAGCTCATGGTGTCTCTACTGTCACCCAGAGCTGTAGCTCATGGTGTCTCTACTGTCACCCAGAGTTGCAGCTCATGGTATCTCCACCGTCACCAAGTGCGGTAGCTCATAGTATCTCTACTGTCATTAAGTCATGTAGCTCATGGTGTCTCTACTGTCACCCAGAGCTGCAGCTCATGGTATCTCCACCGTCACCAAGTGCGGTAGCTCATAGTATCTCTACTGTCATTAAGTGATGTAGCTCATGGTGTCTCTACTGTCACACCAGTACGGTAGCTCACGGTGTCTTCTGTCACACCAGTGCGGTAGCTCATGGTGTCTCTTCTGTCACACCAGTGCGGTAGCTCATGGTGTCTCTACTGTCACACCAGTGCGGTAGCTCACGGTGTCTCTACTGTCACACCAGTGCGGTAGCTCACGGTGTCTCTTCTGTCACACCAGTGCGGTAGCTCATGGTGTCTCTTCTGTCACACCAGTGCGGTAGCTCATGGTGTCTCTACTGTCACACCAGTGCGGTAGCTCACGGTGTCCCTCCTTACCACATAACCCTAAAGAACTAATCTTCCAGTGCCAAATATTAGGATTATACAGAAATTTAACTTTTTGAGTTATCCCTTCAGAGGGTGTCACCTTGTACGGTCCACACCCTTCTACACCACCCAGTCACCCGGTGACGCCATTATATAAGCTTGTGGCTTATAATGATAATATTTTTTTCCGCTTGGTTTTAAAAAAAATTCCACGTGGGTTGTTGTTCATGACCTCATCTGTGAACCTTGTTTGATTAATGAATTGGAAAATAAGCGTGGGTATCGTTACATGGAAATCAACAATGAAATCTTAATGGAGCGCAGCTGCTGCTAACATATGTACGCTACGGGGTTTCCTGGAACAGTGAGTTTCACATCATTGCGCAGTGAATTAATTATTATTCCTTGGTGTGTTTGACTTTTATGTTTACAACTGATTCAATTACTTCTATAGCCCGAAACACTGGAGGGCATTGTGGACAAAATAAAACCACCATGGTTGTTGTTTAAAGGGTAAAAACAAGGAGATAAAATATTCAGAAAAAAGTCAAAATTAAAACAAAATTCTTTCAGGATCGATAACTTTGATTCTGTTAAAGTGAATTTATCGATTGTGTCACTTTGTCTGGTCTTATTGGCGTCCGTGTCAAGTATTCATGGAAAAAAACAAACACGAAAAGACGTTCATATAACAAGATATCTGTCTAGTTGATACAAAAACTAAAAGCAATACAATATATTTCCCTTGTTGCTTGCGGGCCAGAATAAACCAATGGATTTTGTTAACCCTCAAAGTTTCTATCATATTTCTTCCACCTCCAACGCCCCTACCCTATCGCAATAAAATGTTGTTTCTTGGAGTATAATTTGTTTACTATTTGCAGCTGGCTTCAATGAAACGGGGAAGCGGGACGGGGGAATGTGTTGAGATTAAGGTGGCCAGGTGAACTTAACTTCTCTAATGCCAGGTTTCCAAAGCAGAAAATTGCCGATACACTCATAAAACAGCGCCCTTAATATAGGTCGTAAATAAAACTCTTGTGTACAATGTTGAATGTTTTGTGTCATCTAATCTCAGACATAAGAATAGCAGCATGCTCGTAAAACACTTGTGTCAAGAGAAAGGCTTCGGTTAAATAGGTGATTTTGAATATGGAATCAGAGAGAGCGTAAGAGAATGTGGTACGTGGAAGGAAATATCCAGCGACGGAGGTACGGGACGAGGTTCCGTATAAATGATTCAACGTCAGACAAAATATTTTTTTTTTATAAAAGGAAATAAATAATATTATAAATTAATAAATATTCCATCGGTAGATGAGTTTAAACAATATGATTATCATTATTAGAAGTGGAATGAAGGTTTGAAAAATTCTGGCTGTTCATCCATAAGTAGATTATTATTTTTTTAAATTGTTGCTGTTGTGATTTATGCAAAAGACTTTTCACAGCATAACATTTTATCAAGGCCAAGGACTTCACAAACAGTGTGTGTATGTGCCTGACAAGACGTCACAAAACAACGAACGTTGAATTGCTTTCGTTGGCTCTGGATTTATAGCTGCAAACTTTTAATTTTTCTTATTAGTTTTATTTATTTTTGTTATCTTTTTTGTTTGTTTGTTGAAGAATGCTCTTTGCAGAAGCGTTCGTTGTTTTGTGACGTCTTGTCAGGCTCATACATACCCTGTCTGTGACGTCTTGTCAGGCTCATACATACCCTGTTTGTGACGTCTGTCAGGCTCATACATACCCTGTTTGTGACGTCTTGTCAAGCTCATTCATACATACCCTGTCTGTGACGTCTTGTCAGGCTCATACATACCCTGTTTGTGACGTCTGTCAGGCTCATACATACCCCGTTTGTGACGTCTTGTAAGGCTAATACAAACCCTGTTTGTGACGTCTTGTCAAGCTCATTCATACATACCCTGTTTGTGACGTCTTGTCAAGCTCATTCATACATACCCTGTTTGTGACATCTTGTCAAGCTCATACATACCCTGTTTGTGACGTCTTGTCAAGATCATTCATACATACCCTGTTTGTGACATCTTGTCAAGCTCATACATACCCTGTTTGTGACGTCTTGTCAAGCTCATACATACCCTGTTTGTGACGTCTTGTCAAGCTCATTCATACATACACTGTTTGTGACGTCTTGTCAAGCTCATACATACCTTGTTTGTGACGTATTGTCAGGCTCAAACATACCCAATTTATGACGACTTGTCGGGCTAATACGTAACCTGTTTACATGTTATCCATTTACTTCATCGCGTCAGATACCAATGTTAGAGCTTTCATCGTGTCAGATACCAATGTTAGAGCTTTCATCGTGTCAGATACCAATGTTAGAGCTTTCATCGCGTCAGATACCAATGTTAGAGCTTTCATCGCGTCAGATACCAATGTTAGGTTTTCATCGCGTCACATACCAATGATCAGAGCTTTCATCGCGTCATATACCAATGTTAGAGCTTTCATCGCGTCAGATACCAATGTTAGAGCTTTTATCGCGCGCGTCAGATACCAATGTTAGAGCTTTCATCGCGTCAGGTACCAATGTTAGAGCTTTCATCGCGTCATATACCAATGTTAGAGCTTTCATCGCGTCAGATACCAATGTTATAGCTTTTATCGCGCGCGTCAGATACCAATGTTAGAGCTTTCATCGCGTCAGATACCAATGTTAGAGCTTTCATCGGGTCAGATACCAATGATCAGAGCTTTCATCGCGTCAGATACCAATGTTAGAGCTTTCATCGGGTCAGATACCAATGATCAGAGCTTTCATCGCGTCATATACCAATGTTAGAGCTTTCATCGCGTCAGATACCAATGTTAGAGCTTTAATCGCGCGCTTCAGATACCAATGTTAGAGCTTTCATCGCGTCAGATACCAATGTTAGAACTTTCATCGCGTCAGATACCAATGTTAGAGCCTTCATCGCGTCAGATACCAATGTTAGAGCTTTCATCGCGTCAGATACCAATGTTAGAGCTTTCAATGCGTCAGATACCAATGTTAGAGCCTTCATCGCGTCAGATACCAATGTTAGAGCTTTCATCGCGTCAGATACCAATGTTAGAGCCTTCATCGCGTCAGATTCCAATGTTAGAGCCTTCATCGCGTCAGATACCAATGTTAGAGCTTTCATCGCGTCAGATACCAATGTTAGAGCCTTCATCGCGTCAGATACCAATGTTAGAGCTTTCATCGCGTCAGATACCAATGTTAGAGCTTTCATCGCGTCAGATACCAATGTTAGAGCTTTCATCGCGTCAGATACAAATGTTAGAGCCTTCATCGCGTCAGATACAAATGTTTAGAACTTGTCAATGGTGGAGGAGTGGGTTTTGTTTACCACCTTGGGCCTGCAGTCAATATTTAAACGTTCAAACGTTTTATTGACAGTACACTTCAAGTTACTGCTCTCTTTTTTGAACCAATAGCTCGCGGACATCTATGATCGTGGGCTCTATTGATTTATGGTCTATTGATCTATCGTCTATTGATCTATCGTCTATTGATCCAAACTGTATCGAACACACACAGAGCATGGATTGTGTCTTGATTTCCTGTGGCATTGAACAAGTATGAAGTACTCTCAAACGGAAACTTGCAGGCTACTTTTCTTCTATTTGCGGGATTATTTCTATCTTTAATTCCTCGTAATGACACTTGTCTTTTTCCTATGTAACAAAAATTTGCGTCTGTAGTAAAATAATTATTTCACGTAGTGAAGGACACGTACTGACTAGAGAGTGAATCATTTTTAAAGAAAAATAGATGTCTGCAACAAAAATATATTTTCTTGTTAACATAGACAATTTTTAAAAGCACATATATTTATAATGAGTTTTTTGGGGTTAACTTACAAAATCTCAGACGAGGAAAAGCATGGGGCAGCATAATTTCCTTTATTCCTCGTCTCAGGTAAAAATTATCTGTATTTACCAAATTAGTAGAAAGACAGGGCTACCATTCCCCTTAAATATATTTTTCAACCGTATTTTGTAAATTAGAGTAACTATATTTAGTATTCGACATTGTATGTTTGTAACACCATGTTAAAATAAACCAGGTAGATATGGTTATTGCAGTTATCTGGTGCACAGCTGTACATGTGAATACGACATGTAAATTACAAGGAACAGACTTCTTGCACCAATAAAGCCTCACAAATCACACGATTACGGCCCTGCAATCATCTCTATATTCTTACTATCAGCCAGTGGCAATACAATTTGATCGGTCATTGCATCGCGGCTAACCCGCCGCTTGGGGCATTTGAAATATTTTATGTCTCCGATGGACGTCCATCAAAGTGTCGGCTGGGAATAGCACGGGACTGCGCTTCTATCGTGGAACTACATGGATTATAAGATTATGAGATCACTAATCAGAATCTCGGGGAAATTGATGTTTAGCTCTAGGAAATATGTTTTCTTTTTCTTTTATGTATTTTAAAAAAGAGAGAAAAAAATCAAAGGGATGGAAACAGAATTGTAATGTTTGTAAATACTGCTGATAAATGTATAATTATTGTAAAAGATTTATTGTGTAATAATAATAATAATAATAATAATAATAATAATAATAATAATAATAATAATAATAATAATAATAATAAGAGATACACCATAAAATATTAAGTGGCAGCATAAACCCTATTCAAGAAAAAAGAAAAAAAGATCATAATACGGACGTGGAGCGGACTCATGCAATGTTCAAATAAATTTGATTCCATGAATTTTGTGTCTGTTAATTTTGAAAGCTGTGTATCCCAAATGTAACTAAACATCACCTGGTGATATATTTGAAATTTCATTTTTTTAAAAACAAATTTTAGTCTATGGATAAAATATGTTACTGCAGAAGATGGACTTTGGATTTAGCTTTACCTCTGGGTAGTGTTCAGAAATATTTAGCTTATTTACGTTGAATAAATTTAGAGCTACAACAAATTCTAAATAATTCATACTCTGTGACATTAGGTTGTAACATTACGCTGTAACATTAGGTTGTAACATTACGCTGTAACATTACGCTGTAACATTAGGCTGTAACATTAGGCTGTAACATTAGGCTGTAACATTAGGCTGTAACATTACGCTGTAACATTAGGCTGTAACATTAGGCTGTAACATTAGGCTGTAATATTAGGCTGTAACATTAGGCTGTAACATTAGGCTGTAACATTTGGCTGTAACATTAGGCTGTAACATTAGGCTGTAACATTAGGCTGTAATATTAGGCTGTAACATTAGGCTGTAACATTAGGCTGTAACATTAGGCTGTAACATTAGGCTGTAACATTAGGCTGTAATATTAGGCTGTAACAATTTGCTGTAACATTAGGCTGTAACATTAGGCTGTAACATTAGGCTGTAACATTAGGCTGTAACATTACATGTTACACGATTGCATATACCGTATCTGAAATTCATTATATCTTTATAAAATTTAATCTGTTTGACGTGTCAGTTTTTTTTAAAGAGAAAACACTGAGACTAAAGTCATTATCAACAGCCGCTAAATGACAGATATCTTTTAATCTAAAACATTCGTGACAACATGCTCGTACTCATCACCTATTAAAAACATGTCATTTCACAAAGGATTTCAATAAACGGGTTTTCTAAACTCCTGAAGATTGCTTACTTTAGTGTATTTCTACGTTTATTTAAGACATCATTATAAAGGTAAACATAAAGAATTTTTAAAAAAATTATGTGAAACTTTACGAAAACTCTGTGATTCGTGTTTTATATCAAGACTGACCGATGTGTTTTATATCAAGACTGACCGAGGTGTTTTATATCAAGACTGACCGATGTGTTTTATATCAAGAATGACCGATGTGTTTTAAAAAAAACGTATTCGGTAGGTTTGTTACGACTTAAATGCGTTGGTTCATTAATGGAGCGGCGTATTTACATTTACTGAAGTTTTCAAAACAATTTCACTCTAACAAACAAATAATCGATTTAGTACATCTAGCAAACAATTAATCAATTTAGTTCATCTAACAAACCAATGAATCCCATATTTAAATTGAATAGGCATATCCAATGTAACAGTGTCTAAATACACATTCCAAGAGTCTGATATGAAAGGAACACTGAACCGTACACAGCAATAACTTATCAGCTACTTAAGGGTCCTTTTAAATTACTTATAAAATATTTCTAAATATTCTTTATATTCCCATGTCGTCTTCGTGAAAAGTCATACAGTGGAGAATGGGCAGAGATGTCCTCGTGAATTCATGGCAATTAAGCAGGTGTCTCTAAGGATTCACTTAGTAGAACGAAACGTGTGTTTACTCGGAAATCTGTGTCTCTAGAGATTTACTTAGAACATGAAATGTGTGTCTCTAAAGATACAGTCAGAACATGAAATATGTGTTTACAGAGATTCAACCCGATCATTAAATATGTGTCTGTAGAGTTTCAATTTGAACACAAATGTGTGTCTCTAGAAATTCAGTTACAACATGAAATGTGTCTTTAGAGATTCAATTCAAACGCAAAATGTGTTGCTAAAGATTCGATCAGAACATGAAATGTGATAGAGAGAGTAGGCATAAATCTTCAACCAAGTTGAGATTGATCCGTGTAAGTTTCACTCATTGCCTAGAGAATATATCGGGTTTTGAACAAGAGAGAACAGTTAGCAAATGAAGGCTCAGCTCAGCTTCAACCAAAACGCCTGATGTACCAGCTTGGTGCCAGATCGTGGCTTACAGACCACTTCCAGGAGGGGTGGCACGAGGGCTGGCACGGCCAGAAAGAATTACCAGTTTACGCAACGACTAAACAAGAGCAATCCCTACTGGGAGCTTAAACGTAGCAAATAGGTACTTATCACACAGATGAGGACTGAGCAATGTCCCACACGGAGCTACGTACAAATGTTTCACACAAGAAGGGATATCGATTGTCGATTGTGTGGTAACTCTGAGAAGTCTGTCGATTACCTACTGGTAGAGTGCTCCGAGCTGGCAAGGGATGGGGATGGGGGGAAAAAAACAAACAAAAAACCAAAAAAAAAAAACACAACGATATCAACGAAAGAGTACATTTACGGCAATGCCCACCAGATGAGGCTCGCCTGCGACAAGTGGAAATTTGTCTTAAGGGTGTAAACTCGGACCCCAAAGAGAATGTCATAAAATTGAAAGTTCATACGTAAGTTTCTACTCGGTGCCAATTAAACTTCTCTACCATAGCTTCAAATCTTCTTTCATTTCGTCTTTTAAAAATCTACTTGACCCTCGTATCACAAACTTTATACGGCTGTCAAGTGACGTCATTGATCGCGCATGTGTGCGTCATTATTGATAAAAACAAAAATTCATATCTTGAGTTAAAATAAACTTTTAAATTTAATAAAAACAGAAGGCAAACTTCTTCTTTATTTTTCTCACTATCTATGTGTTGTTGTTTTTTTATCTGATTCGTTTTCTCAGCATCATTTACAAAGGTTGACCATGTTTGTGAGGTGCCACCAAACGCTAACTTATGTGGAGTAGAAATGACTGAGTTGTTGGAATCTTTGAGTAATTTTGAGCCTCTGGCCCGTCTGCTGACTGAATTTCATGTCGAGAATATCAACTTATCCGTGCCTTGTAATATCTTCCCGGTGAGATGCTGGACGTCACATTCGGTTTTATAAGATGCATTTCCCCCCCCCCCCCCTCTGTCTCTCGCTCCTTTGATTGAAGACATCTTGTACATTAATTGAATTATTTCTGGGCCCGAGTAGAATAAAATTGGGCCCAGCACACAAAAAAGTGATTAAGAAATGTTTTTACTGGTAAAAGAGGAAATGTTCTAATGGCGGGCCAAGCAGTTCGGTCTAAGAATTAGACGCTGGACAATAGCTTTGAGGTGGACTTTTTGTAAGGGCAAATCCTGAAGAATGTGTGAGCTGATGGGCAAGCTGATCAAATGTCCTTGAAATGAAAGAGAGAGAGAGAGAGAGAGAGAGAGAGAGAGAGAGAGAGAGAGATGGACGGATGAATGGAGTCTGAATGGAAGAAAGTCAAATGCTATTTGAGGGGGCAAAGGTCAAGGAATAGCTTTGTGGTAGCTTTGATTAAATCACGTGCTTGCTGGGATATGGTGGCATACATATGTATTGAAGAATATGACACGTGTATAGGTTAAGATAATGCCTTACATATGTATTGAAGAATATGACACGTGTATAGGTGAAGATAATAGCTTACATATGTATTGAAGATTATGACATGTGTACAGGTGAAGATAATGACTTACATATGTTTTAAAGAATATGACATGTGCATAGGTGAAGATGATGATATATGTATGGTAGGAAGATAATGACTTACTTGTCGTGAAGTTCAAGAGAACATTTATCTTAACATAAATGAACGTAATCGAGAAATCTAAAAAAGTTTCAGAATATTTTAAAGCCAGCCTCGCACTCATGAAAGGCTACAATAAAAAAGTATGCCTGAAATTGTCAAAGTTAAAAAAAATAGTTCGCAGTTTAAAAATATGTTTTATATAAATTTTTGGGAGGTCTACTGGATGAGACATAAAGTAAAATTTATTTCGTCTGAAATCATTCCCCAAAGAATCTATTTTTTGCCGATCTGACAAAAGAGTTACAAAAGTGGAGAGGGATTAGGCAGGAAACATCTTTCAGGGCAGGGCATGCACTCAACTGTTTAAAAAAACTTATGATCCATGATTTTAGCTTAAAAAGAACACATCTTTATTATTGATTTTAGGCAGCCTATTTTTTATAAAGTGTGTGAGTGTATTTTTTTTTAATGTTTTTGTTTTGTTTTTTAATTGATCTAACTTTTTATGCATCTATTTCGTCACAAACTTTACGTCTGTGGCGTAGATTCTACTAGTTGTTGTTAATGTTGTTGTTGTTGTTGCTGTTGTTGTTTTTTCTTTTGTTGTTTTTTTTTTTGTTGTTGAAAAAAAGTTACTTATTTTATTGGCTAACCGTCATCCTATAACCATGTTATTATCACTAAAATACTCTTCAAGTATGTCCTTCCAGTCCACATATGGTCTTATAAGTATGTACTCTCTATGTCTAACCTATTTCATGTGTACACCACAACACCGATTCAATGACTCCGCAACGCTCAATAACAAACAGAATCACACACTGTGATCGATATGATGCAGACAATTAAAACATTTTTTTTTAATAAAAAAAAATAATAAAATTTTAAAAATCACCAACCTACACAGGACCAACGGTGCATGATGAATAGAAATTAAATATACATCTTTATTCCGTTTTAAGTTTGTTGTTGATGCTATACGGAAACGTACGGTAATTTTCTACTTTCAAGCGACCACTCAATCTTCACAACAGTCCAGCTCTCAGTGTAGATATCGGTCTGAAATTCTGGGCTCTCATTTCTTGATGCTGGTATACGATATCAGAGGAGAATTGAACTTGATCAAATACTCATTTGGGTCTGGGAGGGGGGCGGGGATAGTTGATTGTTTTCCTCTCACTAACTCAGTAATTATTCACGATTTCTTCAGCTTCTTGTAGATAGAAGGCTTGAATTAGACAGGCTCTATCCCTTTAGCTTAATTGAACAAATTGGGCAGGTTTGATTTTTACATAAATGACCTCACGCGATTTTGATCGATTTGTCTACCCCCTCCCCTGTTGTTACACGTCATCACAAAAAGTTGGACCCCCTCTCTCCTACAATATGAAATCAAAATACTTTGCCGCTCCCACCCACAAAAGCCGTATTTTCTTTTTGATAAATGAACATGTTCCAAATCAATTTTGTGTGTGTGTGATCATTTAAGTATGTATTTACTGTAAGGCTGCACTCACTCATTATTAAGTCTCCGAATTCCAGTGCAGGCAGAATGCTAATCTTATCTTATCTTAGATATACAGACGCTCCTTCTATGCAGAAGATAATTGCGTCCACAGACCATGAGAGATGATCTGTTGGCAAGTGATGCAGCGATCACAGGCCACGGCTATAGGGGTTCCACGCATTACCCCAGCCGCCTAACTATTGTCTAGTTAGGTACCCATTCGGAGTTGGGTGACTCGGGGACTCCTCAGGCCGCGAGAACAAATCCTCACCTTCGTGTGGATTCGAACCCGTGACCATCGGTATGACAGTCGAGAGCGCTACCTCTCGATCACCATGTTTGCTGAGTCATTCCTAAAGTTAACTCACAATTGTTTATTTGCAATGTACTTAACAAAATATTATTTGCGCCCAGTTGCTGACGTCCGTTTTCTAAATGAGAAGTTTATACTAACAATTTTTAACTGGCACGTCACTAATTCCCCAACTTTACTTTTAAAAGAAAGCTGGAATGGGCCAGGCTAATTTGTTTGTTTTTAAAATGAGCAGGTTAAACGTTTTAACAACATGTTTTCAGGTGGGTTCCAGAGAATATTATATATTTTTTTTCCTATTCATTTAATAATTAATCCCTAATTCTTAAAGATTCCGTTTTCATAGAAATCTTAAATTTAAATATTTCACGACGGTCTTTTAAACATTTCCATGTTTGAAAAGTCATAATGTTCCGCTTAAGGGTTGGGGCCTCTAGCGGCATGGACTTGTGACCTCTAGCGACATGGACTTGTGGCCTCTAGCGGGATGGACTTGGGGCCTATAGCGGCATTGACTTAGGGCCTCTAGCGACATAAAAATATTTAAGGTACTTTGGTACTCACATATGTTCATTTTATGTCTCACGTAAATTAACGGTAAGTGTCATCAATTGTTTAAAGGTTGGTCAACTTTTTTCTGTTATTGTTTTTTAAATTTGTCTTGTCATCTGAAGGAGGCGTTTAGTCAAAACGTTTATTTTCAGGCATTGAATTCTGTTCCCATGCACAGTGTGTTCAACGATGTATTCTGTATAATAAAATCGCTCTTTCTTCCCCAGCGACACACCATCAGATGTTTCATTTCAAGGTAGAACGCCTCCAGGCCGGGGCGATCATAGGGTTACTGATAAATGGGAGGAAGGGGATGGGTGGGTGGATGTGCAAGAGTTGAAGAGGCCTTGTGGGGGTGGAGGTCCTATTCATTAAAGACCTAATATATGTAAAAGCTTTATGTGAAAAGCTTTCAGGAGCCATCTTAGAGAGAGAGAGAGAGAGAGAGAGAGAGAGAAAAGAGAGAGAGAGAGAGAGGATATAGAGAAATAGAAAAACTTAGAGGAAAGAAAGCGTGATCACATTAAAGAAAAAGGGAGGACTATGATCTTCTTACATTCTTTTACCTGCCCGATATCATTTACGTGCATTTAAAATATAGGGAATTAATATATCGCACCCTTCCCTACATTAAAACAATACAGACACAGGAATGATTTAATCTTTACCTTAATCCCCGTCTTAGAACGCTAACAATAGCTCATTCCAATTTTAGAATTGACTTTAAAATAATTACAATGTTATCGTGGGTTAGAGGTTTTATCTGTTGTAGAACTCTATTCTTAATCCAAAAAGGTGGTAACTTGAATCATTGAAATCGCCAAGACAGAGACAATCTCTATCACTGTCTGTGTCTCTGCCTGTGTCTGTCTCTCTGCCTGTGTTTGTCTCTATGCATGTGTCTGTCTCTCTGCCTCTGTCTGTCTTTGCCTGTGTCTGTCTCTCTATCACTGTCTGCCTCTCTGCCTGTGTCTGTCTCGCTTTCTCACTCTCTCAATATCTATGTCCTTTCGTTCGTAACTTAGGACACTGTATTTTTATCCGTGTTGTTAAAACATGGGAAGTTGTTGTTTTTGTTTTTGTTCCCGATTATTCTATGATCTGCGGCGCTCATCATTCATAATATCGCTGTAAAGAGGTCATTAGCTTTGTGGATATTTTCAACATTGCCACCACAAGTGGTTTTAAAATCTATTTGATTTAAAATTAAAATACATGAAATTAATGAAATTTTTAAATATGTGAGTAAGAATTTTATTTGATTTTTTAACATGTAGCATAAAGGAAATTTGTGAGATTTGATCGCTCATAATTTTTAAAATGTTGTATTAACTCACCACAATCAAAATGTTGTATTAACTCACCACAATCAAAATGTTGTATTAACTCACCACAATCTAAATGTTGTATTAACTCACCACACTCAAAATGTTGTATTAACTCACCACAATCTAAATGTTGTATTAACTCACCACAATCAAAATGTCTTATTAACTCACCACAATCAAAATGTTGTATTAACTCACCACAATCAAAATGTTGTATTAACTCACCACAATCAAAATGTTGCATTAACTCACCACAATCTAATGAAAAGAAGCCGAGCAACGTCATATTTTCTGCAGCACTAACAGTACAGTCCAGTTTCTAAGACTTCGTTTTTCACTCTTTTCCCATCTTTTTCAGCCATCAGTTGTGTGACGTAAATCAACTGTCGTAATCACATTGATATTTCCAGACTGATACATTTTTCTATTCATCTTTTCTTTTTTTTTTTAACCGATTATTAAAGATGAATTAAAAGTGACGAGTCGCCCCTTTACTCGATTCCTTCTTTTTATAACATACAAAAAAGTGTTTGGGGACGTGGGGGGGGGATATATATATCTCCCCCTTTTAGTTAGGGTTAATGATAATGTCATTCGTTAAAGTTAATGCTAATAGTTACTTATGAAGAAAGAGAGTTGAAATAGACGCGGAGAAAGCTAATATATTATATAATAGAGCATAATGAACTGTTTGTGTATTGTTAGTTTTTTTATAATGTAAAGCAATGTTTGGATGAAAGATAAAGTAAGAAATAATAGTATTCCTATATTATTAAAGTAGAGAAAGATTGTATAATAATAAACATTGCCGTTGGTACATTCAGTACACATGCTTAGCCTGTGTTGTTTAAAGATAAAGTTGTGTATCTGTTATTGGCAACTGGGGGATCGGGCAGTTAGATCAGGGTTTCAATGATAGATGGATGAATGGGTCGTGAATGGATGAGTGGATCGTGGATGGATGGGAGTTTGTGGATGGGTGAGACATGTATGGATAAGTGGGTCATGGATGGATGGGGATTGTGTGGATAGATGGGACATTGATTGCTAAATGGGTGGATTATTTGACGTGCTACTGATGAAGGATTGATTAAGGAATGGCTGTAACAATAAGTAGTGTCAGTTTTGTGCTGTTTTACATACAGTAGTATTATATTGTAGACGGCCGTAGTCATAAATACAGTTGATACAGCCAGTATAACAGTTAAGTAGCTCTCGTGTTTGACACGGGCGTCGTGCGGTCAGTCCTCGAGAATCTCGTTGTCTACATTTGTTAGATCGAGCTCTGTTTTTATTTTTTGTGTTACTGAACCATCCATCAAATATAAGAATAGTGCAAACTGGTTACACGGGTATCCCAGAAAGTCAAAAAGTAACACTATCCACAATGAATTAATATCAAAGAAAAGTAGAGCTCCCTGTTCAGACCATGCTGGCCAATGGGTAGAGCTAAGCAGCGCTCAAAGGTTGCTATAGCCACGGCTTGCAAGGGGATTGTGTGGCTAGCACAATGTAGGGTCGCGTCCACTTTTCCAACTGATGTCAGGTACCAATCAGAGCTGTGTGGACTGAGAGACATCCTTAAGCACAGGAACCTGCCCCCCTGTCTTCACAGAGATTTGAACCCACGAATCTCGGTACTGAAAATGGGTGCGCGTTCCGTTAGAAAACCGTGCTTATATCCTTAAATACTTTGCGAATACGAAATTAAAATTAAATAAAAACACAAAAAAGGTAAACAAACAACAACAAAAACCTCACATTCATGAAGAAAAAAGTTCCCAACTCACTAAATTTCCGGTGACTTTAAACCAACCTCAACCCATCCCCACTTCACTCGCCAACTCCCCCCCCCTCCTCGAGGCATCCCTGCCCATCCTCCAAGCCTTACGGATCTATTCTCATCATTTCAACATTTTTCTTCAATTAAAACCGCTGTCAGAATTCACCGAAGCCCTAAATGGGAGGGGGCGAGGGGCCAGCCTTGCACGTTAGAAATCTATTAACGCTGTCTACCAGGCAGGGCGCTAACCGCTTTTCCGGTCGTTTTCGACTGCTGTCGTCTGCTTCTCGGTTCGATGCCGGTTCTGCTAGCCAGGGTGCGTGCGTGTGTGTGTGTGCGTGCACGTGTGTGTGTGTGTGTGTTTGTATGTGTGTGTGTGAGTGTGTGATTGGAGTGAGTCGCTGTTGATGGTTCTCAGCGGCTGTCAACGTGTAGTCTGAATGGTATTGGTTGGTAAATTAATTGGGAGTCCCATTGTATCGGAAGCCAACATTGTCTCGAATTTAATAACAGCACATTCACACACACACACACACACACACTGGTCTCACACACACGTAAATGTTTACACACATAATTCGGGGTTGTTATTTTAGTTCAATGTTTCCGCTACAGTGGTGGTATATATAGATGTTGTATATAACGTTTGGGTATATATCATTAATTAAGCTTTGCCAGTTATACGGATTCTCTAGAATGGATATGCCTTGCGGCCCTTGTCAAAAATCTGGCTGTTAAAGTACGTCATGTTTTATGTGAATTTAGAAACAAATCACTTCTATATCTTAAAAATCTACTTCATTCATACATATACACATACAATCGTACATCGAGATACCAAATTAAAACATTCAGGAATGGCTTTCGTATCTTTGATTTTTCAAAAGTCGATCTAAGCTTTACATGTAAAATGCAGTTCCAAGCCACACAGAAATAAAACGAAAAATTGAAAACAACCCGTGAAAAGCAGGGAAAAACGAAGCAGGACTGTTCAAACCTTTGAATGTGCTCATTATAAATCTAATCACTAATAAGAACAATGTAGACAGAATAAAATAAATTTGAAATAATATGTACACAAATGTGAACCCTGACCTTTCGAGTGAGGCGATGTGGCAAGTGTCGGAGGTGGTAGGGGATAAAGACAGATGGTAGAGAACATTGCGACACTACGTACGAAGTACTTAAATTTTAATAAAACAATAATTCGTTGTGTACAAACTTTGCATGAATGAATGTTAGATAAACACATTTAGTACAACTGTCCACTAAACATATGTAAGATAACACTTACACTTATGTAGGTAAAAATTCTTAGCTTGAAAAGAAATAAATAATAATTCTTAAACTTTTTGCTTAATTTGCCCTTTCTAATATACTCTACACCTTTCCTTTTCTTCGCCTTACATCCACCAACATCTTCGCTTACTAATTGTCTCATAACAAAAGATTGATCAAAGGAAGCTCGTTTTTGCATGCTTTTTACAAGGTTTATAAAATGAGTCAAGCAAATGTTTTTGAACTGTGCAACAACACGACCTGTTTGAAACATTTCAGTCACGTGATGCCAAATTGTCAGATGCGCATTTTCGTACTTTGGATTTCTTTTTCGTATCTTGGAACACAAAATTCTTCTAGTGACATTTCGTATCTTGGAGTTTTCGTAACTTTAAGCATTAGTATCTCGAAGTATATATATAGGACATTGCAGTCGATCCTTCTATTGCCAAAGATTATTGCGTCCTATGTTCTGATAATAACGCTAAGACAATGCCGATTTATTGGCCAGTGGTGCAGCATTCACAGGCCACGGTTAGGAGGGGATTTTGTGTTATGATGCTCAGACGCCCTATGTCCCCTAACTAGTGTCAGGTACTTATTCGCATCTGGGTAGACTCGGGACCTGGGAACACTCTTAGTCCTGGGAACAAATCCCTGCATTAACAGAGATTTGAGCCCCGCGATAGCTGTGCGCGTATGCCGTTTAAAATCATTGACTCTTTATCTATGGGGGGAAAAAATAGACAATTAAGTTTAATTGTGTTACATGAATTGAAAATTAAGACCGTAAAGAATGAGGGAAAGCATTTCAATTAAATGCTGAGCAAAATCAAATTCGATCAATTTAAAATCACTGTCCATATTTTTCATGAATGTATTTATTCGGCTTTGATCTTTCCGGTTGACCTGTTCCACTAATTGCATTATTTCCGACAGCAGTATCCAGGATGAATGAACACGTGTATGGCATTAATAAATCACTTATGTATTTATGAGACATGCTTAACTAAGCGTATTGAGTGCACGGCCATAAACCCCACCCTAGTCACGTTTTGTTTATGAGAGTTATTTGATTTTTTAAAAAAAAAGTATTTTTAATATTATTTTAACTCGGGTGTTGCCTTTTAGGGCTATACATTTGTGAAACAAACTTTTTTTTTTTTTCTGTTAAGTTATTTGACGTGTGATCCAAGCAAACATCAATCTTATCGCGTTATTGGTACAAGGAGACCCACTTATTCGAAAAGTTAACTCTGATGTTTAGGTGCGTCTTCCACTCAAAATCAATGTTAATTTTTTTAAAGAAGAAAATTATTTTAATTTTTTAAAGTGTACTTTGTTAACTTTAGCTTCTGTTACTTAAAAATTAATGAGCGTCTTGTTGTCCGTGAAACAGTGTTTTGAATCTGAAAATAATTTTTGTAAAGCGTATGTATATAATGCACTTTTAACTGAAGATTTATATAATCATCTTCATTATGGTGTGCTGTATTTAAAAGCAAATATGTATTGGCTATATTTAAAAACTAGTTATTATTAATCATTAAAACTACATAGTAAAATAAATCGCTTTAAAAACGACCTCAAATTACTTCGCCATTTGACCTTAGTATGTTTTTTTATCTTACTGGAAAACTCTTTCCCTCAAAACCCATATAGCCGTGGCCTGTGACCGCTGCATCACTTGCCAACTGATCATCTCTCATGGTCTGTGGACGCAATTATCTTCTGCATAGAAGGAGCGTCTGTATATCTAAGATAAGATAACCCTATTTTAATCATATATTGTTTTAGACATGCGAAGTGGCAAGGCTAGAAATATTATCATCCCAAAATGTTCCTCTGACAGAAAATTGACTTAGGTTCTTTTATCTTAAAAACACGGATGTTTTGATGGCGTCCGTATATAATCCTAAACACGGCATTTAGCTAATAACATATTTCGCCCCGCATCGTGGGCCCCATTGGGCCGAGTCAAGTCTGTGGTCTGTGCACTTAAGTCTCAACCACTACCTCCCCCACACACGCGTGTTATGCGCCGGACACATATTTTAGCTCTGTGACTCGTTTACTCCGTTTCTATGAGTCATGTCATAGGTTCATACTTTACAATAATTATATGAGCCTGTTTCTGTTCTATGACTATGTCATAAGTTCATAAGTTACAATAATTATTTGAGTTGAGCATGTTTCTGCTCTATGACTTTTACAATTAAACGTTAAGTTATTTTTAGCCAAGTGGTGGCTAAGTTTATTAAGAACAATAATGAAGTCCAATTCACTGGCTAAAGATAAGCAACAGGTTTATTGATACAATTCCCAACATACACAAATCAATGAGTCCGGTCAATCTTCACTCTCCGCTCTTCTCACTCAAACTTGACTCTCCTGGCAGTGTGTAAGCCGCCACCGGTCGTGTCCCTACTCATCAAGTGACTGACCGCCCCGTGCTGTAAAGATGGCTGTTAAGTGGTCAGTCACTCTACTTGAAATCCACTGACTTCGAGGGCTGGAGTACACCTGTAGTGACCCGTGACGGTCATCAACACCGACTGCAGAGTTCATCTCTAGCAGACGGCTACAGTCTACAGTTTCCCCAGGCCTCTGAATGCCAGCCCTCTCGCTGGTGCCAATAATAAATAAGGTGTGTGAACTATTTTCATTTGTATTAAATGGAAACATGTGATACACTATAGTATAGTGACATACAATTCTATGATAGTGTAGTGACATACAATTCTATGATAGTATAGTGACATACAATTCTATGATAGTATAGTGACATACAATTCTATGATAGTATAGGGACATACAATTCTAGGATCTAACATTAGTGAAAAGGGAATAAAGCATTTATTTCTAAACGAAAAAATGTAAACGTCAATGACGTGAGCCCGCTGGGTTGACCATACGTCGTTGATCATGGGGTAAATTAAAGTGTTTCTGTGTTGTCATCCCGTGACGCATGCGCTCTGCTGTGATTTACACGACTGGCGATACGGGCTGACCTGCGTGGAACCTCGTTTGGCGGTAGGTCCGCCCCTGCATCGGGATGAGAGTCTCTGCGTCGCCCTGTATAGATGATATCATCATCGTCACCTTCGCTCTCCGATATATTTGGCAAAATTATCTCTGCCTCTGGAACTAGATCCCACAGAGATCCTAACTAGATCCTTTCTGTTTGCCGTTTTCTCTACTCCTACAGCCAGGGGTAATAAAGGTACACGTGTTTGTCCGTTGTTAAATTTTGCGTTTTAGTCACGTAAAATACAGTTACAGAACTCTTAAAAGTGAAACAACGTGTATTAAAAATTGAATGGTATTTTAAAAAAAAAATTTTTTTCAACAAGCCATGGTGAGCTGTAATGTGAGAACCGCCGATTGATTTGAGGCGGTGTTGACGTTAAGTCATGACCAGGATGATTTATTCTCACAGTCGCTCATGGAGAAAAGAAACAATGGGTCCGGTGGTTGGTGAATAGATGGGTTATAGAGGGAGATGGCTGTCTGGCGGTGATAAAAAGAGGAGAGCGACAGCACAGCGTTTTACTTGAATGAATACTGGGTTTTTTTTTGGGGGGGGGAGAATTCATGTTTTCCCGAAGTTTATAAAGAGTTCTAGGGCTGGCAATCGGCGGACCGCGGGCCACATGCGACCCGCTGCATCATTATTTACAGTTAATTGATCCACTGAAAACCTCGACAAAATATAATTTAGAGCCGTTTAAGATAATGTCCAGGATTGCGAGCTATGACCATCTGCCTGGGTCAGAGAAGTTTAAGATAATGTCCAGGATTGCGAGCTATGACCATCTGTCTGGGTCAGAGAAGTTTAAGATAATGTCCAGGATTGCGAGCTATAGACTATCTGTGTTGGTCAGAGAAGTTTAAAGAGTTTTAAATCATTTATTGTTATACGTCACTATCCAAAAGTTGGCGTGAGACGACCAGCTTCTCACAAAGTTTGTCAGTTGAAGACTTCCGGTAGCTTTTTGATTTTTTTAATTAAAAAAAAACACATAATAAATTGAATAGTAATAATTAGCTGTTCCAATCATTTTAGTGCAATATAGTATAATATAGGCCCAGTTTCTTCTTTAAAGTCCTCTCGACGGCTTACTTACATAACGATTCAACATGACAATTTGTTAGGCTTCCATTTGGCTACGTGGTTCATAGCTGTAAGTCCTACACTCCGCAAAGTGAATGGAATGTCCCGTGTAGAGAATATTCTTTAGGACGCCAAACCTTCACATACACGATTAGTTTCCACACTGAAACATAACCACGATGCTACTGACTCAGAATGTTTTTGTTTTTTAGCGCATTTTCGAGAAGTCGAATGCGCTATTGCACCCGTTTTGTCCGTCCGTCCGTCATCACCTTTGATCTCAGCATCCATAAGTCCTAGACCCATGAGGTATATATGTTTTTTGTATGTCCTGACCTGCCATTTGTGCATCAACACTCAGTTACTCGATCCGTTAAAAAAACCCGTTAAAACTACCAAAAAATATTTCGAATCGAGAGGTAACACTAGCGCAGGGAACGGCCGCCATTGCCGGAAGTCGAATACAGAGTTTTTCAAGCATTGAAGAGTGGTGCGAAAGCGTGCAAAAGAATTATTTTTTTTTTAGTTGACGTCATTAGAATATGTGTAAAAGTTTAGAGAGTTTTACGTCATCATTTGTGGTGACTTGTAGTTACATTAAAGAGAAAATAAATTTTTTTAAAATGTAAAGAAATGACTTTTAAAT
>MUZC01000579.1:474697-494436 GCA_002072015.1 Radix auricularia | reverse complement strand
CCCCCCCCCCCCCCCACCCGGCAACAAATATTGAGGCCACAGTAAAATTATTATACGTTGACCGGTCCGCAGCGATAAAAAGGTTGACCACGAGGCTAGACCTTAGCAAGGACTCGAAATCTCGGAATTGCAGCCAGGGGACACAACCACGGAGGTCAGGAAGTCGAGTGTGTCCCGCGCTCACTGTTGTGTGGCACTACTCAGCAGTTGGTGCAGGCTGCACTGCTGTTGTTCAAAGCTTTAAGAGAGTAATATCAAGCTTCCATAATATAACATAACTACGCTAAAGCTGAAACTTCCCCCCACCCCCGTCAAATTCATTCAGCCTTCAAAATCTGTGAAATAGATATATGTTAAACATGTTAAGAGATATCTTTAAAAGAAACAAAAATCTCAACATTAAAATAACTACTAATGCCATCATCCCCCCAGCACAATTATTTTATTAACAATGTTTGAAGTTACATTCTTTTTCTGCTCTCTTGAATTTTACAATCCAGCCAGCGTGTAAGTTATGTTTAGACTTTAGAGAAAAACAGTTTGATAGTTGAAATCTTTGGGAGTTTTTAAAATGTTTTTTTTAAGTTTTTTTTTCTACTCGTTTCGTTGTTTGGCTTCGTCTTTATTCATGGTTTCCCCCCATCATCTTCTTTATTAAGTCACTGCCTACATAATATGGTTGTGGACTTCCTCTGTATTGGCATTTGTCTAGTCTGGTTTGTTGTTATTATCAGTTTAGTTTGTATAGGATCAGGTCTACAGTTGATGAACACTAAACCTGAGATGAAGTATGCCATGGCTATTGACCTGTGGGTAAATGGTCCCCAGGGGCCGCTTGTTTAAAAACATCGTGTTTAACGTTGATTAATAGAGCTCACAGTTTTCTACAAACAGCACTCCCCCGAGTCCTGTTAGCCTCGTCCCCACTACAAAGCGTTTCGGTTTATGATTTCGTGAAACTTGATCAGTATGACAATGAGATACTTGTTTCATTTAATTTTCCCTGGTTTCATCTGACACGTTACACGATCCCTAAAATTAAATAAATGCAATGCATAAATGCAGTTTGGATTCGTTGGTGTGACAATCCCCCCATCCCCGCACCCCAGTGGCGTAGCTAGGGGGGGTGGTGGAGGCGGTCCGCCCCGGGTGGCATTCATCTAAAGGGCGGCATTTAGGGGCACTTATTTGAAAAATGGAGCCATTACCGACAACCGCCCTTTTTCTTTTGAAAGGGGGAAACCAAGGTGAAACAAAAATACTCTTAATTTTGAATCTTAATTAATGGATTCACGCAACATCTGTTTGATTACATAATGGTTGTTATAACTAACGTAAACCCGTTCAAAAATTAAAAATCGCTAAAAAAAAAAAGGAATTGATTTGTTTGGAAAATTATCGGTATGCGTCACAAATGGCGCTATTATAAGAAAACTGCACAAAAAACAACACATCACCAATGGGCCGAATAATATATTCTAATAATACCACCACGACAGTTTTTGCGTGGAATTTCGACATGCGCAGAATGATGGACTAACTAGTACCTACATGACATGGTGCTTCAAATATAGTGTTTTACTTGCAAGTAGTAATTTACATTACTGTTCCAGTTTTATAAAATTATTTTAAGGTAACTTACTAAAAATTAAATGTATTTTGTTTTTATTGCATTAAAGTAACACACATAGTTTGTGTTCTTCATTAAAATATTGTTATTTATTAAAAATGATACGTCTATCCAATTAAAGCAATTTATAAATATTTTTTTTTTATTTAGGGAAAATTATTAAGATTTAGCGCAAGAACTTGAAAATATTCAAATTTATCTGTTAATAAACATCGCTATGACATAATTTCGAAAAAGACATATTTAAACATTTCAAACGTCATGGGAAAAATTGACATCTGAATTAGTAACTAGTAAAATGAGATCAGATGATGGAACTTTACTCATTTCATTGCAATATTTTGCTTTTCTATAGTATGTCAATTTATGGGAAACCGTTTTCTTTAAAATAAATAGTGCCACCAATTTCATAAAACAAAGTTATGTGCTAATACAGAGCGCTGTTATAGATTATAGAGAGTTGGCGATATCAACTGAACGCCGTGCTGGAAGGAGAATAAGTATGAGTGGAGAAAATTCAGGAGACGGGGTTCTATCTTTAGAGGAAGTCGTACAACGAGAAATGTTTTTATCCAAAGATGTAATTATAAAAGAAAGTATTAGAACCCACCGATGAGTTGCATGTCCTTGCAAAAAAAATATTCATGTATAATACCATCATGTAATCTACTAATTGAAAATTTTTACCATCAAATAGATTTCTTTATTACCATTGACAAAGAACAGTTCAAATTGAACGAAAAAAAGTTCCAGGTTTTTATAGCTGTACACAGGGCCAGTCTTTGCAATTTCGGGGCCTTATACAGCTTAGTATACGAAAATGGATGCGCGGGGCCCAGTTTGGGTAGGGATAAGGTATTAATAAGGGTAATAAGTGAAAATTAAAATAAGTGGGGCCTATGAAAACGTGAATACACACTGCGGCCCTCATAGGTGGCAGTGGCTTAAGACCAGCCCTGGCTTTACCTACACTACAAGAAGAGGCATTATGTTAGAAAAAATGGGGGGAATGCCCCCTTGATCTATTAAAATATATAAAATAACATAGATTGGAAAATTCTTTATCCAACATTATAATTTTGCTAAAGATATTTTCAACAATTGCTATCAGTGTATCTAGTTGTGAAAGGAGCTTCTCCAAACTGCAGTTGATAAAAAAAAAAAAAATTTCGTTCCACGAGTGATTTAAGACTACAAAAGATTGCAATATTGTCTAAAGATTGAACAAGACATTACAAATAATTTAAATTTTGATAACATAATACACGATTTTCTATTATGGAAGTTAATTAAGTAAATGTATAAATATGTTTACATACTAATGTATACAATTTCTTTGTTTATAAAAGAAATCATATATTTATAAATAAAAAAAAAAAAAGCATATTAATTGTTAATAATTTTTAGTGTAAATTTGGAATGTGTTTTTTGTCTCATTTGGGGGGTGGGGGGGGCCTGCGAAGTCAAAAACTTTCTTGTGGCCTTTAACAAAAGCATCTTATTCGGCCTCTTTTATTAATGCTCACCTAAATATGGCATGGAATGGTTAACATGTTTCACACCTTTTACTTTTACAATGTACTTCCTTTCAATTACAATTATTTATTCATGTTTATTAATTTGTAAAATCATACGATTGACTTAAGTGGCCGTCCTCAAATGACGTCACGCGATTTTGGCTGATAATTCACCCCCTGCCCCCTTGGTCACAAGTCGTCACAAACACTTAGACCCCTTCTTCAATGTGACATATCAAAGATTTCCCCCCCCCCCCCCCCCCCCCCCCACCCGATGAAAGCCATATTTTCTATTTGAAAATGAGCTTATTTCCAATCAATTGTTGGTCATTTAAATATGTTTAAGTGTAAGGCTGCACTCTAATATCGTAACACGTGTGAAGTTTCGGTAATCATATATTTAAGTATAACTTTTATTTAAAGTTGCGCGTTTTGATGTGACTTCAAATGTGTGACTTCTCTCCCCCCACATGTGTGACGTCATTTGTGGACTCCCCTAAAAGGGCGGCAAATTGGAGACTGCCCCGGGCGGCAAAAGTTTTAGCTACGCCACTGCCGCAACCCCCCCCAAACAAAAAACAAAAAAAAAACAACAACACACATACAAAAAAAAACAACACAACACAACATAATAATAAATAAATCATGAACAAGATAGCATGAACTTTAGTAGCATTTGTAGCTCACACTCACACTGTGTTGAGGGCTAAAAGCGTATGTAAAAAAATACAATGTCAAATTAAGGAAAATAGATAATTAACCTCTGAGTTTGCCGTGAACACAATACAACAGACACAGTTTGCATGAGTCAAGCAATACAAGTTAAAATACATCCGTTTATCTTTAAATTTTTAGTGATTGTTTTAATGTTATAATATTTATTGAAAGATTTTCGCGTACTCCAACTTTATAATAAGATTACGTGTTTTATTTAATTTTCCTTTCGCTCATTTGGTTGATACTCTAGATGTCATTCCATCAACGGCTCATTCAGACAGAGATTAGCCAGGGTCCAAGCGATTCACCCTCAATGAAAAGAGTATTGACTGTCATGATAAAAACCTGACCAAGCCGAGTTTCTGCTTTGGGTAGACCATGATATTTATGTGCGACAGTCAACTCGAATACTAACAGTACCAGAAGATTACAAGACAAGCCCTGAAATGGAACCCACAAGGTAAACGGAAAAGAGACAGTCCAAGACACAGTTGGCACTGAGAATTTGAGGCAGACATCACGAGAATTGGCCGTGAATGGAAGATCCTTGAGAAACTGTCCTAGAAAAGAGATGTCTGGAGGTCTCTTGCAGGTGGCCTATGTCCTAAGAGGAAGTACAGACGCCGAATATTATCGACGGATGTCCGTCATGGACGAGAATGCTATAAAACCAGAAGACATAAGTAGCTTATCTTAGACACTGCGTTCTTGTGAACCCACATAACAGTACCAAAACTAGTTTGTTGTTTTTACCTCACAAGCTATTGTTCATCATTTCTCCTTCAGTCGAAAATTTTTAAAGAGAGATTTAAAAATGTAAACACAAATACACACACAGTTTATAAGAGCTTGAGACTATCAACCTACGTGCCGTAAAGGATGTGAAATCTGAAAGAACTAGACGGTTAAAAGGAATTTTATTTTTTTGGAGAATGAGTGCCACATGATTTATTCACAAATAATTGGGGAACTTTAAGATTTAAAATAAAAAATAAAATAACATAAAGATATCTCCAAAAAGTTTATTAGAGATTTCAATAATAATAAAACAAATATATAAAATGCTAAAGAAAATAGATCAAAGATCGAAAATCCTATTATATCTTGCAACAGCCGTATTTTCGGCTGCCGTTTAAACTGTAACTGGAGCAAAGATCTTTAAGAAATAATTTTTCTTATACTTCATGATTGTAGAATTTATTACATCTAAACTCTGTCTAGTCTTTACGACATCTCTTGGATTGTAGTTTTAGGTTCTACTCCGTCTCAATGGTGATCCATGATCATACAATATTTTCTTTAACAACAGGGTTTATCGTTCAATACATCACTTCCGTATAGTGAATACTAAAGACGAGTTTTAAGAAAGTAAATAATCGTTTCAAATTGTAATAATTAGATTTGAAATTTTCGATGCGTGAAATATTTTTAGTCACTTGTCTCTTTGTGTATTGCATTGTTTGGTCTCAATGACACTTACATTTTTGAAAAAATCTTCATTCTCTGCAACGACAATAGTTTATAAATGGTTTTGTTCTAACTTACAACTAACATCTCCTGAACCCAATCCTCTGTAGTGCATTCGTCTCCATGGTGACTATAAACATTCAACGAGAACCTCTGACGTCATGCCCCATTCTCCGCGACGATTGGTTCAATTATGGAAGCTAACTTACACCACATGAAAGATAAACTACAGTTTTCTGTTTATGTCTGTTTGTTTCTCTCTTAAAAGTCTAGTCCTCGACTACTCTGAGTATGGTGGTAAACATTGAATCGATATTAACCGTTAACCATGCCACCAAAGAGATGAGTGAAAAGGGGAAACACTGTAGAGTCGAGTCAGTATTTCCAACACAGATTGAGTTTCTCGTGAACTCGTTCTTCATTAGAAGTCTCTTTCATTTCATGATGGATGGTGCTTTTATGAGAGTTTAATCACTGGCTCGATCCACTTCTAAGGTTTCCTTTTCTCGCGGTAAGAGAAGTTAAGGTTGGGGTAGAGGGGGCTGGAACAGCGGGGAGACCAGGTTTTCGGGCAGACATCTTCGGGAAGATCTGTGGAAAGTTGGGGAGGGGGAATACTTTTTGCGCTCCGGTTACGGCGACTGTGATGACACGCACTGCGACCTGACCTAGAATTCGAGTCTTACTTGACAAATGTGCGTCACTCTGTTATCCTGGACTTTCTGACATTTATTTTTGTTGACGTCATTGTTGTATTTTGTTCATCCTATCTACAAAGTTGTCTACTCTCCACACCACTCACCACACATAATTAGAAGTGACGTCAGAAGCCTTTCATTCCATAATAATAAATAATCTGTATGATTGTAGTTCTTTATTATTTAGGTGTGGCACCTGGCCCTAGACATATAAACATTTAAAACCAAAAATGTTCAGTTAAAGTTAGGAGAGTCAAATAGATCCAAATTTTTTTTAAAAAAATTTGTTCAGATGAATGCTAAAAAAGATGTTCAGATGAATGCTAGAAAATATGTTCAAATGAATGCTACAAAATATGTTCAGATGAATGCTAAAAAATATGTTCAGATGAATGCTAAAAAATATGTTCAGATGAATGCTAAAAATATGCTCAGATGAATGCTAAAAATATGTTCCGATGCATGCTAAAAATATGGTCAGATGAATGCTAAAAATATGTTCAGATGAATGCTAAAAATATGTTCAGATGAATGCTAAAAATATGTTCAGATGCATGCTAAAAATATGTTCAGATGAATGCTAAAAATATGTTCAGATGAATGCTAAAAATATGTTCAGATGAATGCTAAAAATATGTTCAGATGAATGGTAAAAAATATGTTCAGATGAATGCTAAAAATATGTTCAGATGAATGTTAAAAAATATGTTCAGATGAATGCTAAAAAATATTCTCAGATGAATGCTAAAAAAATATTTTCAGATGAATGCTAAAAAATATGTTCAGATGAATGCTAAAACAAAAAAAAACATGTTCAGATGAATGCTGACAGAATATCCGTATATTTGGTTTATGAATATCCGGGTCTTTCCTATTAATAGATTTAAGACTTTATATGATTAGATCTGTTAATAATAAAATAACCCCAACATGCTATTCACTGAATCCAAAATTTGCAAGAACCCAGTTGTAAATGTTTAACCTAAAATTAATATAAACTTGTCATTTTTTGAATAGGCCTGGTTGGGAAGATGTGGGCGATCAGAGCGGTTGCCCTAATTGGGCCCCTCATTTCGGGGAGGATATTTCTAAACACAACCCATCCGTAATGTCACCGTCTGCTAACTTTGCTCGACACAAGGCTCATGTTTTATTCATTCAATGGGAATATTACGCTAACCAAATCGTCTAATACACTTCCGGGTCAGGTTATGTTCCACTCCCCCCTCCCCCCCCCCCAAACTTTTCATATAATGGAACAGAGAGACGGGTGTCGTATAGCTGTACTCCCTGTGGCGATATTTACTTTATCGGTTTTCCGAAATGACCAGCTGGCTGACCCCTTGACACCGTCCGTTTGTTGGTTCTTCTCCTCTATTCCGCAGCTTTTCACATTTAAAATATCTTGTTCAAATAATAATAATAATTATAATAAAATCATAATTTATATAGCGCTGTATCCCAGCTAGGAGCCTGACACACAGCGCTTTACATGGAGATAACAATACATATATTAATTAAATAAACATTAATATCATACTAACTACATACTAACTACAATACGATTTACATCGTTAATCATTAAAAGAAATTTTGTTTCTTTAATTTTCAAAATAAATTTTGAAAAGATGTGTCTTAAGTGCAGTCTTGAAGGAATAAATAGTTTTGATTTCATATTTACTGTTACCCTCATCACCAGATCACTGATTTATTAACTCTGAAAACCCTATCAAAATACTACGAGTGCTTTCGGTGCGTATTATTGTGTAGATGACTGATAAACACTCCAAAAAAAAACTTAGATAAATTACCGGACAACTTATCACAAACTGGTACGACACAAAAGAAGTTTGATGTGTAAACTAGACTATATTTCTGTTTTGTTTTGCCGGAAGTAAATTATTACATATTACATACAAATAGTTTTAAGAAACTTTACATATTAGTGAATAAAGAAATACGCTGTCTGAAAAGAATTAGGAGGTATTAAAAGTAAAAAGATTTAACCAATCATGGTGAAAAAAACGTGTTTGTGTGTCTTAGACAAGGTTTTTGGACTTTAAATAATGATTTACTTAGTTAAATACTTATTAAATCCTTTATATTAACTTGTGGTGTCTGAGCCGTGTGTGCCAAAAAAACTTTGTATCAATTTTTAACCCATTTCCCCTTAAGCTGGCGAGCTGAAAGTTTGCAGGCAGACTTGGCCCGATCATAAAAACTAGATAACAAAGTTTCAGATCAATCGAATGAACAGTAATTGAATTATTGACTTTTAAAATTATTTTATTTATTTCTATGTATAACGTTAATTTTTGAGATAGAGTGTCGTGGTGCGTATTATGTTCAATAACCTTTCATGTCGTGCGATGAGGTGCGCATTATATTTACAATACTTTTTAAAAATATATTCACGATCGGTGCGCATTATATTAAACATGTTTTACGAGACATAACTAGAATTTTATATTTTCGTATTGTTTTGCCCTGCGTATTATAATGATCATCTTTATAGTTATGTCTCGTATATAAAGGATTTATAGTGAAAAACTTGGTTTTTTACGGGTTTAAAATTATTTTCTTTTACCTATGAACTTTAGAAGATAAGACATTCTAGCCATTGTTTGCAGGGTCGCATAAATTTGTACGTGCATTTTAAAATGTGTTTATGTTGTCATCTTCAATAAAAATATTTGTGTTCAAGTTCTTCTTAAAGTTTACGTTAGAATTGACATGTAATTATGCAGGATCTCGGTAAAACGAAAATTAGAAACAAGCAAACATTTTATTTGGGTACCAAATATTCCAATGTAATAAAACGGAAATGTGCAAAGACTAAAATCGAGTTGCGTTTCTTCGACCCGATTTAGCCCCACTGCGGGACACACCTATGTGCCAGAAACCCATTTAGACCTCAAAGGGGTTCAGCATAAGTCGGTTAACGTTATTTTGTTTAGTGGAAAAGACAACAGAAAATAAAATGAAACAAAGCGAGTTGCTGGCCGTAGTTCAAAGGTTAATCTCCTTTGGGCTGGCCGGCTTCCCGTTCGGAAATTTTGAGACAATATGACATCCGGTCTGTTGTAACTGTATGAAGAGCCCGAAAGAAGGTGTAAGACCATTAAAATGGGAACATTTTGGGGTGTCTTCTGACTGGGGGATGATACAGGCGATATCATGGACAAATTTACCAACGCAATCATAATAACAAAATAATCAATTCCTTTTCTCAATATTTGCATTTTCAATGTTGTCGCGTTCATTTTAAAAATATAAGAAAAGACAATCTCAACCCTACGACTACGATATTCAACCAAACAGATATCTACGGCATTCAACCTAATCGCCAGCAAGTAAATACAAAAATATCTAAGGCATTCAAACCATGCCTTTCCGTCTACACCACTTAGCAGATATACATCTGCGTCACTGTTCTCTAAGGAAAACTCCATCATTGGTCTAATGTGGGCTGCCGGGGTCACTTGGTATCGAACGACCTCAACAAAAAGCCATCAATAACGACAGTATCGCGTTTTTATTACAGAAAGCAAATAAATTGAAATGATAAGAGATAAAATAAAAGGTATCGAACTTCCATTTTATCTCCGGAAATACGTCATAGATTGGAGAAAATTTTGCAGCCCGCCGCGAACAAAATTGAACAAAGCAGAATTTTTTAAAAAATTAATTGACCTCCTACTCTATGAAAAGAGTATAATGATTCCGACATGAGTTCAGTTCTCCATAGTATTGAAGATAAATTTACTAAATTCAGCTGTTGTTTTTTTTATTTACGGAAGATAAACGCCGCTTTCCTAATCAAGTCAATCCGCACACTTAAAAGTTTGTTAAACATTACAAGATATGTGTGTTCTCTGTCCTTGTTGAAGACACATGGCATCGCCTACTAGCCACCGGGGAGCACTAAACTTGTTCAATTTTCTCACTGAACGTCAACATAACTTGGGAACAACAGAGTACCACTTAAATTCTGAAACTATGCTAATGGGCAAAAGAAAACAGGGTGAACGTGATGACAGTGGCATAAAAATGAGACAGCCTCCTTCCACAAGAATATACTTTGGTCTTTTATTAGACCCGAATCCTGTGACGTGTGCGCACATTGTAAACTTATTACCGTTCACAGAACATTGTAATACTTTTACCATTCACAGAGCATTGTAATTATAATACCGTTCACTAAACATTGTAATCTTTTTACCATTCGTCAATGTAACTTTGTGACATGACCAAAAGTAAAAACTGATCTCATTTCCTGACGTGATCCAGGACAATAAATGTAATCACAAGGTCTAACGGTGATCGAGTGACAAAATGTAATCAAACTTCAATTCGTGATCGGACGTTCACGAGTGATTTCATGAAGGTCATAAACACCGTGTTTGTCGTATCTTTTATC
This sequence comes from Radix auricularia, assembly GCA_002072015.1. Taxonomy (NCBI): domain Eukaryota; kingdom Metazoa; phylum Mollusca; class Gastropoda; family Lymnaeidae; genus Radix; species Radix auricularia. The sequence continues at coordinate 483,987 of MUZC01000579.1, read as the reverse complement.
CTAAAGCGGGAAATATGACACTTGTTTTGTTGATAATTTTATCTTATTTTCCCAATCTATTTCAATTCATTTTCCTCCCGTGCTGAGGTGGGCGAGTCCCGTCTTCCTTGTTCGCAATGTCGGGGTTGGTGTGGGTGGTGTGGGAAAAGCCCCATTGTTTTCTGTGGCCTTTCGGCTCATTTTCCCAAACTTCAGCAACTCTCTCAACTGACTGTATACACTCATTTGAATCTATACTTATAATAGTGTAAATGCTCTGGGCACCTCTTAATATAATGTTATCAAAACAATCGTCTAACACTTACAATGATGTCTTTTCTGCCTTACAGGATCGCATTCTCTTTTGAATCGTCCACTGCGGTCTGATTTTTCTGAGACCCTGTGGATTTCAAACAACTTTTACATCTTGCTGTTCACTATACCACAAACCGGCTAGAAAATTATTTCATTAACAAAGTTTCACTTTATTCTAAATAACACGTTTTAAGTATTATGTATTATTATTTTGTTATAAAAACTTGAATATTTATCAAGTTTTATGTAGAAAATGCAATTTGTGAGAAGGGGGGAATTTGAAGATATTTATTCAAAGAGATTAAAATCTCACCCCATTAAGTAAAGATAGTTGAGATTCTGTGCTTTGATTTACTTTTCTAGACAGGCAGCTTCACTGAAATTGTCAATTCAGATTTCATAATACTTTATTTGGAAGTTCTACTCCGAATAAACATTTTCAATTTACTAAAAGTACATTTACAGTCGAACGGCATGCGCGCGTTGCAGGCTTACTGAGAGTCTCGGGTTCAAGTCTGTGAAGGCAGAGTGCTGTGTCCTTGGCTTAAGGGTGTCACAGAGTGCAACCGGCTCTGACAAGTACCTTAAATAAGTCAGAGAAGAAGTCAAAAGGAGACACATTGATCATAATATTGCTTGTTCTCAATAAATAAATAGAAGATAAAAGGAGACATAATATTGCTGTGAGTTTATATCAATTATAAAGCCATAAACTCGTTTTGTCCATAAAAGCATTTAGCCACATTGACATCTTCTAAAACAAATTACTACCCGCTTGAAGTTGAGGCACTATGCAGATTTAACAAAGTGCCTCACCCAGGTGAGATGCCAAAATCAATGAAGTCTTTCAGTAATTTGATTCCCATTACACGCTGATCCCTTGCTGCACTATTGGATGCAGCATCTCGTCTTGTCTCGTTCTGGAACTTAAACCCCATCCCCTCCCTCTTCGACTCTTGAAAACCATCCACCCGCCCCTCCCGATCACCCATCTCAAAAGCTGTTATCACCCAAGTCACGTCTCATCTAATTTTCGCCCTCTTTATTCATCTCCATCCGAATCTCGTGTGCTTTGCACTTTTCTTTTTTTTTTCTTTCTCTCTTGCCCCTTTGCCGTCAAACTTATCCTGTCCACTTTTAATGTCGTCATCCCCACCCCCTCCCTTCCCTTGCCATGTTGAGGCACCAACAAAACGGCCAGGCAGACTGTGAGTCTCTCATCTCGTCCCTCGCCATTGTGGCACTCAGTACATTAAGCTCAGTTCTGATACGGCTTCCATTGTCTAGAGTCTCGGGGCGAGATCTTCCTCGTGGATTTTTCTGTATCTCAGAAATTCCTCATGGATTTCTCTGCATCTTGGGTATTAGCATACATTATTTTTGCTGCTCTGGAATATTTTTTGTCTTATAAATAACTTTTCGTTCCATCGGAATTCAGAATTTATATGAACAATTATCTGCTGAAAGCTAGGTGTTGTGTTATTCGCCTTCTTATTATAGCTTTGTTTTGACATCTTCGCGAGCAGCGCGAAAGATTTACGCTGGAAGACTCCTTTCTATTTTGTAATTACCAGATTTATCTTTGTTCAAATAATGTAAATAAAGAAGCTCTTCAACAGAGCCCAAAAATCTTAGCAAATCTGCATGAGGAAGGCATGTTTTCAAAATTTCATTAAAGATAACAAGCGAAGACATTTTTAAAAATAATTTTGTAATATGTTGAAGTAAAGTGGATAAATATTATTTGTTTCCATTTTATTTCTTTATAAATATTTTTTTAAAAAAGAATATTTAACGATTTTAAGGGAATGAATTGAGTTACAATATATTGTTAGCTTTGAAAGTTGGGAAAACAACAACGAATCAGATTCCATTTGATTAAATTAACTATTCTTGAATCTGATACACAACAGTTGCAAGTCAAATTAAACAGATAGATACACTGTTTTATAGTATCAGACATTTCACTTTTTTCTAAACATTTTTTTTTCATTTCCATTCCTCCATAGTTAATAACATTACGGAATACTTTCATGACATTGTTCTATGGGGCATGGGAAGCAATGGTTTTAGAGTTTCTGTAGCCACAGCACACAATGGGATTATGTTATTAGCATATATCTCAACTGTCATTATTTTCAGTAACTTATTTAGCGGTACCCATAAGAGCTGGCTCGACTAAGACCCGACAAAGTGTCCCAGCCTTAACCGAGACTTGAACGGGGCCCATGGGATTGCTAGTCGAACAAGCTGCTTGCTCGGCCTCCACAACCCCCTTACCATAGGAATACTCAATTCAAAATAACGTACTCCGAATAAATAGTTCCTGAGTTTATCTGCGCTAAAAATGTTTAAATTGTAAAAAAGGGGTGGGGTGTCTGGTTTAAGAACTCAAAACTCCTAATGATGGCTGTTAAAAAAAATAATTGAAAACTTATATCTGACTTTCATCCAATGGACGGCTTGTTCCATTCTCTTTCGCCCCCATTTCTATCAAATAAGCCATGAACATTACGTCCAATATAATGACGTATGCCAACTTTAAAAAGATATTTTCGAAATCTCCCCCCCCCCCCCACAACTACCACTTTCATCACTGATTGCCACTGGTATTTAACGAAACGCTGAGAAATGGGGCATCTTTGTACGAATTGCATGGCACATCAATGCCTTCCCCACTTACTTTTTCGAATTCCTTGGGTATACATTTAAAACTACTAATGCGCTTCCTTGAGTTAAAAGCTCAGCCATCGATTCAATTGATGAATGATTCTATCAGCTATTAACACCTGAACCTACTCTAACATTTAATCACATTTTTTATAGACTTAATGGGTAACATGACATTTCCACCAAAGCTTATCAGAAATAGTGCACTTAAAACGTATGCATTAATCAATAATGGCTTCAATAATCGAAAACTACGAATATTTATCAATTTATTTATGAGTTGATGTAAAACTCTGTATCCAATTATAATTTGTAACCACATTTTTAGTTCTAAACTAAATTTCATAGTTGTCTAAATAAAAATGCCTGGTTATTATTGCCTGACATGAAGCCATTGACGCCTGTAATAGTACCCTCAAATGATTTAATCTTTTCCTAGATATTTACATTTAATTTGTTAACTTGTATAGCACAGTTCCACAATAAGCAGCTGGCGTACAGTGATTTATATAATAAATTACAACAGATCAATACATTCAATGTAAAACATTCATCACCTAACTACAACACAATATACGGTGCTCATAAGCTACCTTTAACATTGTTGTTAATTGTTGTTTTATTCATTTTGAACACAGATTTTGAAGCGATACGATTTTAGTGCAGTGTTGAAGGCATTCTTAGTTGGATTACTAGGAATGTGTCATGGTAAAGAATGCCATTGTTTTGAGGCACAAAAAGAGAAAGACCTTTCGCCGAAATTTTTGGTGCGTTTCTTAGGAATAGAGAGTAGGGGTGTGTCTGTGGAATAGAGTTAATGACGAGCAAGTGAGTAGATAAAAGTTCAAGAAAATATGAAAGGCATGATACATAAAAGAAATTGTGACAGGGATCGGTCAGTTTTAATCAATGCACCTAGAATATATCGACCATTATCTCATCTCGACTGCTGATTCTTACCATTTGAGAATCAACATCCTGTTTTTTACTGATTGGTTCCCGCAAGATTATTACATCACGTGAGTTAAAACTGAATACCCGCCAATTACCATGATCATTCTATTTGTCAAATCAGGAAAGTCGCACACTTTTGAGACAGATTTCGAGTAATCTTAAAACAATAGAGTAGGAAATATTTTATAAGATATTTCTGTAATTTTATTTCCGTAAATAGACAGACTAAACTAAAGAAAGAAAATAAATCGCATTTAATTTATCTTTGGAGATATTTTATTTATTTTCAAGAATTCGAGTTCCAAAATTTTATTTCATAGAATATCTTCATATCAATGATATGCCTACACCATAATACTGGAAGAGGGATAACCTTAAACTATTAGGTAATTTGTAGGCAATACTATCTCTACTTACATCTTTCAAACAAATAGACTAAGAAAGAACTGAAACGACCCCTGGTAGTTATAGTTATCAGTATTTTCTATTCGACGATTAGATGACTAAAAACTTGCCTTATTTTGATTTGGTCGCACTCTCACAACACGAGCACACAAGTAATTAAATATGTTTTAATAAACTTGAAGCGGCATTTTCTGTAAGAAATGACTGCATAAAGAAATGATTAATGGAGCGAGGGGTATAAGCTTTGTGCGCCGACAAATAATCCTAAGTGCATGAGATACCTGATAGAAACTCAGCGTATGTTGTACTAGAAACATTTTTATATTAAACATTTGCAGAATATTCCAAATTTTCTTTTATAAGAGTTTACACTACGATGACATTAATTAGTACACACCCGATGAAGAGATTTCCTTGACAGAATAAACGAAATTAACTTTCTCTTGAAGAGAGACTTTGGGATTGTGAGGGAAATCTTCAGTGTAAGAGAACACGAAAAGTGAATCACACCAAAACCTCGAAGTCCTACAAACAAAAATGACAATTAAAAAACACAAAAACATTAACAAATGATTTACAAGCCCTAAGGTACTATTGTATTTTATTATCTTAATCCAGTTCGCGCTTATTGTATTTCGTGGCATATGGCCCACTTAGCAAAAGTTTTGGACAAATCTGCGATAAAACATCATATATATTTAAGTTCGTAATGTATATTATTCACTTTTCCCTTAGCAGATTTTAAGGACGGGCGATGGCACCAAATCAATAGAATGCATTAGTATCCTTCGCGCCATCGTCCATACAAGTTAGTCGACAGATCAAATATACAGAGTCGGTCAGTTTTGAGACCGCTGAGATATTTCTCTTAGCAGTTAACACGTATTCCATTACGCTGGTAAAATACGTATTTTTTGCAATCTGTTTCACTTCCATTTCAACTATAAAATACAAGGTCTAAGAGTTAAACTCCTACACAGTCACTAAAGTCACGTGCTGGACTGGTAGAGGGGCTGAAAGCGTCTTGTGGAAGATGGGATCAGTTTCCAAATGTCTTGATACTTTAGAAAAAAACATTTTTTTCCCTTTATTATAACATTACTAAAAATGTATCTTTTTTCCGCCCTTTGAAATATATCATATCAAATTATTGGATTACAGTAAAAGATGATGCCTCAGATTCGTAAGAAAGTAGCTCAATGTTATTAAAAATAAAAGATTACAACTAAATTCGGGCTGCTGGCGAAAAAAGCAGCTTTTTTCAATGATAGGCAAAGTATTTTCAGAGAAATAACAGTATTTTTAAAAAAATCGATGACTTACATTTTAATCCTATTAAATGAACACCATGAAACGAATCCTTTTTAAGTATAAGAAAAAAAGATAAATATTTCTACCCACTCTTCCGCTACAGGAAAAAAATAAAGTGCTTATACTTTCAGTGTTTTATTTTTGTTTAGAAAAATTGTTTTCTTATTTTTTTATCAATGATAAAAACATTTTCAAAATGAATGGCAATCTTATTCAGACCAAAAGCGAATATGATCTTTGAATTTTTTTTAAATTAAAAAACGAAGAATTCATTTAATGGATCGGAGCCAAAATGGAATTTTTTTTTTTTTTTAAATCAAATACACCGTTTTATTTGAAGGCAAAGTCAGATTTATTTCACTGAAAGTATTTCCGATTAAGGTCAAGTTAAAGACATGAAAATCGTATTCATCGTTAAATAAAGAAATATTAGTCTTTGAAAAAATTAACAAAGTTGTTTAAAATATTCATCGGTACAGAGCAACGAACATAAATTTAATTTAAATGAAAAAGACACAAACAAGGTAAGGGTTAGCCTGATAGAATGTAATAGAACAGCGAACGTTTCGGCAAAGAGCCTTTTTCAACAGACATACAATACACAAATAAAACGAAAATAAAAGATAAAAAATAAAAACTTAGCTCCGGTGAAATCCAAAGAGTCATTGAAAGTTAAGCTGAAAGAGAGCACTATTTCTCCTATTTCCCGTATAGGTAGAAGCGTGAAACTTTGGAAATTTTTTGAGTACACGCTCCCGACAAATATTGGCTAAAAAGATTGTTACAATTCCCACTCATGGGGGACCGGGGGCCAAAATATAGTTTTTCTTATATTAAAAACCGACTCATCGCTAATCCTCTAAGTTTCCGTGTAGCTAGAAGCTTGAAACTTTGGGAAGTTTTGAATACCCCCCCCCCCCCCCCACGATGGTAAGAGGCAAAAAATATTAAATCCCTTCTCACTAGGGGGACGATTGCCGAAATATAGTTTTTTTTAACCAATATGAGATATATTAAAAAGACATATCTTTATATCTCCAAGTTCTTGTGTATGTAGGAGCCTGAACGTTGAAGTTAGTACATTTAGTATATCCATCTTGATTCAGATTAAAATCAATAGGTGTTTTGAATTGGTGTTACGTGGGTTCTAAACGCTAACTGAAATCCTAAATTCCGTAGCAGACGGCGGGTAAATTGCTAGTATATATATATATATATATACAACTCTGTCACAATGTAGTTCCCATTGCCACCCAGTCGATCTCTTCAATATTTAAAACGAATTCAAACGATATCGGCTGTGGAATCAGATCAGTAATTCGTAAAAGGGTCAAACACAACATTTCCTATGAGACGACGCCAGGCACTAGTTTATAGGTAATTACAGAGCATTAAAGTTTTATAAAGCTGCTATCATATCCTTGTTTGTAGGTGTATAGTCTGCACAAAGTTGCATGCTGTATAGATTCTAGCTTTGCATAGAATCATTGAGGGAAAATCGGTCATAATTGTACAAAGTTGTAGTGCAAAAACTTTTAAACGTACTCTTGTCAATATTTCTAAAATGCAATTAGATATATCGTTTATCAAGCTTTTCAGTTAAGTTTAGTCAACATTCTTTTCATTCCATCGTGAAATAAAGTTTCTAGCTTTTTAAAACATTCCTCTGTTGTGTGTGCGTTAATCTTACAACTTCAAACGTGCGTGAGTGCGGGTTAGTAGCTATCAAATGCGTAACTGCTGTAGGAACTGTCTTTATGCTCTCACTGATGAGATTTGATACGTTAGGACGAAACGTGATCTCTTTCCTTGGGACTTCCAGGGCATATGAAATTGTGGCTAACTTCAAAACTTTGGTTAAAAATAAAATCAGTTAGAAATTGATATCTTAGCATTAATTAAGAAGTAGAGCATGCATGCAATTTTTTTATTTTTTAAAATATTTATAAAAAAAATAACAGATTATTATTTCTCCCCCACAAAATTCTTAGTTATTTTTGATTCACAAATCATGCAGTAAAACGTGCGTCAGAAACTTAAATTTAATTTGTGCAACATAATAACACTGCCCTCGTCAGTTCATCAATACAAGAAAAACACATCCATTTGAGTCATTTCCGCCAATTTTAACGGATTAAGTAAATTCAAGATCACGAGTTTCCACCAATGTGAGTTTACATTCCTCAATCCCCGCCCTACATGTCCCAACCCGCCCCCATCCTCTTTATATAATAACTTCTTCAAGAAGTACATGTAAAGTCATTTCTTTGTTAAACGCGGTAACCGCCTGCATGGGGCGCCCGTAACCTAACACTTTCAGCCGGACGAAGTAAGTCCCAGCACGTGAGCTCAATCCTTACCATCAGGACTAATTGTAGACGTCATGGGTTGTAGCAGTGATTGCAACGAGGACAACCTCACCAAGTCGTTGGACAGAAATGGATTTTAGGGGTTGTCCGTGGTTGCTAAAATAAAATAAAAATAATTATGCATTCACAGACGTAGTGGAGACACAAGGCTTTTCTCGGTAGGATGAGTTTTAATAAATGCCTTATTTCAGTTTGAGAAATGTCTACCGGTCTCAGTAGGTGATAAGATTCTTAGTTAAGATATCTGGTAAGATAGATGAACTGATGAGTGGATGGATGGATGGATTGGTGGGTGGGTAGGTGGATGAATTGATGGATGGATGTTAATTTTAGGAGGGAGAGGTTTGTGGCTGGAACTTTGTATATGGCGGCTATCTGTTCATGAGAGAGAAAAGAGGAAGAGAGGTGTTAGAAAGGCGACGCCCAAGGTGGAAGATAACTCAAGCGACAATACTGATCCTCTCGTCAACGCCAATGTAAAGGTTTTGTGTGTGTGTATGTGTTTGTGTGTGTGCCTTTGTTGTTAATAGACATTGCGGAAACTCCAGGGAAATAGACTAAATATGATCAGAAATTATTCATCGTTACCTTGACCTACTTATCCAAACCATCATGTCAGGCGGCAATCTCGTTACGACGAGAATCAAATAATGTCCCAACGAGGCTTCATTGAATCATATGGCGGTCTGCTGGGAGGTGCGGTTGGTGTCTTGGCTCTTTACAAGTGATGGAAGTCTCTTATTGATAATGTGCACTCATTTGCACTGCAGGGTTGCACTTTGTTTCAGCAAAGGAAACACTGTAATACCCCTAAAATTTGCATGTTTGCGGAGTTATCCTCATCTTGCTACAGGCAAAATACAAAAGACTTGGTAAAATATGAAGGTCGTCTAGCACGGTTCATACACCAAAGTTAGGAGGCATATTTTCATTGTCAATGTCAATTTTCTCTTGAAGATTCATTGGTCCATTTTTAAAAAAAATGCATTTGTTCTTATAACAATTATTGCCTAAATTAGCTGCATGATTTTTCAAAACTGCTGCGTGACGCCGGCCAGAAGAAATCTGCGCGGCCACGAATAAGCCAAGTTTAAAGCGAACATTGGCAAACATCCCTTTTCGATTCATCAGCGCTTATATCTACCTCTTAGTGTGCCAAGAAAATTCTGAGATAAATTAAACCCACCTCCCGATTATGGGCCGTCCATAAATGACGTCACGGCTATTTGGCCGATTTTTTACCCCCCCCCCCATTTCCCCCTCGTCACAAAAATTTAGCCCCCCCCC
>MUZC01000579.1:447361-473943 GCA_002072015.1 Radix auricularia | reverse complement strand
TATATATATATTATGGCTCTATGGCCTGCCGGATTTTGACGTATAATTTTCGCTGTCATGATGGCTATAGAATTCAACCTAGCAACCATCCATTCACCTCATTTCACACAGTAGCTAACTGCATACTTCTATAGAAATATTATCGTGCTCTACAAACTTTTATTCGCCATACTCTTAAACTAAAACTAGACTAAACTGAATATACAGACAAAACGTCAACAACAATGACTTAACGTTCAGTCAGGTCACAGACACATCAGATTGAATGTTACTGTACGCTACCGGGAGTCAATGTACCCTCTAAGGCTATTGTGCAACTGCAAACAGATTAGATAAGATAAGATAAGCCCTTTAGCTACAAAACTGAAATTAGTTATCGTTGCCCACGAATGGTGACAAGTATAAAAAGCAAAAAGTAGAGATTTTCGTTTAAAAGTTATTTAAAGCTTTTTGGGGGGTTTGTGAGTGCTGGACTTTTGATTGCCTGACCAGTCAAGGCTCACATTACCAGAACAAACTATTTAAAGAGGGAGAGGAAAGATAATCTGAAATTGTCCCATGGAAGCAATCTTTTACAGTATTTGTGACTTGCAAGTCACCTACAAGAAAACAAAAAATACATTGCTATTTAAATAGTTGACACCCAAAGACCAAGCAAAAACACAACACATTTCGGTAAGATATGACTGTACATACCAAACAAGCGTCTTGCATAAAAACTTTCCCAGTAAAATCCATTTCAAAATCACACATTGTGGGGTCCTTTAAATTGTGAACTAAGTAAAAGTTTTCTTAGCGTCTTTGCTAATACGCTGTTAAGTTTTAATGTTGGTTAAAAGGCTCTTATCCGTTATATCCAGATAGGCTTAATATTTACCAGGTATTTTCTTCTTATCTTTGGATCGGTGAAGTCCAAGGCTATCAAAGAAATCTTGAGGCACAATTAGGGCTTACAACAAGATTAAACCAAATTAAAGAACTCGCAATAGCAAATTTACGGGATTTCCGCAAGGGTGTCGAGAATTGCGTAATTTCTGCTAAATACTGAATTTCTAACCATCGGTACAGATGTTAAGTTAAACCACAGCTCAGACTTTGCGTTGGCTGCATGATTTGTCTACCAACTAAATATCGTATTAAGAGACATTTTCATGACAACCACAACCGGAGAAATTTTTTTTTGAAATTCCCCAAAACTCACATGACGACACATCCTTTCACGACCCATATCTTTGAGGTAAACTATTTAGTCAATGTAATATTTTGATGTTTGTTGTGTGGGGCGTTTTAATATATATATAAGTAAAGTAAAACAAACACCAGTGTGTCCTCACTTAGCTAGAAAAAAACAAACTCTTTGTTTATGTTCTTATTATAGAAGCATTGGCATAGCTAGAGCTTTTGCCGCCTGGGGTGGACTCTAATATGCCGCCCTTTTAGGGGCCGCCCATAAATGACGTCACGCACTGGGGGAGGGGAAGGGGGAGTCACATATTTGACGTCATTCAAAACGCGCAACTTTAAATACAAGTTTCATTTAAATAAGTTTACCGTCACTTTATTTAATGATATTTTACGTGGCTTCACTTGTGACGATTTTAGAGTGCAGCCTTACACTAAAAACATATTTAAATGACCAAAAAAAAATATTTCAAACAAGCTCATTCTCAAATATAAAATACGGCTTTTATGGTGAAGGAGGAATCTTTGTGACGTCACATTCAGGTAGGGGATTAAGTTTTCGTTTCGTGACGACGTGTAACGAGGGGACCGGGGGGGGGGGAATCAGACGAAATCGCGTGACGTCATTCGTATGATGTTTTTTTTAATATAAATTAATAAACATGAATAAATAATTGTAATTGAAACGAAATACATTGTAAAAGGTGGGGAACATTTTTACCATTGCATGCTCTATTTACGTAAGCAGTAATAAAAGAGGCCGCATAAGATGATATACCTATAAATACACATTTATAAAAATACAAGATATTTATTTCGAAAGTCACAAGAAAGAACTTAAGGTCTCAGGTCCCCCCCCACCCCTCAAATGAGACAAAACATATTCCAAATTTACACCCAAAAACATTAGCAATTAATATGCTTTTTATTTTTTATTTATAAATATGTATTCTTTTTTTATAACCAAAGAAATTATATACATCAGTATGTAAACATATTCATTTATTATTTAAATATTTATTTACTACCAAACTTTCATAGAAGAAAAGTCGTGTATTTTCTTATCAACATTTAAATTCTTTGTACTTTCTTGTTATATGGACAATATTGCAAGATTGTGTAGTCTAAGATCACTCACTCATTGTGGAGCGAATATATATTTTTTTAAACTTTAGTTTAAAGAAGCTCCTTTCATAACTAGATACACTGATAGAAGTTGTGGAAAAAATTCTTAGCACAATTACAATGTTGGGTAAAGAATTTCCAATCTGTACTGTTGAATATATTTTAAAAGATCAATGGGGCATTCCCCCCCCCTTTAACCTAATGCATCTTCTTGTTGTGTATGTACAGCCAGGGCTGGTCTTAGGCTCCTGCAACCTTCGCGCGATTTCATAGGTCCCACCTATCTCAATTTTTACTTATTATCCTTATTAGCACGTTATTTCTACCAAAACTGGGCCCCACACAATCATTTTCGCAATCTAAGCTGCATAGGGCCTCGCAATAGCTAAGAAGGCCCTGTGAACAGCCATAAAACCTGGATCCTTTGTCTTGCAATATCGAACTGTTCTTTAACTATGTAAATAAAGAAATTTATTTGAAGTTCAAATTCTTCATTTAACTGGCTACATGGTATTGTACACGAACATTTTCTTGCATGACATGTAACTCATCAGCGTGTTCTTTTATTTTATTTTATAATTACATCTATGGATAAAAACATTTCTTGTTCTACTTCTTGCTCTAAAGAGCGAAACACGTCTTTTGAATTTTCCCCAATCATAACTTTTATAATTCTAATTCAGCGTTAAGTTGATATTTCCAACTCTCTATAACAGCGTTGTGTATTAGCACATAGATCTATCTTTATTCCACAAAATGGGTTTGCATTAATTTAAAGAAGACGGGTTCCCATAAATTGAGATATCAAGGAAAAGAAAAAGTTTGCATTGAACTGAGTAAACTTCCAGCATCTGATCTCGTTTTACTACTTACTTCAGATGTCAATTCTTCCAAGACGCTTGAAATTTCTAAGTATGTCTTATTCGAAATTATGTTATTGTGGTGTTTATTAACGACGAAGAAATTAATAACTGTTCATTTTAATAAATAACCGTTCTTTAATTTAAAACACAAGCTATTTGTGCTACTTAAATGCAATAAAAAAAAACAAAATAAATTTAATTTTTTAATAAGTTCACTTACAATAATTTTATCTTATACAGTAAAATAAATTACTACGTGCATGTTAAACACAACATTTAAACCATCATGTAATGTAGGTACTTGTTAGCGCATCATTCTGCGCATGTCGATATTCCACGCAAAAAATCTCGTTGCAGTATTAATTGTACACATTTTAGGATCAGCGATGATGTGTTGTTGTTTTTCGTAAAGTTTTTTTTTTAAAGCACCATTTGTGACGTGTCCCGCTTAATTTTCCAAACAAATGGTTACCTTTTTTTGAAAGATTTTGAATTTTCGAACGGTTTTGCGTTAATTATAACAACCACTATGTAATATAACAAATGTTGCACGAATCCGTTAATTAAGACTCAAAATTAAGAATATTTTAGTTTCACCTTGGTTTTTTCCCTTCAAAAGAAAAAGAGTGGGTTTTGGAAATGGCTTTACTTTTTAAATGGCCACCAATTCCGCCCTCTAAATGAGTACCGCCCGGGGCGGACCTCATCCCACCGCCTCCCCTAGCTACGCCACTTTATTGAAGTTAAATATATTTTCATGACGTCACATCCTGCCAACATGGATACTGACATCGGAGTGGCATATCGTCATTTAACTAGCTACACAATAGAAGACTTCAGCATTTCAACTCATTTTTTAAAAAAAGGAATTCCACACTCCAAATGGGACGCGGAACTTTCAATATCTCATATTATTTACAGTCATAGTATTACTTACAGTGATATTATTACTTACAGCAATAGTATCACTTACAGTCATAGTATTACTTACAGCTATAGTATCACTTACAGTGATAGTATTACTTACAGTGATAGTATTACTTACAGTCAAAGTATTACTTACAGTCTTAGTATTACTTTTAGTCATATCATTACTTACAGTCATAGTATTACTTACAGTCATAGTATTACTTACAGCCATAGTACTACTTACAGTCTTAGTATTACTTATAGTCATAGCATTACTTACAGTGATAGTATTACTTACAGTCTTAGTATTACTTACAGTCATAGTACTATTTACAGTCATAGTACTACTTACAGTCATAGTACTACTTACAATCATTGTACTACTTACAGTCATAGTACTATTTACAGTCATAGTACTACTTAAAGCCATAGTACTACTTACAGTCATAGTACTATTTATAGTCATAGTACTACTTACAGTCATAGTACTACTTACAGTCATAGTACTACTTAAAGTCTTAGTATTACTTACAGCCATAGTACTATTTACAGTCATAGTACTACTTACAGTCATAGTACTACTTACAGTCATAGTACTACTTACAGTCATAGTACTATTTACAGTCATAGTACTACTTACAGTCATAGTACTATTTACAGTCATAGTACTACTTACAGTCATAGTACTACTTACAGCCATAGTAATACTTACAGTCTTAGTATTACTTATAGTCATATCATTACTTACAGTGATAGTATTACTTACAGTCTTAGTATTACTTACAGTCTTAGTATTACTTACAGTCATAGTACTATTTACAGTCAAAGTACTACTTACATCCATAGTACTACTTACAGTCATAGTACTACTTACAGTCATAGTACTATTTACAGTCATAGTACTACTTAAAGTCATAGTACTACTTACAGTCATAGTACTATTTACAGTCATAGTACTACTTACAGTCATAGTACTACTTACAGTCATAGTATTACTAGGCTGTGTACTATTTCTGTAGAACTTGTCATTCGTTTTGTTGCTGTTAACAAAACCAACAAAATCCCTCTCACAATTAAAAAGTTCTTGGGCCCTTTCCCTTTAGAAATCTTGCATTATTTAGTTAGAGCGGCTGCAATCCATTTCAATCGAGCTTTGTGTTAATTATGCGGTAACTCTTCCAGCTCATGAGTCTTCCAATGTGCTTAAATTCCATTAGCCAAGCGTAGCTAGCGCCCTCACAGACTACGAGAGTACTGGTCCGTGGTGATATGAATGTTACTGTTGAGACACCGCAACTAATTCCTGGAGAGACATTTACAGCAATTCGACTGTTAATATCAACCAACATTACAAAGCCTCGTCCCATAACCCAACTTCACAATAATTGTTTTGAAGATTCAAAGCACAAAGTACTAGATCTCTTTCTGTTAAAACATGCACACAAATATAAGCACATGCGCACACTCAGACGTCATGTTACAACATGCGCACAAATATAAGCACATGCACACACCCTCAGACGTCATATTACAACATGCACAAATATAAGCACATACACACACCCTCAGACGTCATGTTACAACATGCACACAAATATAAGCACATGCACACACCCTAAGACGTTATGTTACAACATGCACAAATATAAGCACATGCACACACCCTCAGACGTCATGTTAAAACATGCACACAAATATAAGCACATGCACACACCCTCAGACGTTATGTTACAACATGCACAAATATAAGCACATGCACACACCCTCAGACGTCATGTTAAAACATGCACACAAATATAAGCACATGCACACACCCTCAGACGTCATGTTACAACATGCACACAAATATATGCACATGCGCACATCCGCAGACGTCATACAAACAAACAAACAAGACGATAGTCAGCTTGAAAGCTCTCTCCTGGCTTGAGCTGGACACATGAATTGACATTCTAGAACACTGGTCTATTAGCATTCCAGGACAATGCCTGGCCTTGTCCTAAGAGACCTGTCACACAACTACGGTACATTCAAGTGTTGTCTTCTCTTATCCTGGACCTTTACATTTTTGGAGTGTTTTTTTCGGTGGGGTGGGGGAGGGGGTTGGGGGATAATGTTTAGTATTATTTTGTTTGTTCTCTTTTGAATGGATATTAAAACTAAAACGTTGTTGTCATTAAAGCTTGATTAGAGAAATCTATTTTATAAAAATTTTATGTGACACTTTTTTCTTGTCAGAAACAAAGTTTTAAGTATTCTTAAATATTGGGCAAAGAGAGAAGAAAATGCGAAAAAAAAGAGTAAAATATGATGATGTTAATCTATATAGATAAATAAAAAGAGAGAATTAGAGAAAGAGACGGAGAGAGCATGAGGGAGAGTAAGAGATAAAGAGAGAGAGAGAAATGGACAGAAAGAGAAAGATATAGCGAAAGAGAGAGAGCACGTGAGAGTTAGAGAAATCAAAAGTCACCTTTTAAAATATATTTTTAAAATCGCTAAGACGACCTTTCGTTTGCATACATGTTATATTGTGATTCTTATGTACAGTCATAAAGAAGGTCGCTGCTATATAAAGTATACGTCATCTTTCTTGACGCGAGACTTCAAGAATGAAAATATCAACAAATGATTGTCAGAAAGAATCATACTCTATTATATATACATACGATATTTAAATAGAGAGAAAATTGAATATAGACACTGATCCAATTGAACTCGAGCGGTATATTTTAGACATCTCCATCTCGATCCGTGCACACAATATGGAATACGTCTGGCTGAACAGCAACGAGGTGTTCACAGACAGATCCAAAAATCCCCTAAGACTTGTATTATGTCTCTTCTCATTTCACTTTCTTATGAAACTGAGAGAAAATTGAAGGAGGTTTCTGAGAGATTTTCCCTAAACACAAAGAGCGAACAGCCCTCGGAAGATTTGCTTTGAAGAGGAGAATATATTGGCCGTGGGGAAATGCATAAACCTTTTGAAATCCCAGAATTAGCTTCACCACGAGCAGCATGTACAAGTTTGGATTTCGTCGCCTGATCTGTTAATACTATCAACACAAAAGGAAATTTTAATTACCACGTACAGGCGGCTCAATACGTTTATAGTGTTAAGGGTTAAATCATATTGTTATAGCATTCATCTCAGATGACATTGTCCAAGGAGGATTGTTTTAAAAATAAAATGGCAAATGACCTGCTTCCGTGTCACAAACTTCAGTTAACATTTCCCCACATGAGTCTAACCGAAAAACGAATTTTAAAGTGTTTATGTTTGTACCACCATCCTTTTCTCATCTTCTTTCTATTAAGATTTTACATTCCCGCCCACTTGATTTATTTTTTGAAATGTTCCAAATGTGTATATTGTTATATTAGACGAGTGCCATTGTATAGACATTTTATACAATTCATCTCATATTTTTAAAAATTAAATCCTTTATATTAAATCGTGGTTTCTGGTTGAGCCCTTGCCAAAAAAAACGTTGAATCGTAAGCTAGCGAGCTGTAATTTTGCAGGCAGACTCGTGTCGACGATAAAAATGATGTATCTAAATTTCAGATCGATCGAATGCACTGTAATTAAATTATTTAATTTTATATTATTTTATTTATCTCTACATGTCATGTTATTTTTTTGAGATATAGTGTTGTGGTGGGTATTATATTCAACAAACTTTCCTGTCGCGCAATAAGATGCGCATTATATTGACAAAACTTTCTAAAAATATATTCACGATCGATGCGCATTAAACTAGACACGTTTTACGAGACATGACTAGAATTCTGTATTTTCAGATTGTTTTGTCCAGCGGAGTGTAATGAACATCCTTATGGATATGTCTCGTACATAAATGATTTATAGTAAAAAAAAAATTGTTTTTCTTTTCGGTTTATTTTTACTTTACTACCATTCACTCTAAAAAAAAAATAATTTAAAAAAACAACAACACCAAAACAAAAAAAACAAATACTCACACTTTTGAAATAAATATATTAATTTAAATTGTAGGTGCGAGGCAAATAACACATTATTTGAAAGGTAAGGGCGTTGATAATTATTTCGATGGGGACTTAAATGATATTTAAATGGAGATTGTGTAGAAATATTAAATTATTTTCTTCTTCATTATCTATAAGTACTCACCAATGATGATATATGTTGGCTGAAAGGAACCAAGTAAGACTGCTGAAAATTTTGTCTGAAAGCATTCACCGCTTTTGATCTACACAAACCATGTTTTACACAACGATTTAAAGTATTAAAAAAAAATAAAAAATAAAAATAAAAAAATAAAAATAAACAACAACAACAACATCAACAACAACAAAATAAGTGTTGAAGCTTGAACAAAATAACCTCTGTTGTGGAAGTCAACTAATTGACGCTGGGCCGGCCTAAGGGAATTGGAGGCCACAGACGAAGTGAATTTGGTGGCCATAAATTTAATAGAATATTAAAAACTAAATTTGGAAAGATTCTTGTACGAGGCCACTGTAACTTATTTGTTTTTGGGCCGCTTTCTTACTTGTAGGCGTTAATTCATGGCACACTCCAGCACACAATAAAGTATGGAAGTCCTTTGTAACACAATTAACTTTAATTCAATACTTGAACATATGTACACTCTATGTACATATTAATACACATCAGTTCAAACAAATCAGGTACATCTCCTGTCTTTCCCACACACTCATCCGACTCGCTAAGCCTTCTGGTCTAGCCCACTCATCACGTGATCTCTTTCAACCAATCACATCTCATGTGACAGCCACCACTAATGATTAGACTAATCGGAGGCACTAGGCGGCTGCCTAGTTTGCATACGGCTAAAACCGGCCCTGCTTGACGTCAGACTTAATAGTTGGTGTTGCTGACTCGCTGGCTTACCATTTAATATTTAAAAAATGATAATAAAATAATTTACTTATTTACTCTGAACAAAGATGCGCCTGCAAACCAAGTTCGCTGTGAGCGAGGGTTAGCATCCATGAAAGAAAAGAACTATAATCAATTTGTCTCCAGTGACGGACAAAGTTTTGATTTTCGAGGGAGCGTGTATACAATCAAACATCCTTTTATCTCTATGTGACGTTTGATGGAAGCATGCATTATTTTATTATCCATTTTCTCATTGCCAATGGCTCTTTTCTAAATTATTGCTTTTTATTATTCGCCCCATATTATCTTCTTTCCAATAATGTGACAATACAGGAATCAAGGAAGTCATTAATATGCATTAAATAACTGCCTACAAGGATTAAAGGATTCATGTCACGTGATAGCCAACTGGAGTCGGAGTAGAACAAATCAACAAATTCTAAAACTTTTATTGGGAGGTTGTCTTGGGGGGGGCATTTTTAAAAACTAATGTTGTATTCCTTAGGAATATTAAACAAAGTTATACAAAAATAACTTTTTTTGTGTAACGCTTTGAAATGTTTTATCAACAACTTGAGTGAATAATTAGAGAACAAGATTTCTAGCTTTTATAGCCATTTTGCCTCCTTGCTGTATACTTTCTTTACTCCTAACACACCGCCCCAACCCTAGGTCTCCGACACAACCATTTATACATTAATGAGTGTTAAGACGGGCAAAAATGAAATATGTGAAGTTTCCTTAAGCTACCATCTGCTTAGATCGTATTAGAGAGAGAGAGAGAGAGAGAGAGAGAGAGAGAGAGAGAGAGAGAGAGAGAGAGAGATAGAGCACAACGAAGGAGGTGTCTAAAACTCACGTTGAGTAACTTTGGCGTCTGCCCCTATACTTCGTTTCACTTACTGGCCGTGTCATCTGTTCCCGTCTTTTGTCTTTTTTAAATTCTTTATATTACCTCATGGCATATGCTTGCTTGATTGATGCCTTGGTGCCTTGAATGCCGAAAAAAACTTTGGATCGATTTTTAACCCATTTCTTTGTATGCTAGCGAGCAGAAATTTTGCAAGCCGAATCTTACCGATGATGAAAATCATGTATACAATTTTCAGATCGATCAAATATACTGTAATTAAATTAATACATTTTTATATTATCTCTTTAATCTCTAGAAAGAGTGTCGCGGTGCGTATTAAACAGAACAACCTTTCAATATTTTCCTGTCGCGCGGGGCGGTGCGTATTATATTAACGAAACGTCTAAAAATATAATACCGATCTGTAAAAAATTAAATTCTAGTAATTACTAGTCTGTCTCGCGGTGCGCACTATATTAAACATGTTTTCATAACCCTCTTCCCGTTATCAAATCGAGGTGAAATTTAGCTGGCAGACTTTTGTAGTTGTTTTATTATAAATCCTTTACATATAGTCATGTAGACATAACTACATTTTGAATTTTAGTATTGATTTGCAATGCGTAGTATAATGAACATACTTTTTGTTATATCACGTATATAAAGGATTTATAATAAAAAAAAACTTTCTGTTTACCATTTTTTTCATTTTCCTCTTCCTATTCAAAGGATCCTAATAAGTTTTATTGCTTCTTCATATACTGCATCCTTATGACTACCTTAGTTTATGCTCTTGAAGACTTTATCTTTTCAGTGTATTTAGTTTTCTCCCTTTTATTTTATTTCAAGACTTGATATAATTATTGTGATTAACAGATTTAATTAAAAACATATTTAAACAATATTTACAGTTAAAAAATTTGTGTCGACGGAAGAGAATTACTAACTAGCATTGAAACAGGAGCTAAAATTAAATACATATTTATTAAAATTAAAAAAACAACAAATTAGAATAAGATGTACATGTTTGGAAGTTAAAATCAAAACAATAACATACTCACTTTCTCAGTATTAGAGTGAGACAGGGCTCAAATGATTAGATAAGAAAAGTTTTGTGATGTTAACATGGGAAAAGAGAAACATGAGGCCATAAACGTTGTCAAAGGCAGTGCTTCTCAAATTTATTTGTTTTGTGGACCAGGCGGCATATTTTCCCATTGCTTCAGTGATCGGTGCACACTATTTTTACAAGTACTAACGTTGCAACCAAATATAACTAAATTTATTTTATTTATTTCATGGGATGTACTTAGTGTCGAAAAATTGACATATTTTAAAGGGTATTTATAAATGGTTCCAAAAAAGATGATTAAAACTATATTTGTCTGTTCTTTATTGACAACTTCTGCGGACTGGCGGCGGATGACCCACGGACCGATACCGGACCGCAGGCCACCACTATGTTAAGCACTGGTATCAGGGATTGATTACCCGTTATGCGCCAGACGTTTGTTGACTGGTCCATCCAGATTTATTGAACGTGTTTATTTTTTCACGAAACTTTTCGTTTAGTTCCCCTGGGATGGCTCGTTGAAGGTCCACATACAGTCTTGACAATATGACGGCTATCAGTTAAAGTTACACATGACTATGTCAATATATGACTACGTTTTAAGATCAAAAAGGGATTCGGCTTGAACATTGATCATTATGCGTACACTCTAATATATATATATATATATATATGTATATACACGCACAGTCACAAATACATACATATATACCATTCATATATCTTACATTCAATAAACATTAATACACCCATATCATTTATCTTTTGTTGTCCATAAATACAATGGCATACTTCTAATAATTTTATTTAAAGCCTGAATTTCTGACAAATAGACATGAAATTGATGTGAAATATGTTGCTAAATTTAAAAAAAACAGCAATGCTATCGACAATTATAAAACAAAAGTGACACCATTTTCCCCATGCGTCAACGGAGCCGCCGTATAACTTAAAATGGTTAAATTGGAAGATAACTTGTACAGACCTGAAAGGCTTCAGTTGAGCACACAACGCTACAATGTTGTCTGTGCCTTAATGAAAGAGTAGCCAATACTTTCTAAGGTTCTTGGAATGTGAGTCGAAGCCTTTAAGTGCCTGAAGTAAAAGAACCCGTCAGCAAAAATTGATGGAAGTTTTTTTATAGACACAACAAATATTTGGAATACTGTTTTTAACATCCTTCTTGTATTCCTATCAGACCACTGATAAAAAAAGCACTTGTTTCGGAGCCGGAATACGAATCCATAAGTCGATTTTATATATGGGAATTCGAAATGGACGCACAGAATGAAGACCTCTGAGATGCCAGTGTTTGGTACAAACTCCCCCAAGTCTTCGAACCACTTTCCTATCAAGTGACTCTTCGTGGTCTCGCATTCATTACCCACAAGTGCTCAAAACTTGGCTCGGAATTCAAGGAGCCCGCCAGAACCGTTGGTCAAGTTTTGGAGCCCGGATGAAGCTAAAATTTCCCTTTCAATAGGTTTCATTCGTTCGATCCGTTCGGAAATCTCCGATGTTGTTATAGCCAACGTCGTTGTGTGTTTGCAGAAGAATGTTGGGAGGAAAGTGCTGAGGTTAAGCTAAGCGGCAAACAAATAGAACATTAAAATATATTTAAGAAAAACGATTGATCACAGTTTGTGAAACATTAGGCTCTAAACTGTAGCAATATCTAAAGAAAGACACCAACGATCTAAGTGCCAAAAAACGCTAAAAAAAAGTTGTTAATAGAAGCCACTTTCTTTTAGCAGGGTGTTAGAATTATGTATTACTTCGCCCTCCCATGTAGCCAAAATGTCATCTCTAAACATTTCTTAGAAACACACCCATTGGTTTGAAATGTTGTGAATGCAGTGTACTGTCTCCCATTGAACATTTGCCAGTACATATCCAAAAACTAGACTCTTTTATAATAAACATAAAAACTGTGTTTACCTTTTGTCCCTATTATACTTTTGACAATAATATTCTACATTAAAAAAAAAATGTAATTTAAAAAAAAAAATGTGTATGTTTATAATTAACCTAATTTTAGTTAAATCATATTTTTCCTCTGTTTTTTTAGCGATTATGTCAAAATATTTTTTTAAATGATAAAAGGAAAAATAAGGGATAAACATGAAGGAAAACAATCACAGATTTGAAAACAAATGACAAAAGTTACACTACAAATCCCTTTTGATGGAATCCATGAGAGCAAAAACATTTCTGCCGTACTTGGGATTAAGAGGCAATGACACCCGGGATTTTGTGTGCTTGCCGTGGCCCTATCCCTGGCACGGGCAGCGTCACATGGCTGTACGAGTGGCAGCCCGGGTCAAGACAATGAACAACAGACCTGACCTGTTATCCATTGCGCGCCCAACGAGGTGTTTGCGTGACGATAAGGACTTTAGGCCCGAGGGCGAAATAACGGACATAAGCCGTGGGACAACACAGGCTGACATTNGGGGGGGGTGAAGAAAACGAAAAAAAAAAGCGTGGTTGGAATCCGCGGAGCGATGGCCTGTTAATTTAAAATTGTAATCTTGTGACGTTAGAAGATAGAACGATAATCATGGAGACGGAATCTAGCGAATATACGGCTGAACCTTAAAAGAAAAAAAAAACACCTGTGACTATGACCTACCCGTTACTGTGAACCACCCGTGACAATGACCTACCTGTGACTATGACCTACCTGTGACTATGACATACCTGTGACTATGACCTACCTGTGACTATGACCTACCAGCGACTATGACCTATCAGTGACTATGACCTACCAGTGACTATGACCTATCAGCGACTGTGACCTATCTGTGACTATGACCTATCAGAGACTATGACCTACCAGCGACTATGACCTATCAGTGACTATGACCTACCAGTGACTATGACCTATCAGCGACTATGACCTATCTGTGACTATGACCTATCAGAGACTATGACCTATATGTGACTATGACCTATCAGTGACTATGACCTACCAGTGACTATGACCTATCAGCGACTATGACCTATCAGAGACTATGACCTATCTGTGACTATGAACTACCTTGCCTATTAAAAATTCCCCTTCTGGTGCCCTCCATAAATGACGTCACGCTATTTTGGCCGATTTTAACCCCCCTTCCTGTTGTCACACTTTGTCACAAAGACTTAGACATCCCTCCCATATGACGTCACATAGCGTGAACTCCCCTTTCCCGCCCAAAAGCCGTATTTTCTAATTGAAAATCACCAGGTTTCAAATTATTTTTTGTCATTTAAATGTGTATTTAGTGTAACTCTGCACCCTAATATCGTAACACGCGTTAAGCCATTAGAAAAATTTAATTAAGTGAGTTGAAAGCAATCAAATATATTCACATTTCTGTATGAACCACTCCCCCCCCCCTTTGTCACACCACACATCGTCACAAATGCGTGACACCCTACCCTACTAGGCGCGTAGGTCCCTCTATACAGAGGATTATTGCATCCTACGCCTGCTAGCATATAATGTCCAATCTTGTATATTTATTTAGATTTTTAAATGTCGTGATATTTAATTTTCCTGGTTTGTTTAGGTAACCCATGCCACGACAAAATTCATGATTGTAAGAACGAAAATTTGTGTTTGTTCTTTCATATGTAATTATAATAGTGTTTTTATTCCAATTTCTATCATAGGGTTGTGTTAAGTTATTTTTGTGTTATATTTCCAAGTAAGAATTTGTATGTGTGTGGTATATTGGTCACCAACAGAGGGGGCTCATTTGAGATCAAAGGTGTTCATAATTCATAAGAGCCGCGTGCGGTTCTTCTGTGTTTAATTTTGCAGCTGCCATACAATTTATCAAAGATAATTTTACCGGGCGATTTCAAAGCCAGGTTAAATGACCCGCAATGCTTCATTGAGTCTCTCAACAATTTGTTTATATTTTAAAATGACTCTTATTTACTACAAGTCTGTCCACCCCTGGTCTAGATAAAGATATCATTTATTTAATGTAGCATTTAGTTTTATGTTCTCATTTCATCTGTAAAAAAAAATTCTCTTTATAAAGCCGAAGTTTTTTTGTGTTTTTTAAAAATTATTTTGAAACATTTTACCTCATTTATTTTCATGGTGAAGTCATGATAACTTTTCAAGTAAGATCATTTTAAAATATTTTGAATCTTTATTTTTTTATTAATTGTTTTCCATCGATGAAATATTTTTATTTATTCTGTTATTTTTTTAATGTCAATTTTATCAATGGACATTTTCGGGATGGGAAGATGTGCTCAAAATTGTTTCAAACTTTATCAACTTATCTAAGCCTTTTTTGTTAGATTTTGTGGAGTTGGCATTGCATCACAAAATTGAAGGGCTACATAATGAAATGGGGGGGGGGGGAGGAGGCTGCCAGAAATAGGCTGTATACTCTAGAGAAGGTTCGGATGTTGGCCAAACCAAATTTCACGCTTGACTTCCGTCGAATAGTTGACTTCAAGGAAAAAGTTGTAATGTGTTGTTATCATCTGCCCTAAGGCAATGGAAATGTTTTCATTAAATCTCTTTTGTTTGGACGTCAACACTTATTAGGCAATGTCCGAAAATCTGTATTACCAAGACACGACAAACGTTTTAAGATATCTAGATACCGGAGTGAGTTGATTTGCCAAATAGGGATATTTCTTATCTTGCTAATAACAATCTCAGGCCTTTTGAACAGACAAAATGGTGGTACACAATTTATTAACTGTATTTATTAATTTATTAAAATTATTTTTAAAGTAATTTTTTGTGTTCGAAATTACATTTTCGAAAATGGCAAACTGTCTTTGGTGTAGATCTATTATTTAAGTTGATTTTTTACGCAATTTCCCATGGGAAAAATTGCGTTTATGTATTTGAAATGTCTGTAGAGATTGATCCTGCAACTCCTCCTGAACCATACCAGATAGAGGGTTCGGATCTTTCGCAAATATGTAAAGGAGGTATTAAGGATGTGCAAGGGGCCAAAAAAATAATTAAAAAATGTAAAGGATGTCCTCGAAAAAAAAGAAAGAAAAAATAGCAGTATTTTGACAACTTCTCACCAACTATAACATCAATCTGGATAAAATAAACACCAAACGCTAGCTAATACTATTTAAAACAATGTTGTTGAAGGAATTTTTGAAACATCTCTTTTCGTTCGACTCCCGTAATTTTAGAATCAATTTTTGAAAGCTATTGTTTGGTTTAGTTTCAAAAGTATTGATTTGAAATGACTTTTAATGTAATCTAAAATGATAGTTAATGGGGTTTTCTCGCTTTTGAAGTCTTATTGTTGCGTGGTGCGCATTATATTGATACATTCTTGGTGTGATGTAGCGTGAGGGGATATGACGTCATATTTTGTTTAGTACGTCACACTTTCGTACAATTTTGTTTGATTATTAACAAAATAATTAAACTTTAAACATATATCACCGTGACATCACACATGGACGGACAACCCCTCCCCCCTGTCACAAAAAGTCACACTTTCTACACCCTTCCTCCCCACTGGAGCGTGACGTACTTTATGGACAGCCCCTAATGACATGAATGCCGATATGTGGGCCGCCGCTACATTTTCAGGAAGTAGAGCTAAGACATTGTCTTCATAGATTATCAGGGTAACATTTTTTTTACATTGATTTATAGAAAAATGGTAAGGACACCATACATGATAAATACGCCCACGGTATTATAAATGACAGTTAAGACATCCCGGTTTCTGCTGAATTCCCTCGGTGTTTCTATTGGCCGTTTAAACCTCTTGCGCCAAATGATGGTTATGGTCAGCGGGCAGTGAACGGCAACTTGTGCCAGAATACAAACTAACAGTCACGTTTGATGCACACTAGATGACATAAAAGCTGTCAAGTTTACTGGACACTAGTGGACATAAAAACTGTCACGTTTACTGGACACGAGTGGACATAAATACTGTCACGTTTACTGGACACTAGTGGACATAAAAACTGTCACGTTTACTGGACACGAGTGGACATACAAACTGTCACGTTTACTGGACACCAGTGGACATAAAAACTGTCACGTTTACTGGACACGAGTGGACATACAAACCGCAAGTTTACTGGACACTAGTGGACATAAAAACTTGTCACGTTTACTGGACACTAGTGGATATAAAAGCTGTCACGTTTACTGGATACTAGTGGACATAAAAATGTTACGTTTACTGGACACGAGTGGACATAAAAACTGTCACGTTTACTGGACACGAGTGGACATAAATACTGTCACGTTTACTGGACATGAGTGGACATACAAACTGTCACGTTTACTGGACACGAGTGGACATAAAACTGTCACGTTTACTGGACACCAGTGGACATAAAAACTGTCACGTTTACTAGACACGAGAGGGCATACAAACCGCACGTTTACTGGACACTAGTGGACATAAATACTTGTCACGTTTACTGGATACTAGTGGACATAAAAACTGTCACGTTTACTGGTCACTAGTGGACATAAAAACTGTCACGTTTACTGGACACTAGTGGACATGAAAACTGTCACGTTTACTGGACACTAGTGGACATGAAAACTGTCACGTTTACTGGACACTAAGGATAGTGGACATAAAACTATCACGTTTACTGGATACTAGTGGACATAAAACTGTCACGTTTACTGGACACGATTGGACATAAAAACTGTCACGTTTACTGGACACTAGTGGACATAAAAACTGTCACGTTTACTGGACATGAGTGGACATACAAACTGTCACGTTTACTGGACACGAGTGGACATAAAACTGTCACGTTTACTGGACACCAGTGGACATAAAAACTGTCACGTTTACTAGACACGAGAGGGCATACAAACCGCACGTTTACTGGACACTAGTGGACATAAATACTTGTCACGTTTACTGGATACTAGTGGACATAAAAACTGTCACGTTTACTGGTCACTAGTGGACATAAAAACTGTCACGTTTACTGGACACTAGTGGACATGAAAACTGTCACGTTTACTGGACACTAAGGATAGTGGACATAAAACTGTCACGTTTATTTGACACTAGTGGACATAAAAACTGTCACGTTTACTGGACACTAATGATAGTGGACATAAAACTGTCCCGTTTACTGGACACTAGTGGACATACAAACTGTCACGTTTACTGGACACTAGTGGACATGAAAACTGTCACGTTTACTGGACCGAATGGACATAAAAACTGTCACGTTTACTGGACACTAGTGGACATAAAAACTGTCACGTTTACTGGACACTAGTGATAGTGGACATAAA
Source organism: Radix auricularia (assembly GCA_002072015.1). Taxonomy (NCBI): domain Eukaryota; kingdom Metazoa; phylum Mollusca; class Gastropoda; family Lymnaeidae; genus Radix; species Radix auricularia. The sequence continues at coordinate 455,775 of MUZC01000579.1, read as the reverse complement.
AAAACTGTCACCTTTGCTACGCAGTAAAGACATAATAGCTGGCACCAAAAGCAAAGAGAGTTTGAACACTATAATAAATAGTGGAAACAATATCAATGTATAGTCTGAATATAAAATTATTTTGATGAGTTGCCAGGCGAATGAGCCATTGACAATGTAGAGATCCTAATGAAGGTCAATATATCTGGGAAGCCAACACACATCCAAAAATCAGCCAATTTATCTGAGCATTAACTCTTAAGGCATGTTAAAATCCGAATACATGTATAACTTTTTTTTTTAAAGAGCTTTTATTTTTGTAAAAATAATTTTTTTTTCGATCTGCCTATGGATAAATCAAATATGTTCGCATTTATGTTAGCGTTGAGTTGCAGCCAAAGATCTTATCATATCATGAAACAACTTGCTAATCAGTGACGACTTTTCTCATTTTAGCACTACCAGCAATGTTTCCTCTAAGGTTCCTTAATTTGTGTGCAAAGTTATTTTAAAAAAAAACAACAAACTAGTGTGCAAAGTTGCACAATATCAATTTCTTGTGCAACATTTTACAAAAATTTCTGCGCGGTAATTCAAAACTGCTGGGAGGCATCAGTCTGATGTCGGCGCGGCCGCGCAGCCGCACAGCTTAAAGGGAACATTGACTACCAGTTCCACTCACCCCCTTAGGTAAACACCTTTTTGGGGTAGCTGATGTTGTCATATCCAGACATATATGCTGCATTAGAACTCCTATATCCTGAAACCTATGCAGTAATTAGACGCAATTGCTTTTATTGTCTTAGGAATTATACATTTCATGAAAAGCCGTGATATTAGACGCAAGTCACGCTTCCTTGTGGATATGTTAATGTTACAATTAGAAAAATCCATATTTATTCTTACCACTCGTCTACTTCACTAAATAATTAACTGAAACAAAATACGGCTTCTGTCATCTCGATACCAGCTCTGGGAAAATGTTGAAATTCAAAACGTGTATGTTGCCGATCTCATATACCAAAGGATTTGAAACAAATATGTAAAAATTAACTCCATCTTTACAACTAAATAAATCTACACTCATAGAGAAATTTTTTTCAATTTCCAATAACGTTATATTTTAGTTTATGTTTTTTTTAAAATTAGACTTTAATTTTCTATTCTGTTTGTTATTGGAATTCACATAGTGAAATAGATGAAATGTAATGTCAATGTTAATGACAGTTTCAGTAATATTGCATACTGTAAATAAAAACGTTAAACGCCAGCTTTAAATATTTGAAAAGATTCAGTACATTGACATTTTCCAGTTCATCTTATCTTCTAAACAATGACAGACACTCCTTCTATACAGAAGATTATTGCATTCTTTGCTTATCCATTACTTAGGTCTAATCGACCCTTTTTTATTAGAGTTTTCAATTTTGACAGTGTATTGGTTTTCCATCCACGTCCGAATGCCAGGCGAGGAGAATGAGGAATTGTATAAGTTTGTTATCATTATGTCTCTCTGAGGTTTGTATTTGATGGTTGTTTCCGAGTTAGAATATTTGGATAGCCGTCGGTGGTAAGTTTCTTCCTCGTAACTCTCTTTTCCCGACTAATGTCTGTCACAAAGTAAACGATAGACAAGTAGATACACAATCTTTACAAAAGGTACAGTGACCCGTTAATCAATTTTTGTTATTCCAAGCTCAACTAATACTGTTGAGACACGTTAGTTTACTGTAAGACTCATGAATAATTTTGTTTTGAAACATCGGAGGATATCTTATGACTCCCAGACATTTCTTTTGATATACACAGGAGAGAACGTATAGCTTCTTTTGAAAAAATAAAACTTCGTACAGCCGGGTACTGTAAGAATCATAGTGACAAACTTATGAAGAAAGTGAAGGAAGGGCCGCACGGCTGCCTCAAGCCGCTGTTTTCGATATTTCTCCCATGTGGAAGGGGGCCGGACCGATCCAAACAAGGCTGTTTTTTGAAATAGAAAATGACATTCCTGCATTGAATAATCCAGTTTGCCATCGGCCAATTCTCTTAGTGATCAATTAGGCTGTTTGATTGAATTACAAGAAAAATAACTCACTTTTTATAATCGGAATGGTTATTTCCCTTGGCACGCGAAGTGTTTCTCGAGATAAATATCGTGTTGGTATCGAGAGGGAAGACGGGATAATAGTAGAAAGAATTCGAAAGTACAAACTATGGAGTACATACTCAAGTCTCGGTGATTCCTAGACAGATCATGGTAGGTGACTCTACCGTCAAGGCATGGCAAGATGTACATTTTTATTCAACGGCCCCTCATAGTTTCTGTTGCGTGCTCCAGAATAATTTCAGCAAAGGGATATAATCACAACTACAAGATAACTGGGTTACATTGACAACATGTCTTGTCGTGACTCAAAGATTAAAATGATTATTGTATCAACAGACTGCTCGGTCTTAATATCTCTCCCCCCCCCCCCACTCCCACAAACCTTATTGAATATAAATTTGTGGTTCTAACTTTTAATATGTACTTTACATTCTGATTTCCTTTTTCACCTTTGGTGGCGTGCATGAAATCGTTTAGCCTCGGTGTTTGGCCGAAGATAAGGACTAAAGATAAGAACTAATTCACTCGTTAGATTATCTTCAGAAAATATGGAATGTTTAATAAGACGGAGTTGGTAGTGGGGGGGGGGGTGTGCTGCAAGCAATCTTTAAAATAAGGAAATTGTCGTGGCAGACTTTTATGTCAACTCGACATGTCTTTCATTCGATTTCATGAAATTTCTGTATGTTTAGCAAGATTTTCTTGTAAAGATTCATCCTTTTTATTATATAATTATGTTTGCGATTTGGAAAATAAATTCTTTATTATTTTATTTTTTAAAGGCTGTAACTTGATCAAAGGCAATAAAAATTTAGTATGAACGTAAACTGGCGTTGGTCGTGGCTCGAAAAATAAATGACATTCTCTTTGTAAAAACAAGACAAATAATTGTTCAATGATAATAATAATAGTTCTGCTGTGATAAGTATAAATGAACGGTAGAACAAAATACTAGTAATACTATACTACGATTTTGGGGTTTATTTTGCTTCCCACACCTCGGGAATCGGTTGTAACCCAATGAACATGTTTTAAGTAAACTCATGATAGCTCTTTTTTTTTCATTTTAACCACACTGAGAGTTTCTCCACTGTTTTGTCCATCCTTTCATATAACACACAAGTCGACGATGTTTGACCATTTCCCAACAGTGAGCGGACTAAAGACAAACAGAGCACCGTGAGATTTCGGAGACGATCAATACGTGGCTCCCGCCTCAATCTAAATTATGTGGTCAGTCTGGTCACGATAAATACTAGCATCTCTCTATGATCTTCAATGAGCTACAGGACAAAATCCAAAGGACCACACATCTTGGTCTAAAGTGGATTTTGAAATAAATAACGATTGCACGTTTTGCTTTTTAAAAAAAATATCATTAGTAACTAAGGTTCTAAAACTAATATAACAATTTTTAAAATCAAAAGACTAAATACAGAATTGTTATTGAAATTTCAAACTCAAGTTATTTTCGTGTATACTTGCAATAAAAACTAACGATTAAATAAAAGGTAATTAAATCTTTAAAAAAAAACATTATTACCCCCCCCCCCATCCTAAACTAAAAAATAAAAATTAATTTTAAAAAAAATCTATCAATTGAATATAAGAGAAATTATAATGAAAAAATAATCCTATAAAATATGACTATAAATAGATAAATGTATATAACACAGAAAACCAGCGCCCTCATTTAACTTGACTGACGCACCGTATCCGAGAAGACAAACATTGAGACTAAGTTAAAATGGAGGAAAACACTTAGTATCTGGCTGAATCTTGTAGGAGGAACATTGTACCGAACTCATTTGGGTAAGAGAAACATAACAGGTCACTCATTTTGGTAAGAGAAACATAGTAGGTCACTCATTTTGGTAAGAGAAACATAGTAGGTCACTCATTTTGGTAAGAGAAACATAGTAGATAATTCATTCTGGGAAGAGAAACATAGTACCTTACTCATTCTGGTAAGAGAAACATAGTAGATCATTCATTCTGGGAAGAGAAACATAGTAGATCATTCATTCTGGGAAGAGAAAAAATAGTACCTCACTCATTCTGGTAAGAGAAACATTGTACTTCACTCATTCTGGTAAGAGAAACATAGTAGGTCACTCATTCTGGGAAGAGAAACATAGTACCTTACTCATTCTGGTAAGAGAAACATAGTAGATCATTCATTCTGGTAAGATAAACATTGTACTTCACTCATTCTGGGAAGAGAAAAATAGTACCTCACTCATTCTGGTAAGATAAACATTGTACTTCACTTATTCTGGGAAGAGAAACATTGTACTTCACTCATTCAGGGAGAAGAAATACATTTCCTTCTTTGCTCTTTTCCTCGTGTACTTTGCTGTTATATTCCAATGTCTCCATATTACCATGAGCTCATGCAGTGGGAAAGGGGAGCAACCTTAGCTTTCAATAATACAGTTCTCAATTAAAAATGCACGACCCTCCATCTCGTGGCGCCCACTGGGACGACTGCAAGAGATTCCCGCCGTCAAATTGATTAATGGATTAAAGCACTTCTCATTTTTGCCTTGATTATTGTTTACATTTTTCCATGTGAACGAAACATAACAAACGCGAAGGACCCTTGTCCCAAAATTTAAAACTTATAATATAATTTGTTTAATTGAAGGGACGTTATTTGCGAATACATTTTTACGCTCTCCTGCGTTGTAGGGAAACTAATTTGCAGCATTAACTGCTCATCAGATAGACATAAGGATAAAAGCATATTTCTTATTCTTAATGCAAGAACAAACACGCAAATTTTCATTTTTCCCTACCGGAATTCGGGCTTCGATGGGTTGCCTGAAGAAACCAGGAAATCAAAATTTAAAACTCTAATAAGAATTCAGGACTAGACATTAACCATCGATAAGCGTAGGACGCAATAATCTTCTGTTTAGATGGAGTGTCTGTGACAGATAAGATAAGATGAGATCATAGAAATTGACCTGGGGTCTTTTGGAATAATTAAAAGGGTGCAACTGTAGATCAGTATTCATCAAATTACCTTGAAAGCTGGTTTTTCTTTGCTTTGTTTCTACTGTTTACCTTGATGTTTATTGTTTTTAGCTTTGGGTTGGAGAGTTGATTGCAGAAGAGGTTGGAGGAGTAGGGTTAAGCGCAACAAAAAGTAATGCCATTTGTAGCATTGCTGTTGACTTTTAAAAGAGATCCTTTTATCTATAAAGATGTCTACAGAAGGGTCAATGTGACGCGCATGCTGAACCGTGGTGTGGTCGAGGTTGTAGTGGGTACAAGTAGGATATTGCACACCGTTTGTGAGTTCAAATACACAGACTACACCTCCGACCATGTTGCTGGGTTTCCAGGTAGTCTACTAAGAGCGGAACGTCCCTAGTATGTCGCCTACAGTTATCAGTTAAATTTGGGAGAAGTGGCTTAATAGCTAGGACAGTTTCTAGTGAGAAATGAGTCTGACCCATTGTTTCTGACACGATTACAATGTAGAATATACATTCTGTCTAAATTATTAATGTCTTATTGTCCTGTGGCTACACTCCTTGGAATGTCTTACAAGGGGTGGGTCACAGGGGATGATGGGTATGGAAATCGTATGCATAAACCTGATATATCTCTTAGTAAATCGGTGGCGTCTCCGTTGACACCAATCATACAGCAATATCTAATAAGTATGGATGGCATGGCGACTATTGGCCACCTCTGGGGCTTGTGTCATGACGGACACTTGCCAAAAATCTTCTTGATCTTGGTCAGGAGTATTTTTTCTGGATTACTGGGCAGGGAATTGTAAATAACAGTCGAAGATTAAGTGGACAAATTTCTTAGAGTATCCTCTATTTTCTCGTCTCCTTTCAAACCCCAACCTGCCCACACAACAACAGCATCATTGACATACAAGTAACGCATACTAAATTTATATTTGTTTATTTTAAATCTTAGATCCAGTTGAAAACAATCAATGAAAACTAAATGAATATTGCATCAATGATTGACAAGTACCTTAAAGGAGACGCCTATTGAAAATTATCGATCCATTCTTTAAAGCATTCACCCATTATTGATTAATGACTTAACCTCTCCCCCATTCGCAATCGTCAAACCTTATCTATTATCGTCCATTAAACCTGAGTCCACTTCTTTATCACTACTCCACCCGATCAACATCCGGGACTCGGCATAAGTTTTTGTTTTTTTCCCGTTGTCCGTCATCTCGGGACAACATCACATAAGGTCAACCCCAAAGTCTGTGAAAGGGAATCCGCCAACAATCCATTGGGGGCGCTTTCATACAACTTCAAGCCTAAATTCTCAGCCGTCCTCATCTACATAGTCTAGTCCTATCAGATTTATGGGGCGCTGCCTAGAGGACCGTTATTTCAAAACCAATTGTCCGACTCAAGATCAGCCACGAACGTGTTCTGGGTAGGGGTGGTTGTTGGGTTAATGGGTACTTCCATGGTGCACCATGCAGCAGTAATACAACAAACAAATACAACAACGTGTCGTGGAATGATCAGCTGATCTTTTTGGCAGAACTTGTGTCAAGATTGTATGAATTAACTGTAAGCTCGTATGTCTTGTAAATTTCATATGTTGGGGTAAAGTAAAAGGCAAACTTTGACCTCACTGTTTGACTGTCTTCTGGTGTCAAATGAGTTTGGATACACAGCTAGTGTGATCTCACGGCCATCTTCCCATATTAACTTAAGTCCTAGTTGTGCCCATATATTTACATAGACAGTAGAAGCTTGGTATACGTCCTAAGTCCGTTCCAGACCCTTGAACGTATTCCAAATAGTAAGTAAAATAAATGTATTTTGACTTTAAGAAGCAGAGGGGAAATTATTAATTCGTTCCCATTAAAAATATTCATATTTGTGTTTGAATATTTAACATTTATTGACGTGATTCAATAATTTAAACACTGCTAAATTCTAAAATACTTATTTAAAGAATTAAACATAGTTATTTCTCGTTTCCTTTTATCCAGAACAAAAAGCAAAATTTTTAACATGCCCAAACGTCACTAATCTTCGTTTAGCAATCGTTTTCACCCCTGTTTGTCCATTTCATAAAGACTTTGTATATTCACAAATCATATAAATTATTGTTCTCGTAATTCGTTATGCTTTAAATCAGTCCCAGACACAAAAGTCAATTTCATTCTAAATAACAATCTCTTTTTGTCATCCTCATTTTGATCATTAATATATTTTTTGTTGCTTGGTTCCTCTCCTTAAATTTCTGAGAACCCCTCAGTGAATTAAAATAAAAAAACAATTACGAGAAAAACACAAAATTATATGACAATTTAAAGTTACTGCGCGAGTCGTTCATTGTATGGTAGCAATAGCCGTACTAAAAAACTGCGGTGTGTGTGCCTTGATGTATCATTTTAACTCATAGGGGCCATAAATACATGACGTGGGGGAAGGGAGTCACACAATTGTGCCCATGCGTGAGAAGGGGGAGGGTGTGTTTAAGAAATGTGACGTCACATCAAAGCGCACAACTGTAAATAAATGTTCCACTTAGATGTATGATTGCTTAGAATTTATGTAACAACGTTTTTATTAGCCACACACGTGTTACGATTTTAGATTGTCTTATACTTAATACATGTACATACTTCAATGGCAATAAAAATTTTTGAAACAGGCTCATAATCAAATAGGAAACACGAATTTTAAGGAGGGGTCAAGCTTTGTGACGTCACATTCATGGGGTGGCTAAAGGTTTGTGAAAACGTGTGACAAGGAGGTTGAAATCTGACAAAATCCTGTGATGTCATTTATGGACGGCCGCATACAAGTTCTAGATTGCAGGTCGTATTCCAAACACAGGCCGTATATATATTTATAACGAAACAAAATCTTTAGAAAAAGCAAAAGAAAACAAAATACACAAACAAGGGGCCGTCCATAAATGACGTCACGCACCTGGGGGGGGAGGGGGGTCACACTTTTGTGACGATGCGTGACGTGGGGGAGGGAGGGGGTTGAAGAAATGTGACGTCACATCGAAAGGGTAACTTGAAATAAAACTTCCACTGAAATATTTGGTCACTTAAAATTTATTTAATGCCTTTTTTTTTAAAATTCAATGCTTCTCAAAGTGCCGGTCAATAGGCTATCAGACGCCGGTTGGCGCAAGTTAACAAGACACGAAAATATAATTATAATTCTTAAGTTTGAGAATTCACAAGAGAACATAGGAAATTGTAACCCTGCGTCGTTTGATGTTGACATCAAAGCTTTTGTGATGTAACCACAGTTTCGTTCACTCACGGCAGGAGTCTGCGAACTTTTTTTTCCCGTTATCCCCC
>MUZC01000579.1:387041-424958 GCA_002072015.1 Radix auricularia | reverse complement strand
GGGGGGGGGGGGGGGGGTGGCACCTTAGCTTTGTTCCGTAATTTCAGAAAAAAAAGTGGGGGTCTAACTTTTTTTGACGACTTGTGACAAAAAGGGTAGGGGGGAGGAAAATTGTCGAAAATCACGTGACGTCATTAATGGACGGCCTATCATCAATATTCTTCTCTTGCCGAAACAAGGTTTCACTCAAAGAATTTCTAGCAGCGCAAAATAGTTTGTTTTTTTTTAAATTATTTAACCAGATGATGTAATTCTATGAAAAAAAACGTACATTGACTATTAGAGGAAAAGTGTCCTTTTTGTAGATTTATTTTAACTTTTAGTTTCAACGTCAAAAACTTATTTATATACATCTGAATGATATTTATTTTCCTATGTAAAGATGCACACAACCGGCAAAGCAACAATTCGATTAAAGCTCAACTTCTTAACTATCTCAGCATCCTTCATTATTCAGCGCAAATAGAATCCATAAGGATTTATGAGTTAATTTGATCCATTGCCAGGGATGACGCACCTGGGTTATTAGCTCCCACACGTACATAGCATTTTGGGCAGTGTACGATAACATAACTTTATTTACCACAATCACATAAGATCACACGTATATTCTGAATTATTATATACAATTTTTTTTAACTTATTCAAGTGTCTAAATGCTTTTTAGTTAATGTCTGACGTTTATGTTCATACAAATAAATATTTTTGAAAACGTTTTAAATCTAAAAATTTAATTTATTTTATTATTTTTCTTTTAAAAAGTATATTAACGGAAACATTTTATAATGCTATTTTTTATATTAAGTGTTCTTTCTAAATTCCTCATTTAAAGCGAAATTTTGTTAGTCCACTCTTCCAAGCAAGTAAGTTGTTTTGTTTTTTTTAAATAATGTGACTTAACTATCCCGTGAAACTCTGTTTACTTTGTTATTCATTGTCTCCTTAACCCGTTGAACCACTTTAAACAATTATCATTTATTAAAACTCAAAAGTATTTAAAGATAACATGTAATGTTTAAATTTGTACAAACTATTTCATATATAGACTACTTATTTATAAGATGCGTATTATTTAAGAATTATATTTTTCACTTGAAATTGTTTCACAAAATATTAAGGAAGATATCTTTAAAAGTATTTATTTAAATAATAAAAATTGTTTATTATTCAAATCTAAAAGCTAAAAGAGATTTAAATTTTACAATAAATTCCATTATTGGTTATATTATAGAATACCATTTGCACTCTGAAAATGTGCATAGTAATTATTTTAAATTGAAAATCAGTAAAATTAAAACAACGTACAATAAAAATTGTTTCACAACTCTGAATGCAAAGCTCATTATTCAGGTTTTTAAGTCATAGATTCCTATTAATGTACATAAATAATAAAAATTTAAACATATATTTTAAAATGCTTTTAAATGTATAAATTTTATAATGTGTTTTAAGCACAGTTCTTTGAATGCGTGGTAATTTTGATTACAGTAGTTGAGTCATGCGACCTTTATGGCTTCAATTAAAAGTCACTAGAATAACTATGAAAATATGTCGCTTGACAGTCTCGACATTAAAATTACCTTTAAGCCACACCTCTCCTAGTTTCATTGTTTAGATTTTGCGTTTGGTTTTCGGTGTAAGGAGCTTCGATTTCATGGAAAGTGAATAAATAATTTAATGATCATCGTTACTACATTTCTCAACATTTGATGGCAAATCCGGTTATTTTATAATTATATTTTACCTTTTTGCCCAATGTAATAAGTAAATCGTTCTTAAATAAGTTTAAATTAAATCCTATTTGCTTTAAGTCCTTAAGTTCATAAAATGAAACGCTCATTTTTGTTTTTTTTCTTTATTTGATATGTAAGTAAAAAGTATTGTTAAAGGGCTGGGATATGTGGGCTATAATGAGAACCAATGATTTTTGTTAGTCCATTCAAATGCACATTTCTCCTTTGATGGCGGAGAAAAAATCCATTTTAAATACCGAAAGTAAATAGAGAAAAGGCTTACAGACTTTTGAGAAACGCAAAGGTGCAGATCGAATTGAATTTATCACCAAATCAAAATTTATTTTACGAAACTCCAACGGTTATGTGGGCTAACCTCAATATTTCACCGCTTACTTAGTGGATACTCGTTTTGGCGCCCAAATTTGAGGGAGAAAAATTATCTTGTATCCTGGAAACCCAGGTCGTATCTTCCATGGCCTCGTGCGTTTGTATTTAAAGTGTATGTCATGAAAGGCAACTTTTAAGTCTTACATGCCATGTCATAATCAGATTACGATGCAAAAATATCCGCGGCAAAATCCCGTTCAAATATATTCCTGATCGTGTCGTTAACATGCAGGGACCTTTCAATCTCTTTATCGCAAATACACCTTTGCCTATTTCCCTCTTGATGGCCACAACAAAACGTTGCAACGCCTGTTAATCCTATGTCAAGGCCGCGCCTCGATGCCTGGGATCAAGACGGGTGTGGGAAGAGGGGGGGGGTTAGAATCTCTATTTCATCAGATCCCAGCACGCGCTTCTGTGTTACGTTACTGTCAGACGCTGAGCAACCCACGTATGACTAGAGTGGTCCTCGTCGATTCGACGGACGAACAACTACTGTCAGACGACAAGTTAGAGTCCTATTCGTAGCCGGGACTCACTGTAGTGACGTAGATGGCTTATCTTAGTCACGTGATCTCATCGTCACCATTTTTGGAGAAACAAATTTGAATTGAAATAGTGATTCTTCAGTCCTTTGACTTATGACAAATTGCATTCGTTAAACACGAATCCTTGAGCTATCCCCACTGTTCAAACTAAAATCCTTTTGAGCCAGTGAAAATTCGACTACTCTCTCTTAAAAATTTCTAATCTGTTCCATTTATGGATATTATGATATGAGGGGAGCGCTTTGGAAACCTATAAGTCACTGTCTGATATTCTGGTCCCATGTAAATGAATAGCGCTACCGACTTTTACTTTATAAATTATTTGTTTCTTTTTACAATAGAATAATGAAACATTAAGAGACAATGAATTCTTTCAATTTATTGAGAAATTTATTTCTCAGCCTTGGCCAAATATCTGAAAGCATTTATTTTCTGTTCTTCTCTTGGCTCTCCATATCAACGGAAATGAAGTAATAACATTTAGTGACAGATTCAAATATGCCATCACGTTTTTCGTTGTTGTATCCTGGATAGGTTTACAAATAAGTACATGAATATGTTACAACTTTTGAGTGTTAAAATTACAGTTAGCATTCTAAGACTAAGAACGATTCGAATGGCGCCTTTTTACATGTTTGCATTTGTCTTTTCAAAGATTTTTATATAGATACTAGAGGCAGTAAGGATGAAATGTACCTTTCCGTGGGATGCCTAGGTTAACTAGAGTTTTTGTTTTTTTCAAAATAGATTAAGGAGTTTTGTAAAAAAAAAAGAAATCTAAATAATTACACAAAAGTTTTATTGTTAAAAATTGTTTTTAATCAAAGAAATGCTTTTTGTTAATTGATAATAAAAAAAAAAAAAGAAGAATCAAAAATTTTTCTGCAGTCGTTAAAAAATTAATTAATTTTTAAAATATAATAGCCCAGTGGTGTGGGTTTGTAACGTAACGCATAACGCAAGAGATGTACGACAGTCTACAGCAGTTAGTTTAGTTGAAAAATCGTGTTTTGATGAGCGCTGTAAAAATATTTAATAGGATGACGTCATTGTTTGGTGTGCATCGGTGCGCAAAATACAACCCCTATTATTATTATTAAATAAATACTTTGCGTACATTTCATAAAGTTTAATAATTCGTATTTATCAAAAAAGGACAAGTTAGTTGGTCTTTTAAAAAAAGGTTGGCGCCGTAGGCGCCCAAAAAACGGGGGCGCCGCAGGCGCCACGGCGCCTGGCACAATCTAGTTTTTAAAATATTTTCCTATCTTCTTTTAGTCATACAATAAGGCTAATAGCGTCGACACTGAGTATTTTATTATCCACATTCAAATTGCCGTGTGAACAATCCAATTAAACAACCCGTCAAGACAAAGTTTTGACTATAAATCCCTTCTATATGAGACAGACCTGAACTTATTGATTATGTTCAATCATTTACAGACTGAACGTGACTTACCTCACCTTGCAGGAAAGCACGGGATGTGGTCACCGATGGCTGGAGTTAAAGGCAGTGAAGCGTGGAGGTCAACAATAGCAGAGAGATACATAGAGATAAACTTAAAATACGGTACATTCGATCGATCAGAAATTTTGAAAAGATGCCTTTTTTAGGTGACACAAGTCTATGAGCAAAATTTCTCCTCGATAACATGTCGGAAAATAGGTCAGATTTTACTTTTGTTTTTCCACCTGACTGACCGCGATCCCATGACAGACATTACGGTGAAAGAAATACAAAGAATATTTAAAAATGCATATGAGATAACTCAGTGACTGTCAAGGAAACAATATAGAGTTATTGGGTTTTCCCTGACATTTCAATGTTGATGCTTGTGTTTGGTGCGGTGCGCACTGTAGGAAAGTGTATGACGTCATAATGTGAACGTGACGTAGTGTGAAGGCAGTTGTTGGGAGCGAGAGATAGAGAGTGGTTGTATATGGAGGAACATTCGACCTGCAGTTATTAAAGTTATAAATGTTTCAAGGGTGTTGGTGTTATGTCTTGAGTTGACCTGTCCGTTTGGTCATAACAAATACTCAGACAACGACGTAACAGTGACATTAAAATAGTATTGAGATATTTAAGTTTTAGAGTTCAAAAGTATATAGATTTATCAATAATTAAACACAAATATTAAAATTTTTCATACGGTCGTTATTTTTCGTAAAACTTTATTCAAATTTTCTGTTTTTGACCCTCTAACAGATAGAGGTTACACCTAAAAAAAAAGAAAGACAATTTTTAATGTTACATTGCCGTTTCTTCCCTTGAGGTCTTCATTTGTATGCAAAATTTCAGCACTATCGGAACACGGGAAATTGATGAAATATTATGAACAAAATTCACGCAAAGACAGACGATCGGATGGACATATCAAACTAAATAGAAGCGATTAAAATCAAAATGATCACATATTGGAAGATAAAGTGAAACTAGGTAACATACGGTCTAAATATGGCATTATTTTGAGAGTCCGCCGTTATTTCACCGTATCTTGGTATCTGGTCAGGCCTAACTATCATGACGTCGACTTATTTTTTTAACACAAACGTGTATCCTCAACGGTAATGACCATGGTATCGAATGTCAATGTAATGAGAGAGCTTGATTCAGTAGGAGACCCAAAATCAGCATCAGCCCTGCCTAGTAAGAATCGATTCTCCTTTTATATTAAACGCGGCTCTAAACAATTGATCACAATTCCATGCCATGCTTATTGAAGGTAATGAAGTTTACAGACACCGAAAATTTTCTACCGGAATGCGTTATTAGGATTCTGTACCTAGAAGTCAGAATTTCAAGTTTTAAAATATGTAAGCACGGGTTTTTAAAAAAATCATGTTAAGCCTGGTCCCTTTTTGGGCTCAGGACGTGTTAGCGCATTTTCGTATTATGTATCACTACTTATGTTAGATATCAGCATTATGTAGTTATCAGTAATTGTATTTAGATTTTAGACATATTTTTATGAATTTTCTTGTGTAATGAATATACCTGAAAAAAATTTATTTAAAAGTCATTTCTTTACATTTTAAATTTTTTTATTTTCTCTTTAATCTAACTACAAGTGGTTTGTGGTCACTGAAAAAGGACTCATAAATGAAACATTCTAAATTGTAATCAGCTAATCGCCCAAATACTCCATCAATTGTTGTTTGATAGATCGTGGTTGCCAATCTTGTTATAAGTAGTTGAATGTTGAAGCTTGTTTCGAAAAAGTTTTCAATTTCTGCCCCTGGGCCGCTAAGATCTTGATTGAAGTCACCACAAATGATGACGTAAAACTCTCTAAACTTTTACACATATTCTAATGACGTCAACAAAAAAAAANAAAAAAAAACTAATTCTTTTGCACGCTTTCGCACCACTAACCAATAACTTTAACTCTTCAATGCTTGAAAAACGATGTATTCGACTTCCGGCAATGGCGGCCGTTGCCTGCGCCAGTGTTATCTCTCGATTCGCAATGTTTTTTGGTAGTTTTAACGGGGTTTTTTAACGGATCGAGTAACTGAGTGTTGATGCACAAATGGCAGGTCAGGACATACAAAAAACATATATACATCATGGGTCTAGGACTTATGGTTGCTGAGATCTAGGGTGATGACAGACGGACGGACAAAACGGGTGCAATAGCGCATTCGACTTCTCGAAAATGCGCTAAAAAATGAAATAATAAAAAAAAAAAAAAAGACAAACGAAAAATTCAGACTGTGCAGGCTGTTTGAGACTGAGTAAAGCCCAAAGTAATGACGACTGTTTAAGTTTGAAGTATCCGATATCCGTTTAGCTGACACACAGACACGAAAGTCCACAAGGGACACAACTTGATTTCGGTTAGATATCGGTTTCGGTTAATTAAGGGCACACCGCATCCTCTCCTTCGCTCCTCCGCTTAATTTGTATGTCGACGATGCTACCTCACTAAACCAATTACCCCTGGGTAAACAAGGGTAAACATTGGGGTAAACGGACGCTTCTCCCGATTCCACAACAACGCACACCAATTGGATTGTCTGTTTTAATTAAATGGAAAGTGATTCCTGCCAGCACTGAAAACCCCCCTCACCCAGATATTAATAGTGTGTTTGGGTACGTATCTCCGTGTGCGTGTGTGTGTTGTTCCCAACCTCATCAAAAATTTATTGGCAAGTTGCCAAATTGCTAAGAGATAAAATGTAGAAAATGGCTAAAATAATGCCATCTTGATATAAGTATTTTGGCAAATAATAAACTCTTTCTTCCGTCCATCATTTTCGGCCATTTGATTCTTGTACATGTTGCTTTATTCAATAGTCTGCACTTGCAAAGTAACTAGGTTGTCTCATCTATAGAAATGCTCCTTCTATGAAGATGATTATTGCATCCACAGACCATGCCGTTCTTTTGGCTAAAGACGCAGCGTTAAAAGTTCAAAGGTCATTGGTGTTCCATGATTTTGTTTTCCCTAACGAGTGTTAGTTACCCATTCAGAGCTGGGTGGACTCAGGGACGCCCATGGCCCCGGCCAAAATCAGAGATTCAAATCGGTGGCCATCGGTATATGCAAGCCACTTGACCACCGTGTCCCTTTATGTCTCGATTCCTTTCCATCGTACAATTTACCTTCGTTTTTTTTTCTTTTTACAAAATTGGACTACGTGAAATCTTTAAAATGAGTAAGCTCCTCTTCCAGTATTTCAATCAGCTTGTATTAGAGGAGTCGTTCAAAGCATCTACTGCATTATTTTATTTCTTTTATTTTTCTGATACATTTTTTTTATGAACTCATTTTTAAGAATTATTTTTATGAAGATCACTTGGGTTTTGAAAAGTGCACCTTTCGATTGAAATCTCAATATGAGCTAACGTTATTTGAGAGACAATAAAACAAAATAGTATCTGATCTTTCAGATTGAAGTAATAATTTGTTGTGATCGTTTCTCTGGAAACTTGACAATATATTATAAATTATAATTTTTAAAAACGTAAAAAAACAAGTTTTTCACTATAAATCCTTTTTATACCAGACATAACTTGATTCTATATGGATGTTCATTATAATGGGCAGGGCAAAACAATCCGAAAATACAAAATTCTAGTTATTTCTCGTAAAACGTGTTTAATATAATGCGCACCGATCGTGGATATATTTTTAAAAAGTACTGTCAATGTAGTGCACACCTTATTGCGTGACATGCAAGGTTGTTGAACATATTACGCACCACAACACTCTATCTAAAAAAATTAACATTGTATAAAGAGATAAATAAAATAATTTTAAAAGTCAATAATTCAATTACAGTCCATTCTATCGATTTGAAAATTTGATACACCATCTTCATCATTGGCATGAGTCTGCCTGCAAAATTTCAGCTCGCTAGCTTACGAGAAAGTGGGTAAAAAATCGATCCAAAGTTTTTTCGACAAGGTCGGTCGGTCGTAAGGCTCAGACACCACAAGTTATTATAAAGTGTTTTTTTAAAGCCGTAAAAACTAAGTCTTTGACTATAAATCTTCTATATATGACACATAGCTAGCTACATGTATGTTTAAAATATATGGGAAGACTGAAGACTCTCATAAACATTTACATGCTACATAGTGATAGAGATAATCGAAAACATCTTTTGATTTAATTAAAAAACATTCGATTGGTGTGTAATTCTGATAGATCATTTTTATGGTCGCCAAGAGACGACCCGCTAAATATCAGCTCGATAGGATACAGGGAAAAGGGTTAAATAGATATAAAGCTTTTGTGACTGACTGACAAGCATACGCTACGAGTTAATATAAAGCATTTCATTTTTAAAAACCCGTAAAAACAAGAGCTTTTGACTTTAAATCTTTTATATATGAAACGTAGCTAAAATTGTGTTCAATATAATACGAACCGCTCGACAGATTAGCATAAACAGTTACATTCTACATACAGATCAACTAAAAATTCATTGATTTAATTACAGTGCATTTGATCGATATGTACATTTGATATATCATTTTTATCGTCGTCACAAGTCTGCTTGCAAATAGCTCAGCTTGATAGAATACGGGGAAGTTGTTAAAAAAACTGATCCAAAGTTTTTGCATGAGACAACAGACGCATCCAATTAATATAAAGGATTTCAAAATATCAGCTCAACAAACGGATTTTGTTTCTGTTTTTAATCATTCGATCTACATAAAGAATAAATATTTTTTTATCGTTTTCATCTTAGGTCCAAAGAATATATACCGGTCGTATTCTAATTCGCAGGTGCTTAGGGGTGAGTGTGGTGGGGCTTAGGTCTAAGTGAAATGATAATTTAGACAGACATAAAAATAGTTTTAATAATTGACTTAATTCCTATTGATTTTCGCTAGTGATTTAATATTGAAGTCGTCCATGCACTGACAATCACTGGGGAGCCTATTTAACCAAGTTACGCTGTTTTTAAGCCTTAAATAGTTTCATATTAAAATCAGTGGGTAAGAGATGGTTACTTAACAAAATAAATAATGAAACTCTTGGATGTAAAGAGCATGTTAACCCTGGTTAACTTCACCGCAATTTTTTTTTAAAAATACAATTGCTAGGAAAAGTAGATTTGAATATTCGAGTTGTATTATAAATAATGTATTTCGCAAAGAGGTCGACAACCTTTTGAGATGGAAAAGCCCAAAGTTACAATTTAAGAAATCTCCCAGTTTTTTTAAAGAGCCACTAACGTGAGTTTTGAAAACAAAATGTTATAAATTATTATTTGCGAATGGAACTGGAGAGCCACAACTCGCCATCGAACGAGCGGCATGGGGCTCGTTAGCCGCAAGTTGGCGACCACTGATTTAGCATAATATACTTATTGCAGCTGAGTGTCACAGAAGAAATAAGGGTGTTAAAATGATAACAAACCACAGAAGTGGGTGCAAAGGTTATCTAGGGGTCGAGAGTGGACGCGAGACCCTCATAAATCTTTGTGGATTGTCTCTGAATTTCCGGGTGCTTGCTCGTTTGACTCAAGTGCATTTATTTATCTTAGGTTTGGATGTAGTAGCCCTAGTGTAGCACTGGTGTAGCCTCATTCACTGGACGAGAATTTTAGGTTTGGAGTTAGTAGCCATGGTATAGACTCATTCACTGGACGAGAATTTTAGGTTTGGGGGTAGTAGCCCTGGTGTAGACTCATTCACAGGACGAGATTTTTAGGTTTGGGGGTAGTAGCCCTGGTGTAGACACATTCACTGGACGAGAATTTTACGTTTGGAGGTAGTAGCCCTGGTGTAGACACATTCACTGGACGAGAATTTTACGTTTGGGTACTGTAGCCCTGGTGTAGACTCATTCACTGGACGAGAATTTTAAGAAATGTTCGACACTATGAAAAAAAAACACACGTATACAAAACCCTGGTGAAAATATTTTCCCTTTAAAAAGTTATTTGACCAATTAAAGTTGAGGATTAAGAAACTGAAGAATCGATTCCCTACAAAATAGATTAAATATAAATATAAA
The DNA here is from genome assembly GCA_002072015.1 of Radix auricularia. Lineage (NCBI taxonomy): Eukaryota > Metazoa > Mollusca > Gastropoda > Lymnaeidae > Radix > Radix auricularia. The sequence goes on along the minus strand of MUZC01000579.1, from coordinate 414,809 downwards.
GGTAATATTATAACAAATCATTACTAAGCCTTGTAATGTTGATTCTAAAGACGAGATTAAAAAAAATCATGTTAAGCCTGGTCCCTTTTGGAACTCAGGACGTGTTAGCGCATTTTCGTATTATGTATCAGTACTTATGTTAGATATCAGCATTATGTAGTTATCAGTAATTGTGTTTAGATTTTAGACATATTTTTATGAATTTTCTTGTGTAATGAATATACCTGAAATTTTTTTTATTTAAAAGTCATTTCTTTACATTTTACAATTTTTCATTTTCTCTTTAATCTAACTACAAGTGGTTTGTGGTCACTGAAATAGGACTCATAAATGAAACATTCTAAATTGTAATCAGCTAATCGCCCAAATACTCCATCAATTGTTGTTTGATAGATCGTGGTTGCCAATCTTGTTGAAAGTAGTTGAATGTTGAAGCTTGTTTCGAAAAAGTTTTCAATTTCTGCCCCTGGGCCGCTAAGATCTTGATTGAAGTCACCACAAATGATGACGTAAAACTCTCTAAACTTTTACACATATTCTAATGACGTCAACAAAAAAAAACTAATACTTTTGATAATACTAAGACTTCCGGCTATGGCGGCCGTTGCCTGCGCCAGTGTTATCTCTCGATTCGCAATGTTTTTTGGTAGTTTTAACGGGGTTTTTTAACGGATCGAGTAACTGAGTGTTGATGCACAAATGGCAGGTCAGGACATACAAAAAACATATATACATCATGGGTCTAGGACTTATGGATGCTGAGATCTAGGGTGATGACAGACGGACGGACGGACGGACAAAACGGGTGCAATAGCGCATTCGACTTCTCGAAAATGCGCTAAAAACATTCAATCAATATGTTTGTAAACTGACGTCATTTACACAACGATTTAGTTTTTGCTCTTCCAATGCGATCATGGAAATATTATTACCATATTTTTTTAAAAAACAAATGTTTTTGTATGTTAGTTGTTTGATTTAAAAAAAAAATAGCACCGTTTTTAAATTGTGATAGTTTTTTTCCACTGTTTCTTACAGCTGTTTCTGACCTTTAATCTAGTAGTAAGGGAGCCTACCCCAATACAGTGACGAAATGAGAAATTCTTTGAGATTCGGTAATTTACTTATTTGTGGAGGGTTACTACGAAAAATGTCAGCGATACAAACATTATTATTTAGGAAGTTCTTATTGATGACCTAGGAAAATTCTAAATTTAAGGGTTATTTAATTTTAATTTTTAAAAATTATATATATTTTTTTTTGTTGTAATTTCTGAAAAGTAATATGCCCCAAAATAAAAATTTTTAAAAGTCAAAACACGATACAAATTTTAAATATTTGCTAGCAATGAGTGCAATGAGTTTTCAAAGTGGAGCCTCCATATGATCACCAGATGATCATCGTAAAAAATTGTAGTGCTTGACGTCTTGTGAGTTGAAGGTAATAGTCCAGCAGACACTCTCGGGAGCAATCAGCGACATGAGATCTCTGAGTTCTAGCCCACAGAGGCACCCCAGTAGGCCGTGAGAACAGTAACTCAACTCCTGCGATAGTCTCGGTGCGGAATAAAGATAACGCAGGAAATTTTCTGAAATCGAGAATGTGGAGGCATTGGCCTGTTCTACATTGCTTTAAGATTAATAGCCTCCCTTACATCCAAAAAAGTCTCACATACATTCAAATAGCCTCCCTTACATCAAAATAGCCCCCCCCTTTACATCAAATTACACTGTCTTAAATCAAAATATTCAGCCTTACACTCAAATAGTCTCTTTTACATCAAAATAGCTTTCCGTACATTCAAGTAGCCATCCTTACATCAAAATGGTCTCCAAGTAGTCTCCCTCATATCCATAGTCCCCCTTATATCCAAATAGTCTCCCTTATATCCAAATAGTCTTCCTTACATCCAAATAGCCAGCTTTACATCAAAATATCCCACCCTAACATCAAAATAAAGCCCCTTACATCAAAATAGCCCCCCCTTACATCAAAATAGCCCCCCTTACATCAAAATAGCCCACCTTACATCAAAATAGCCTCCCTCAATCCAAATTTCCATTGTTATCATTTCTCTATGAGGAACTAGCCCCTAACTGGCCGCCTATTGTACTGATGACAAGTTGAAGTTTCTTCAAGTGTATTGTAAACACTACCTCTGCTATCTCACCGGGTTGGGACAAAATAAACATATGAGGAGAAATCTGATCCAGATTAAAATTTATTTCTAGAACAATTTCAATAAATTAAACCGAGGAGAAATTCTTGATATTGATTTTTTTCGTGAGATGGCTGAAGAAAGGGACATAAATCTACAAACAAAACGAATATTATTCAAGCTTAATAAATCAAACTCGGATGTCAAAACAAATTAAGAAGAAGTGCATATTTAGAAAATACACACGCGATATTATCACGCCGGGGTTGTGTTTTAAAATAAACATCATAAAGATCTGATTATTCACATTCAAATGCGCACCAACAGATAGCGGGGAGAGTTTGCATCTTGGATTACAGCAGTTGAACTGGTGCGTCTTGAATAACAAGACTGCTACTTGTGATTCCTCCGTTGTAACTGGGAATACATCAGTCGTTAAAACGTGTTTAAATGGTATTTTTGGTTATATTTTGCTAATAATTGTACATTGTAAAAATTTGAACCCATCGGAATAAAAAAACATATTTTTTTGTGAAATGTATAAAAAACGAACTTGGAGAGGAAGTGGGTGCACCAAGTCTAACAAGACTCTAGAAAGTTCTAATGGAAACATTAGAACCCCTACGACCTCAAGGTCTTGAGGAAAAAACAATTGAAGAGATACGAGAGAGGTACTTTTTAATTTATAATATATTAATGGGTTTTGCATATTTTTTTATTTCCTTTTATGATAGAGTTTATTTGTGTACTATGTTTGTAAAAGGTAAAAGTCATACAGCTGAAGTTGTTTCCTATTAAAAAATATCTTCACATTTTGTCGTCGGACGCTTCACCTGTACAGAAGATTATTAGGTCAACGCTTATCCATGGTTCATGTCTAGTCTGGCATTTTATTAGTTTTAAATGTTGATAATATGTTTGTCTTCCTGGTTTCTTCAGGCAACACATTCGATGTCATAGTTTCTATAGAAAGAACAAGAATTAACATTTATTCTTTCATACGGAATATGTAACTGTATTATCCATATATCTATCTAGGGCTGTATAGATTATGTTTGTATTGTATCTCTAAGTTTTTATTAATTGCTCTCAGAATTGTTACTACGCTGCTCTTTGTTCTTCTATCCTCTGGCTTTTGAAGGTTAACTCTTTTACGTATGAATCTTTTTTCTGATTTCTTCTCATGTCTAGCACTATATGAAGCCCCAGAACGAACATTTAAAGTAATGAATTGTTATTAACTTGGATCGGTATTTTCGTGTGCTGTAACTTTATACTCTCTATTAATTATATCGACATGTTACTGCTGTACTTCAAAATTCAATAATTTAAAAGCATTTAACTGAAAAAAAAGTTAAAAATTTCTCTGGTGTGTACGAGCCACCAAAATTCCTGAACTTTAGCTCTATTTTATCCTGCCATCAATGATTTAAAAAAAAAAAAATAAACTTTTAGCAAATCACCTGTCAAAAATATGAATTATTTTTTGACATTTAGAAAATGAAAATTTAGAAAAATGTGTTTAAATAACACATATCATTTTCAAAATCATTTGTATTTATTAAGTATAGCCTTGAATTACCATGTGACAGATAATTCGGGACTTAACTTAATATGATTGGATGGCATGAATAGGGAGAGCTGCTCCTTCTATGCAAATAGATGAGTTCATTGGCATATTCAATATAGACTAAAACGCAATAGCCAAAGTGTTGACCAACTTTCCTAGATAACAGCGGTGGTAATACTGTTTAAATATCACAAGGTTTGTCACTACCATAAGTAATAAGACAAAGTGGTCAATAATTTTCAATCATTACAACAACGGCCACCAGATTTACAAAATCTGTAAAACTTTCAAAATGATCACAAAAGATATTAACACTTTCAATCCGTCTTCTAAGGTGATTAATATTTTCGAATCGTCTTAAAAGTAATCAAAACTTTCACAAGATTACCTAAAAGATTAATAGTTTAAAGGGATAAATGCAGTGGTTTATACTTTCAACATATTACCAAATAGGTTAATATCTTGCCATATTACAAATTCTATTGCTATTACTTTTCCGAATACATTAATATCTTTACCAGCTTCACCAAGCAGCTATAGCATCCATTTTTACCATAGTTTAAAATAACCGAGGTTTTGAAGACCTGCTTTATCTCGGTCCCGTTCCTGGACCTCTCAACAAGCAGAAGGTGACAGATGGCAATAATGGAAACACTCCATGTTCTCGGGCTCGTCATCCTCTGTGGTGAGCGGGTCACGTGTGCGGGTACACGTCCAGGCTCAGATTTATATGTTGACAGCAAAATGGTTGCCGTTGTGTGCATACTGTGTCATCACGGTCATCTTGTTGAAGGTCCTTAGTTTTACAGAAAAATCAAATAGCAATTAAGTTCAAATTTCTATGTTTGAAAGTTTCGCATTATTATGTCTGTAATGTACATCTCAAGGCGTCTAGTTAAATAAGATAACGAATTCATATTTCTAGCTAAAGACCCAAGTACTTGATAGGTTTTAGAGATCAACTCGTTGTTGAAGAATATATTTCATTGTCTTAGTTAAGTGCTTTAAATCGTCTTTAAAAAATATTTAATTTAGAAATTGACATTTTTACTAGAAGCAATAAAGATTTTTTTTTTATAGAATTTTAACGTCTATAGCAGTTTGGCCTTGTCACAAATGAGTCATGAATAATTTAAACACAATTTTTTAAATACTTTTTAAAAATACTCACTTTTTGAATTGTTTCACGTCCGTGAATTGCCAGTCGGTGGCACTTTTATCAGTGCAGCGTATGGTAGGGGATGTGTCATGGCGGAGTCAATGTATTTTTCGATATCCTGTCTGTTAATAAAGTGTCATGTGAGACCACTGTCTCCTCCCACTCACTAGCTGTAAAATCCGTTTCATTTTATAATGGGACCTTAAAATAATAGTAAAAAATGTGAAAACAAAACCACAAAAAACGTATCTTCCGTGAAAAAGAAAACGAAACACAAAGAGATCTGGAATGGGAAGGTCGATTGTGCTGGTAGGGATCCTGAATCTGGCACATGGACAAATGATGGAGTGCCGTGGGAGGGGGGACGGATGGGTTGGCCGTCGTCCCTGGCGACAAGATGGGGCGATTATTGCCTTTGTCCTTCATTCCACAGATCAAGTCTTTGAGCAGAACGGCCAAGAGTTTGATTATATTTACTGCTGGTGGTGTATCTAGGGACACCCCTGGACTGGAACACCATTCAATTTATTGAAGATTCACTAAATTTGAATGCCATTTATTATCAACAGGACCATACTTTCACTAATAATATGTTAAATAGTAAAATTATTTGAGAACCCATGCTATGGTGAGAACGGCGTGACCTATCAGCTGATAGCTTCCATTTTGTTTATGAGCGGACATCTCCAATATTATCATTGGCAAAATCCAAGTTTGCACAAGGGCACCGTTGATAACGGGTGGCGGCGGGTAGGAACACGAAACTGCGAAACGATTGCGTTAAAAGTACCAAAGTTACGCCATGTGTAATCGTGATAAAAAAAACGTTTAAGAAACAACATACATTTTTTAAAAATTATAGCATTTTAAATTTTGGGTGCCGTGAACATACTGGACCAGACTGGCTAAAAAGCGTTGAGCAAGAAATCATCTTTATCACTGACCTTAATTTTTCCCTAATTACTTGTACACTACATTATAAACTGGTACAGCTTTTTGGCGCAATCATTTCAGACGCGGCTTCTATATACAAGATGATTGCATCCTACGTGACGCTTAAGATGCAGTAGCTATTTGGGGGCAGATCCGATGGTCAGTGCGTTAACACTAGCCTGGCCCAGAAATGCCAATTGGTAGGTTGATAAATATTCAACAATTAAAATCAACATCCGATTGGTTTTAGCGGGATTTTTCAAACATTTATTTAGAGAATGATATTCAGCTTTTAAATATATGTTTATAAATTATCTGCAACCTATAAAAAAAATTATCTCGTGTTGAATATTACGCACACATTTTTTAGCGCTGTTTGTTTTTAAATTTGAGATTAAAAAGAAGAAAAAACAATCTTGACGTTAATGATATTTGATTAATCTTTTAAATTTTTTTAACGAGATTAATTATATTTTTTTCCCCGGGTGCGTAAAAAAATGATTTTTTCCTCCCATCTTTGATTAAACAATCTATAATTGAATAGAACAAAACGGATGTCTGCCCTCTCAATTAAAGTTGGGGTAAAAAGTAAAAATAAGTATTATCTGTTCCTTAAAGTTACAGACCTTTGCTGATGCATACTTCATCCCCTGAACAAAGCGAGCGATAGTAAAAAAAAACCCCACAACAATCGAATTCAATGAAATATTTATGAATATATGTACTATGTATTAAGTTTATTGAAATAGTTGTCACAATAATATGCAAGAGTTCGAGGAGGGATAGGGAATGTATATCAAGTATAGCATGTGTTTACTTTAACAGGGCCCTGTGCTAGTTTTGTACAAACTTTGTAGATCACTGCTACATATGTGTATTGCTTTTTCCCATTAAAGTATTAGTAGATCAGACCCGCGGCGTAGCATACGCCGCAGACTTTCTTATAGATAGTGCAAAGAAAGGAGGGGGGGGAACGAACACGAAAGCAGCAGGAAGAATTGGGATCAACGCGAAAGAACGTTGGGAGAACCGTCGACGCATTTTTGTTCTTAAGACATGTTCACTGCGGTTGAGTGGACTCTCGCTTTGCCAACGGTATATTGTGTTTGGTCTACCCTCTCAAATGTCATTCGCCATGCCTGCCTGCTCGCATCTTGTGCTTGTCATAATTTCTTGCCAATAATGTATATAGATATAGAAAGTCAGTTTGTCTACCGTTAAAGCCAGACAATACACAACTGCGTAAATCAACCCCTATAAATAATTTCATGGCGAAAATCTTTAAATAGAAGTGACCAGGGTATTCAATTGGATAGATTTCATTAAGATATTAATAAAATATCAGGTTACTGTGTAAGTGCTTTTCTCTAAAGATAGTCAATAATTCTACTTAAATCTAAATAAGCTTTATAATAATAATAAGCAAACGTATTGTAATTGATTTGTTTGTGCTGAAAATATTACTTGAACTTAAAGCAGCACTAGCCTAAAAATGTGTCATCCTATATAATAAAAGGCACTTGTCCGTACGGTCATCTATAGCGATTGGTTCCTCAAGCTCATACAAACTCCTACAGCCAATCACTAGCGGAGAATAAATTAATAGAAACATTAGAACCCCCTACGACCTCGAAAAAAGAGGTTTCGGGACTAAAAAAATATTTAAAAAAATAATATTTAAAAAAAAAATAACGTAGAAAATACATTCTATAATTATCTAAAATCAATTTTTTGAATTAATCTCAATATAACATTCCAAAAGAAGTAAAGATATCATTGTGATCGATTAAGATGTGAAATAGAGAGAGTTTCAACCAAGTTAATGCTGTAAAGATTTCCAAAAAAAAAAAAACCCATGAAGGTTATCTTTAAAGAAAATGTATACCAACGATAAGTTTTTGAAAAAAAAATTCAAACAATTATCAGTTAAATTCGCCAATGTCCACGGCATTTTCCTGGGCATTTTCAAATAAGAAGACTGACAAACAGCAGACAGAAAATGAGGTCATGCTGACGTCCTTGAACCACCTACTTGTCTTCCAGGCGTCAGTTGATGTCAGTCTCCTTCCCTCTAATTAGACGTTTCTATCTGACATCGAGATTTTAAGTCAACCTCAAGCTGACGTCTACAGTTAACTACATTGTGGTGTTCTACATTGTGCTGTTCTACATTGTGGTGTTCTACATTGTGGTGTTCTACATTGTGATGTTCTACATTGTGGTGTTCTTCATTGTGGTGTTCAACATTGTGGTGTTCAACATTGTGGTGTTCTACATTGTGGTGTTCTACATTGTGGTGTTCTACATTGTGGTGTTCTACATTGTGGTGTTCAACGTTGTGGTGTTCTACATTGTGGTGTTCAGCTTGTGCACCAATTAAACCAGTCTAGACTTCAACTCACACACTATTTAACAAATATCATTTCCCGTCGGGTCGTGTGCTCACCAACAAAATTGATCCCACTTCGTCTTCTGCTATGGTTAATCTTATTTGGGATTTTAAATCAGAAAATGTTAACACTCTTTGCTTCTGTGGTAAAGTCATCATATCTTTTATTTAAGGCACTCTTTGTTTCTGTGGTAAAGTCATCTTATCTTTTATTTAAGGCAAATGACAAAAGACTCAAACCTAAGTTAGCCAGGTGGCGTATCAATTCTTCTAAAATTTGTGTGGCGTCTGAAGTCATGTGTTATTTAGAGGGCCTATTTTGTGCTGTAGATGATTGACTAACATAACTACGTCAGTTGAAGTTGAAATGTCTATCGAAAGCTTTCCCACTGAAACAAAATGTCTCAATTAATAAAATCTAGTTTCCAAAAATGAAAGACGTGGGTAGATGAAGATATTAATTTTGAATGCGCATTTAAAAGTATATCCGGGCAATATCATTATATTTACAATGAGAATTCTTAATCTGATCCAAATTCTGATATATATTTTAACTAATCGTTGAGAAAAGCGCCGTGCAAATGTTTTAAGCTGTATTCTATAGATAAAATGTGTGGTTTTTGTTGTTGTATTTTTTAGTAATTAGCAATATACCCATATTGAGCTGTGGAAAATTAGGGTTTTAGTTAATGTTGAGAACCGGCGTAACAACATTTCAAAACACCATTTGATTTTAATGTGACTCATGGCGGATATATATACCTGTCTGTCAATATTTGTAAAATCAAATGGGGAATAAAATGACATGAAAGGCATCAGTGCACAATCAGTGCAGAGTGCACATAGTTCAAAAGGCCCGAAGATTTCAATTTAGATCTGGATGATATAGATACGTGTCTACATTTATTTAAGTTGTTTAAAATCTAAAAAATAAATAAAGCCTTAAAAATTTATGAAAAAAAAAATATTTTGGGCCCCACCCCGAAAGAAACTCGTGTAAGGAGTTAAACAACCTATAGAATTTTATGTTTTTAATGTCAAATTTGGCCTACAATCCTTCCATTTATATAGTAGCCACTGTTTAAAATACATATATATGACCCATTTTTTTTTTTAAAACGCGTCCACAGCCCACAATAAGTGGTGTTTTACAAACGTTATTATCATAAAATTTAACGGGAGCGTACTCATACAGTTCACAAAGTTTGATGGCCGTGGGTGAATTAAATAATATTGATACTGCTTTTAAAAACCTAAAATATTTGCCCGGTGTAAGATTTAAGGTTGAAAACACACTTTATTTCAGTTTGGATCACATTGGATATATGTGTTTGTCGATGTTAGTTTTTAAAAAAATCGTGTGAAATCGTATGGTTAATATTTTCTTAAACGTTTACGAAAAAGAGATAAGGGGATCTCAGCTCCAAAAGAATGAAAAATATAATTTTATTGGCTTATAGTATTTTAATAAAGCCATCAAGTTTTATATATTCCAAGATTTTTTTCAAAATCCATGTAATTTGGGCCATTAAGTCACACTTAAATTGACTGCCGTTGTCTGACAATATTTCATCAGGTAATCCCATCCTAGTGAATATGATGAGGAGTGCTTCCTGTATGTCTTCGGCACCGATCCTTTTAAGTGGTATTGCTTCCGGCCATCTCGTCGCCGTGTCCACCAGAGGGAGCATATAGCGATAACCTTTCTGTGACATTGGAATTATTGGTCCAATAAGGTCGATTGCTACCTTACTCCATGGTTTGTCTATCAACTCCATTTCGCCTAATGGGGCTATCCCTCCGGCGCTCTGCTTTTTAACTTTCTGACACACGTCACATGTCCTACAATAATATCGCACGTCACTGGCTACACCCGGCCACCAGAACTCTTCAAGCACTCGTGCTTTTGTGCGAGCTATCCCCATGTGGGATGATAAATTATTATCATGGGCTACCTGGAGTAGGGAATGTGGCATTAGCTTTCTAAGTTCATACCCCCAATGTTCGACAGCCCACTCATTGTGTCTTGCTTCATCTTCGAATCTAATGAGAAAAAATTCTAAATTGTCTCCCACTTCATCAAACATGGGTAATTTATTTCCTGAGCGCCCCGTGTTCCCTTGTTCTACCTTGCGAGTCAGTCCCTCACTCGCTTTCATTTCTTCCATTTTCCTTATATGTTCTAACCTGTTTTTCTCCTCCTCCCGCTTAAAAGCCCTGATATCCATTTCTTCGATTTCCTCCCTCATTTTTCTATCACGTTCTTCTTTCCTTTCTTCTTCTTCTTCCCTATATTGTTTTTCACGTGCTAACCGGTGTTCCTCTATTACCCACTTCTTTGCCTCTTCCCCTTCTAATCCCAGATCTAAGGCCCTTTTCCTTATATCGTCCAAATTTGGTAACACCATTATTTTATCTGTCACTTATTTATATTTATAATTAGTTAGTTAATTAGTTATTTTCCAGTATTATTTGAATTATTTGGATACTTTACAACTTTCCCAATCTTAAATAAATAATGAAATCTTACTTGTACATGTAGAATACACTCACGATGCGACCATACATAAATGAAAATCACATGAAATATATTTGTCCATTGAATATAATCCACAAAGTTCTTATTCCTCTCGAAGTTCTTTCGGCTCCTATTCTCGTTGTCTGGTTCACGTTGTCTGGTTCTCGTTGTCTGGTTCACGTTGTCTGGTTCACGTTGTCTGGTTCACGTTGTCGGGTTCTCGTAGTCTGGTTCTGGTTGTCTGGTTCTCGTTGTCTGGTTCTCGTCTGGTTCTCGTAGTCTGGTTCTGGTTGTCTGGTTCTCGATGTCTGACTGGCAGTGGTCGTCTCTGGCCACGAGGATGTGGCTGGCAGGGTTGTTACCAAGAAGTTGTCTGCAGCGTTGGTCTCCAGGCACGAAGATGTGGTTACAACACATCAGCTCAACAAGTTTGACGGGGCCCCCACTGTGGCGGACTCGCTGTCCAGGGGGATTTTTAGATCCACCCTTTTTAACCACAGATATAACATCAGGCGTACAGTATAGTTGTAAAAGTAGTCACGAGACTTGAACTCAACAGAGAAAATGACGTTTATTTACATCATATATAGACATATGTATATCCATAGCAATATAGTGTAGCAGCTATCATAGAATACTTTCACTGTGTTTGTCTCTCTCTCAACATATCGACAAAAACATGACCGTCCTAGTCCACGCTCAAAAAATTGTATCTGTTCTCCCTCGTCCCTCTGCCTGCTTATTACACACTGTTCCCTCATTTGACACTCTCACCTGACATCTCTACACACTCCCCTGTGAACACCCGGTGAGCGAGTATTCAAGTCCACGGGTGTTCAAGCTTTGTTTATCACTCACCCTACGTTTTCGCTCAGTCATTCTCACACCATAACATCTGACCGTGACACACAGTAACCAAAGTTTAACAACTTTGATTTAGCTCATGTAATCTGAAAAAAACTAGATTTTGGCCCCCGGCCCACCAGTAAGTGATAGTTGATTTTTCGTCTGTTACCAGCGAGGGAAGATACTCAACAACTTTCCAAAGTTTCATGCTTCTACCTATACGGTAATTTCGATAATTAGTGTTGAGTCAGTTTTTATATAGCCCATGAGGAGAATTTAAAACTTCTTCAGTTATCGTTATGAGAGAGTGCTAAACAAATTTCCAAAATTTCTTCCTTCTACTTACACGGAAAATTGGAGAATATTGGATGAGTCGGTCAGTCAATCAGTCAGTGAGGGCTTCCCTTTTATTAGTATAGATCACAGAAAATCTGAACATTGTATTTTTTAATGTTTGGTCTTAGGTATTCGCTGGTTAGTTTGTGAAAACTGATCAAATTTCTGGAGAAATTATTTCTCTTATCTCCTTGGCTTACTTCATATGAAAACACGATCTAATTTTAGGGTTTCAACAAATAGGAATTGCCGGCCACCAAATAACGGATATTAACTCGAAATGAAAATTGAAATCCAATTGCTTTAAACTCTTGAATCTCTCGTCAGAACTAACTATTCGTGGGGATTAGCCTCTGCATGAATTGACCACAAATGCAAGCATGAACGTATTTGAATATAGAGATCCATCAGATTTTTTTTTCTGCTTACAGACTGCGGCCTCAAATGTTGTTTCAGCGGTGGACCGAAACTGGAGTACGGCCTTTCAAGAACTGGTATGACGGCCTTCAGCTTGTGTGAGTCACTAGATGAGGGGCAGAGGGACGTCATGCCCCTACAGTGAGGCACGTCAACAGTGGACTGAGCTGATGATATCTACCGATACAAGAAGATAAAACAAAAAGATAAATGTAGATATATTGTTTAAAAACTTTTTATTAAAAAAAAGTGTCTTACTTTCGTTAATTCCCCCACCCCACCACAATTTAGTTTTGTCCATGTAATTTTTATGTTTATGTATCATTTAAATAATAAAATTAATTAAAAGCAGGTAATTTTTAATGATAAATAACTCGATAAATAAAATATTATTAAAACTTACAATCATAATATTTATAATTCGCCTTACATACATGTTACTTACTATGGAGTTAATAAAAAATAAATAGCTTTAATTTAAGGATTCCTATTTAACAAAAATATTTTCTATAATTCTTGTTCAATGTTTACTGTTTTCAAATAATTAGAAGTTTCATTTTTTCAATAAAGAATTACATTTTCCCATATACAAATATGCGTATTAATTTATTATTTGAAAGTGTTTGCATGACATGTGGATTACATTAAAGAAATACATCATTTACAGTGATTGCTTACGTACGGTGAATTGCTATATTAGAACCCAAAGGTTGTATCATAATAAAAACACCTGCTCTCAAGGCTTTCACGGCCGAGTTCCGCCTCACTTCTCTCTCTCTCTCTCTCTCTCTCTCTCTCTCTCTCTCTCTTTCTCTCTCTCTCTCTTTCTCTCTCTCTCTCTCTCTCTCTTTCAATTTCTGAAAAATGTTTAGGCTGCCTGGTTATAAGTAGTTTACTTCAATCCATTGCTTATACACTGCAACCCAAAGATTGGGTAACTTAACGAATTAGAATTAACATTTTGATTAAAAGTGTTATTTATATAATTATAGGACTTAGTTATTTTATTTTAAATGCGCTCTCTTTCATGTAGATATTATGTGTTTATTTTGTCGAAGTGGTGCTTTCTAGAAGTATAATAATAGAATACGCTTCAGTTTTGGGTGTAACCTTTGATGTTCCGAAAATAAATTGAGACTGTTCAACAAAAGCGTTAAAGGCTCTTGTAGTGTTAATTAATGATAGTATTACAGGATGACGTAGTCACTGCTTCTTGTTTACTATTTGTTGGCAAAAAGACGTTTATGACACATATTTTGTTTTTCATGTTCACGTATCATAGAGCTTTTAAACGTCAACCTGTGACACGTGACAGGGGTTTTGATTTCTTGAATTAAACAGCTGGTTACATCACAAGAGTCAGTTCTAACGCTGTTTGTCTCATGGCGTTTTTTAATTAATTATTTACACAATTTATTTTTTTCACTATACGTTTTCGGATTTTAGCTGAGGGCCCAATCATTTAAAAGCGTTGCATTTTTTATTTAATATTGGTACTCATTTAAGAAAAATTATAGATCTAAATGTTATCATGAATATCATTATATCAATATATAACTTTTTAAAAAAATATAAGTTTTATAAAATTTATTTATTGTGCTTATACTTATGTCAAATTATAAAGATTGTTACATGTAAGCACATGTACTAACTATTATAGAATCATTTTAATGACACAAATTTTACCCTACCACAACAATATTTTTTTCTTTGTTCACAAAGATAATAGGCAAGAAGTTGCTATTTAGTATTCTCTTCACTGTCTGCTACCTTATATTTGTTAAGAGCATCTTTTTAATTACTCTTGCTGAACTCTTGATCTTTATGCAAGAATTTTTTTCAAAAATATATGTACAATGAAATATTGAGAGTATTTTCCCAAAAAATTATTTCCGACATGGACATTTTTAGCATTAAAAAAACTCAAAGGCGCCACTAGGGTTAGTGTCGGCCAGTGCGGTAAGTCATGGTTTCATCCCCTCACGACTTACCCCATAGACTTCCCCCGAGTCTGCCAGTGCCAAATAACGGAAATTTATAGAATTTTACATTTTTATGTCCCCGCTGTGTTGATGTCACCCGGTGCGTTCCGCACCACCGCATCAAGCTAGTGACGCCACAGCAAAGACTTATAAAAGTCAACTAATGTCAGAGTATAAAACATTTCTTTCACTGAGGGATGTGACTGCATAATAATTAGTTCTAGCTGCAGCTCCTCTTGTGCTGTATCAAAATCAGTCGTGTTAGAATTTAGCCGCTCTAATGGAAAACAGGAGACCAACTTTCATCACGCACATGGAGCAAATTTCAGTTCTAGGGGTGTTTTCTGAATGTCTTGGTGGGCATGAGAAATGTAAGTGGCGAGCCACACTTTGCCGACCTCTCATATATATGATTCACAGGTCAATTGGACGATACAGCAAATTTTATTTATACATGACACGACGCAGGGCACAACTCAAGTGGCTAAAAGCACAATTCAAGTGGCTAAATGCACAATTTGAGTGGCTAAATGCACAACTCAAGTGGCTAAGGGCAAATTTCAAGTGGCTTAATGCACAACTCGAGTGGCTAAAGGCACAACTCAACTCGCTAAAGGCACAACTCAAGTGGCTAAAGGCACAACTTAACTGGCTAAAGGCACAACTCAAGTGGCTAAAGGCACAACTCAAGTGGCTAAATGCACAACTCAAGTGGCTAAAGGCACAACTCAAGTGGCTAAAGGCACAACTCAAGTGGCTAAAGGAAAAACTCAACTCGCTAAAGGCACAACTCAACTCGCTAAAGGCAAAACTCAAGTGACTAAAGGCACAACTCAAGTGGCTAAAGGCACAACTCAACTGGCTAAAGGCACAACTCAAGTGGCTAAAGGCACAACTCAAGTGGCTAAAGGCACAACTCAACTGGCTAAAGGCACAACTCAAGTGGCTAAAGGCACAACTCAACTGGCTAAAGGCACAACTCAAGTGGCTAAAGGCACAACTCAAGATGCTAAAGGCACATCTCAAGTGGCTAAAGGCACAACTCAACTGGCTAAAGGCACAACTCAAGTGGCTAAAGGCACAACTCAACTCGCTAAAGGCACAACTCAAGTTGCTAAATGCACAACTCAACTGGCTAAAGGCACAACTCAAGTGGCTAAAGGCACAACTCAACTCGCTAAAGGCACAACTCAAGTGGCTAAAGGCACAACTCAAGTGGCTAAAGGCACAACTCAACTCGCTAAAGGCACAACTCAAGTGGCTAAAGGCACAACTCAACTGGCTAAAACAAAATTTCTAAAGGTATTTGTCAGAAGAGCTGTCAGGTCAACTTTCAGAATTCAATTATCATGAAAGAGCAAAAAAAAAACTTGTTTTTTGAAATGAGGGAATTTTGAGTAATTTGAAACTGGCCAGACATAAATAAACAAGCTTGATCTTAGGACATCCTTTTACAAATATTTACCACATGGTAAATAAACATTTGTCAGGATGATGTTATAAGTATTTCAAGTGTTATGCGAATACAGACCAAAAAAATCCTTTCGAAATTCACTATTGTATACTCTGAATACATTTTTTCGACATTAAATTTGTTTATTTTTTAAAAGTTTCATTGAGTTGATTTCCATCACAGAAAATGTTATGACACATTTCCTAACACAGGAGGATCTGGCTAAAGATTCTAGACAATGTAATAAAGTATCACGTACTCACAAAGAAATAAGTTACTGTTTTTTTGCACATGAAGTTTGACAAAGTAGGACGCCTCAGCCAAGATATCACACACACACACACACACACATACACACACACACACACACACACACACACACACACACAAATACACACACACGTGTGTGAAGAATTTGCATGAATTTAAAAAAATACACTTTGTTTTAAGACTCTTCTTAGTCTCAATAATAAAAATAAATGCCGACTGCTATGTGTGGATCCAGATAAAAAAAAAATAAACTTTTAAGGTAGAAAAGACAGTACACAGAGTTATATCGTTTACAGGGCAGCTGAAGACAATACGAAAGGAAGCGTTTTGATGAAAACTTATTTCAGCTGGATAAAACAAAAATGTCTTGGTATAAGAAAACAACAGATTGGTTTGCGTGAAAGTGAAAGGAAGTAACCGAGTAGAACAAGGCCGGTAGCGACACAGATAATGATGATGAAAAGAAATATTGACTTTTGAGAAATCCCTCCTTATAGGCTGGACGTATAAGATATTCCATCGAGCCTGCGTCAACAGCACGCTGCTATACGGGAGACACGGACAACTTATACATCCCATAAGCGCAAACTTGATAGCTTCCAATAGAGGTGCCTGCGCCGCATCCTTGGCAAAAAATGGTGGGATAAAATGCCAAGCAGTGAGGTCATGATGCGTGCCAATATCCAAAGAATGTTCTCAAACCTTAGTGAAAGACGCCTAAGATAGCTAGGACATGTAGAAATAATTAGCCCTGGCCGCATCCACAAGGACATCCTATGTGGAGAATGGGCATCGGAAAAGAGGAAGACAGGTCGCCCGCGTTTGCAACATAAAGATGTCTGCCAAAGGCACCGGAAAGCAGTCAATGTGCACAGGGGAATGGGAGTGTAAGGCAGAAGGCGCACAGTTATAAAAGAGGGCGTCATAGTAGCCGAGGAGCGAAAGATGGAGGATGAAAAGAGCTAGGATAAATGCAAAAACATTGGGAAGGACAGAATTCGTGTGCACAAGCTGTGATAAAGACTGTCACTCAATGATAGAACTACACAGACACACGAGGAAATGCAACTCAGACCAACAGTGATGAATCATCGTCTTGCGAGACAGAAGAAACCCGATAAGTAAACAAAAAGACAACTTGGCCAAAGATACATCTACAAGAATATGAATTCCTTACCTACACAAACTCTAATGTGGGTGTAGCCAGTAAACAAGATGAAGTCAATAAACAGATGTAGCCAGTAAACAAAATGTAGCCAGTAAAAAAGATGTACCCAGTAAACAAGATGTAGCCAGTAAACAAGATGAAGTCAATAAACAAGATGTAGCCAGTAAACAAGAATTAGCCAGTAAACAAGATGTAGCCAGTAAACAAGATTTAGCCAGTAAACAAGAATTAGCCAGTAAACAAAATGTAGCCAGTAAACAAGAATTAGCCAGTAAACAAGAATTAGCCAGTAAACAAGATGTAGCCAGTAAACAAGAATTAGCCAGTAAACAAAATGTAGCCAGTTAACAAGAATTAGCCAGTAAACAAGAATTAGCCAGTAAACAAGATGTAGCCGGTAAACAAGATGTAGCCAGTAAACAAGAATTAGCCAGTAAACAAAATGTAGCCAGTAAACAAGAATTAGCCAGTAAACAAGAATTAGCCAGTAAACAAGATGTAGCCAGTAAACAAGAATTAGCCAGTAAACAAGATGTAGCCAGTAAACAAGAATTAGCCAGTAAACCAGATGTAGCCAGTAAACAAGATGTAGTCAGTAAACAAGAATTAGCCAGTAAACAAGATGTAGTCAGTAAACAAAATGTAGCCAGTAAACAAGAATTAGCCAGTAAACAAAATGTAGCCAGTAAACAAGAATTAGCCAGTAAACAATATGTAGCCAGTAAACAAGAATTAGCCAGTAAACAAGAATTAGCCAGTAAACAAGATGTAGCCAGTAAACAAGAATTAGCCAGTAAACAAAATGTAGCCAGTAAACAAGATGTAGTCAATAAACAAAATGTAGCCAGTAAACACGATGTAGTCAGTAAACAAAATGTAGCCAGTAAACAAGATGTAGTCAGTAAACAAGAATTAGCCAGTAAACAAGATGTAGCCAGTAAACAAAATGTAGCCAGTAAACAAGATGTAGCCTGTAAACAAGATGTAGCCAGTAAACAAGAATTAGCCAGTAAACAAGAATTAGCCAGTAATCAAAATGTAGCCAGTAAACAAGATGTAGCCAGTAAACAAGAATTAACCAGTAAACAAGAATTAGCCAGTAAACAAGATGTAGCCAGTAAACAAGAATTAGCCAGTAAACAAAAATTAGCCAGTAAACAAAATGTAGCCAGTAAACAAGATGTAGCCAGTAAACAAGAATTAGCCAGTAAACAAAATGTAGCCAGTAAACAAGAATGAGCCAGTAAACAAGAATTAGCCAGTAAACAAGATGTAGCCAGTAAACAAGATGTAGCCAGTAAACAAGATGTAGCCAGTAAACAAGAATTAGCCAGTAAACAAGATGTAGCCAGTAAACAAGAATAAGCCAGTAAACAAAATGTAGCCAGTAAACAAGATGTAGCCTGTAAACAAGATGTAGCCAGTAAACAAGAATTAGCCATTAAACAAGAATTAGCCAGTAAACAAAATGTAGCCAGTAAACAAGAATTAGCCAGTAAACAAAATGTAGCCAGTAAACAAGATGTAGCCAGTAAACAAATATAAGCCAGTAAACAAAATGTAGCCAGTAAACAAGATGTAGCCTGTAAACAAGATATAGCCAGTAAACAAGAATTAGCCAGTAAACAATAATTAGCCAGTAAACAAAATGTAGCCAGTAAACAAGAATTAGCCAGTAAACAAAATATAGCCAGTAAACAAGATGTAGCCAGTAAACAAGAATTAACCAGTAAACAAGAATTAGCCAGTAAACAAGATGTAGCCAGTAAACAAGAATTAGCCAGTAAACAATATGTAGCCAGTAAACAAAATGTAGCCAGTAAACAAGATGTAGCCAGTAAACAAGAATTAGCCAGTAAAGAAAATGTAGCCAGTAAACAAGAATTAGCCAGTAAACAAGAATTAGCCAGTAAACAAGATGTAGCCAGTTAACAAGAATTAGCCAGTAAACAAGATGTAGCCAGTAAACAATATGTAGCCAGTAAACAAGATGTTGCCAGTAAACAAGATGTAGCCAGTAAACAAGATGTAGCCAGTAAACAAGATGTAGCCAGTAAACAAGATGAAGTCAATAAACAAGATGTAGCCAGTAAACAAGCTGTAGCCAGTAGGGGGTACTGGAACTGATGTAGTCACCGTAACCAGACAAGGTTTTGTAGCGAGTAATCATACATTAACCTATATCACACGTGAGTTAATTAAACAAAATCCATTAACCCAACCAATCCTTACAAATGTTCCCTTTAATTTAAGCCCAAAGGAGACAACTGTAACTACTGACCTCTCCTGCCTATACTCCACCAACTGCCCTAATCATTCACCCCGCACATTTTGTCATCAGTGAGTAGAGGAATCAGCTCTTGACTTCAAAGGGTTAACCACTATGTATTATTAACATCTGAGTGATGACAATCTCCTTTAATTATTCATGTCAGCCGGCAGCATTTATGTCTGCACCTAGCGGGACACAAAAACTATTTTCAGTACAGAGAAAGCGACAGTGCAATATGCTGCCAATTAAGCGGGGAAGCCTTTAGTAAAACGTTTAAGGGTAGAGAAAAAATAGTGTTTGGGTCGTCGAATGGATTTTCAACCATGCTTAAACTAAAAATAAATAAATAAAAACAAATTCAGTTCGTTTTTGTTGTTTTGTTTTTTTTATGCGTTCTTTAAACATTGTTTAATTGCTTTCTATTTCTTTTAAAAGGATCCACGTTTCTAATTTGCTCTTGTGTTTCAACAATTTATTTATATTTGATCTGGGTTCGCATTTGTCAGTCTTCTGAAGGCTTATTTGTAATGACAAAAAAAAAAAAGTAATTTTTTTAACAACCAAATCAGAAGTTCGCGGGTTATTTCCGTTTAATTCTCATGAAATCTATTTTTGGAGTTGACTCCAGTTTCATGGGAATACGACTTTCCTTGACCTTTAACATATTCGTTTATTTATAAATTGAACATAATCTACTAAGAAATTAATTTAAACACTACACTTTAAAGCACGTAAAGTGTTTAGGTATTTCGTAGAGTATAGTTTGAGCCATAACGTGACAAAAGGCACAAATTCAAAATTATACAAGCAATGTTTTTTCTTGTGGTGAAAATATTTACAAAATAACAAAGAAAGCTAATTGTTTTGCATAAAAAAGCTGGGCAAATTTTCTATACAACACTACTGGGAACTGTAAGTGTTTTTCTTAAAATATATCAACAAAAAGCTTTTAGATGTAATTGTGAAGCTAAACCTGACCGGATCAGCGGGATTAGCTTTAAGCTTTGATCGCGCCAATGGACTGACTCGATCTATAAAAAAATCATGTTAAGCCTGGTCCCATTTTGGACTCAGGACGTGTTAGCGCATTTTCGTATTATGTATCAGTACTTATGTTAGATATCAGCATTATGTAGTTATCAGTAATTGTGTTTAGATTTTAGACATATATTTATGAATTTTCTTGTGTAATGAATATACCTGAAATTTTTTTAATTTAAAAGTCATTTCTTTACATTTTAAAATTTTTTATTTTCTCTTTAATCTAACTACAAGTGGTTTGTGGTCACTGAAATAGGACTCATAAATGAAACATTCTAAATTGTAATCAGCTAATCGCCCAAATACTCCGTCAATTGTTGTTTTATAGATCGTGGTTGCCAATCTTGTTGAAAGTAGTTGAATGTTGAAGCTTGTTTCGAAAAAGTTTTCAATTTCTGCCCCTGAGCCGCTAAGATCTTGATTGAAGTCACCACAAATGATGACGTAAAACTCTCTAAACTTTTACACATATTCTAATGACGTCAACAACAAAAAAACTAATACTTTTTGCACGCTATTCGACTTCCGGCAATGGCGGCCGTTGCCTGCGCCAGTGTTATCTCTCGATTCGCAATGTTTTTTGGTAGTTTTAACGGGGTTTTTTAACGGATCAAGTAACTGAGTGTTGATGCACAAATGGCAGGTCAGGACATACAAAAAACATATATACATCATGGGTCTAGGACTTATGGATGCTGAGATCTAGGGTGATGACAGACGGACGGACGGACGGACAAAACGGGTGCAATAGCGCATTCGACTTCTCGAAAATGCGCTAAAAAAGTTATCTGTGTACGCTTGTTAATAAATAACATGTGCACGTCGCATGTGTTGGGGTCTGTGCCAGAAATTGAGCTTTCATGTGAACTGCACTCCAGCGATCTAGATAATTGGTGCAAAGAGTTTAGATGTAAATGAAAATGCTTGATAGACTGATATACGTTATAGAAGATATCAAATTTAAAATCCATTTATAGTTTTGAAATACAAGTCCTGAAGATTTAACAGGAGTGAATGTGTGAAAATATGACTTGAATTGGTTTGAATAGAGTGGATCGGGCTGAATAGGGTTGTATTGGGTTGAATAGCTTTGTATAAGGTTGTAGAGGGTTAAATAGCGTTGTTTAGGGTTGTATAGGGTTGATTGGTGTTGTATATGGTTGTATAGGGTTGAATAGTGTTTTATATTGTTGTATAGGGTTGAATAGTGTTTTATATGGTTGTATAATGTTGAATAGGGTTGTATAGGGTTGAAGAGTGTTTTATAGGGTTGTATAATTATGAATAGGGTTGTATATGGTTGAATAGGGTTATATAGGGTGGAATAAGGTTGTTTAGGGTTGAAAAAAGTTGTATAGGGTTGAATATGGTTGTATACTTTGAATAGTGTTTTATACGGTTGTATAATGATGAATAGGGTTGTATAGGGTTGAATAGGGTTGAATAAAGTTTGTATAGGGTTAAATAAAGTTATATAGGGTTGAATAGGGCTGTGTAGGGTTGAATAAAGTTGTATAGGGTTTATAGGGTTGAATAATGTTGTATATGGTTGTAAAGGGTTGTATATGGTTGTACAAGCACTTATGTCTATTTGTGGTGGTTGTCTAAGAATGGTTACTGGTATAATGGAGGCTTACAGTTATTGAGTGAACAAATTACCATCCCCTATTCTTGTTTTATCTCCCACCCAGCATAGTGGTCAACAGTATATGCTACTTTAACTAAAAGTTTAATTTACCAAAGTACTCACATCGGGTTCGTCTCTTTTATCTACAAATTTGTCCCCATGGAAGTGGAAGTTCAAGAAATGAGTATGATTGATATGTCTGCTTTCCCAAAAGATTGTTGTTATTTAGTTATTTTTGTTTAAATACGAGTTTAAGGGTATTCTAATCGAAGAATCGCTGCACTCACTATGTGAAAAAAAGTGCATACCGATTTGTACTGATTGTGGCGGACTCGCTGTCTAGGGGGATTTTTAGGTCCACCCTTTTGATCACAGATATATCATCAGGCGTACAGTACAGTTGTAAAAAAGCAGTCACGAGACTTGAACTCAACAAAGTAAATGACGTTTATTTACACCATATATAGACATATGTATATCCATAGCAATATAGTGTAGCAGCTATCAAAGAATACGTTCACTGTGTTTGTCTCTCTCTCAACATATCGACAAAAACATGACCGTCCTGGTCCACGCTAAAAAAAAAATGTTCTCTGTCCTTACTCGTCCCTCTGCCTGCTTATATCACACACTCTCCACATTGCCCCTCTCACCTGACATCTCTACACACTCCCATGTGAACACCCGGTGAGCGAGTATTCAAGTCCACGGGTGTTCACGCTTTGTTTATCATTCACCCTACGTTTTCGCTCAGTCATTCTCACACCATAACATCTAACCGTGACTTCCCCCTCCTCACGAGCGACCTTAGCAAGAATGTCGCGAGTTTATACAATTATTATGGTGTTTATGTTTTGGTGTGTGCTATCATCCCAATACCAAACTTACACACTAAGATATCAATAACAAATAGCCCTTGCAAAAATTGGAATAATCACATGTGAAATGCTTGCTATGTAACATTTCAGAAAAAATTGTACATTTCTAAACCCTAAAATCTCATACCTGAATAACTAAACAAGGTGTACAATGTGAAAAACCAACAGGTTTTCGTACTGTTTGTACCACTACACTACCACAATACCTCATACTCGAGGGAAGCAAAGCTTATTACTAATCAAAGTACATGCTTTATAAAATCAACGCAAAAAGTGAAAGGTTGACATTTTAAGTTTAAACATGCATGTTATCAATATCAATCACATTCTTAGTTAAACAATATATACATGTGCCAAGAAAACTTTTAGCCCTTAAAGTTATTGTTCTCATTAAATTATTACATGTTCACATAGTGGATGTTGCATGCTATAGACCAGTCGTTTCTCTATAGTCTAATAACAGAATTTATGAATTATAGCAATCAGATTCATAAGAGAAAACACATAGCTAAAAGTTAACAAGTAATTCATATATAAAACATGTTATAGATAAACGACGCAAGTAGCTCAATTAAACGGTTCTCTACCATTGTCTGCTAAGTATGTCCGCCAATGTATTATCAGCCCCTGGAATCGGTCTGATTGTAAATATGTATTCTTGTAATGTTAACGCCCAGCGCGCAACTCTATTATTAATGGTCTTAGCTGTATGTAACACAGTCAATGGTTTATGGTCAGTCTCTATTGTAAAATGACTACCAAAAAGATATCTTGAAAATGTTTTGACTGTCCAAACGACCCCCAAACATTCCTTTTCAATTACCGCATATCGGGTCTCACGCGGTAAAAGTCTTCTACTTACATACGCTATAGGATGTAGTAGTCCCTCTCGTTCCTGCATTAAGCATCCCCCTATTGCGGACTCACTCGCATCCGTTCTGACTACAAACTCCCGTGTTAGATCTGGTAGCATAAGGATTGGTTGCGTGGATAAAGCCTTTTGCAGTTTATCAAGTGCTTCCGTACATTGGCTAGTCCATTGCACCTTTTCCGGTTTTCCCTTCTTAGTTAAATCTGACAGTATACTAGAGATGTTAGCGAAGTCTGGGACAAATTTTCTGTAATATCCTACCAATCCCAACAAGCTCCTCACTTGCTTCTTGGTGTTAGGTTGTTTGATATTTAGTATTTTACTGGTTACACAGGCGTTAGGTCTCTGTGCACCCCCTCCTACTATATGACCCAGAAACTCAATTTCCTTAAACCCAATCTCCATTTTGGTCGGTCGTGCAGTCAACCGCGCGGTTTTTAATCTGTCAAGTACCTGATCCAGTGCTTGATTATGTTCAGTTATGGACCTCCCAAACACGCAAATATCATCAAAAAAACTGACAACATTTTTCTGATCCCCGAGAACACTGCGCATGCCACGTGCGAAGGTAGCTGGAGCATTACACAACCCAAAAGGCATGTATTTAAACTGATACAATCCTATGTCTGTTTGAAAAGCGGTGTATTTCCTAGAATTTACTTCTACCGGTAGTTGCCAGTATCCTTTTACCAAGTCTATTTTCGAGAAATACTTAGCATGTCTCAGCTGAATAAATAAATCCTCCTGATTAGGTATGGGTTCTGCATCTGTTACCGTGATGGCGTTTAATTTTCTGTAATCAATACAAAAACGTGTGGAGCCATCTTTTTTTTTCATTAGGACTATTGGTGAAGAATAGGAGGAGGAGGATTTTTCAATAATCCCTTCATTTTCCATTTGCCGAACTTCTTTTATTATTTCTTGCTTTGATGAGAAGGGTATAGGGTATGGTCTAAGACGGGGCCCCACTGTGGCGGACTCGCTGTCTAGGGGGATTTTTAGGTCCACCCTTTTGACCACAGATATAACATCAGGCGTAGAGTACAGATGTAAAAAAGCAGTCACGAGACTTGAACTCAACAGAGTAAATGACGTTTATTTACACCATATATAGACATATGTATATCCATAGCAATATAGTGTAGCAGCTATCAAAGAATACGTTCACTGTGTTTGTCTCTCTCTCTCAACATATCGACAAAAACATGACCGTCCTGGTCCACGCTAAAAAAAAAATGTTCTCTGTCCTTACTCGTCCCTCTGCCTGCTTATATCACACACTCTCCACATTGCCCCTCTCACCTGACATCTCTACACACTCCCATGTGAGCACCCGGTGAGCGAGTATTCAAGTCCACGGGTGTTCACGCTTTGTTTATCATTCACCCTACGTTTTCGCTCAGTCATTCTCACACCATAACATCTAACCGTGACACTGATTTACCGCAATGACTAATTTTAATACAACAACACATAAAATATTCATTTTACTTAACACAATCTTTCCGATTACTATATACAGAAAAGCTACACTGCATTCTATAATTTATACAAAACTGTAAGTTAAATAAATTTTACTTAAATATCAATCAAACTTTAGCCCTTTGAGTGTCTCTTAAATACTTTTTATGAAGGTAGTACATTTTTGAGCTCATGATAATGTTTCGCTCAGATTCCTATCTTTTTATTAATAATAATAAAATGATAATTTATTTAGCGCTGTATCCCAGCTAGGAGCTAGGCTCACAGCACTTTACATTGAGATAACAATACATGTATTAATTAAATAAACATTCATATCATACTAACTACATAAATGACAATACGAAATACATCATCAGCATTGAAAGAAATGTTGTTTCATTAATTTTCAAAATAAATTTTGAAAAGATGTGTCTTAAGTGCAATCTTGAAGGGTTTGAAATACTACTGATGTGTAATGGAAGAGAATTCCATTATTTGGCTGCACAAAAAGAGGAATTCCTTTCGCCAAATGCTTTGCTTCTTGTCTTAGAAACACAGAGAATGCGTCTATCTGCAGAAGAGCGTAGCTGACGACTTTGTGAGTAGACCGACAAAAGTTCAGTAAGATAGGAAGGGCATGAGTCAGAAATGAAGTTATGACACAGAATGGCCAGTTTGTAATCAATAAGGGATTGAATGAAGAGAGTAAAGTTTCGAAGTAACATGGTCATGTTTTTTTGCCTTTAGAGCTAATCTGGCACCTGAATTTTAAATTCTCTGTAGCTTTTCAATGCATTGTTTTGGCGCACCTGACAGAAGAGAATTGCAGTAATCAATACGAGCTAGAACAAAGCCAAGACTAGAGTTTTTGTTGCACAATCTGTTAAGTAATGACGGATTTAACTGATTTGACGAATGGCAGTATAGGCAGAGCGACAGATGTGATTGATGAAGTTTTTGTGTTCAAAAATATATGTACGTGAAGGAAATCTTCAGACTTGGCTCTTTACTTTTTCGTTAACATCATGTAAGTACCTGTCCACTTAGTTATCATTGATTTTCATAGGCTAATTTAGTATCTCAAAACATTGATAGCTCGTGTTTACAATAGAAATTTATTACTTAAATAAAATTTATTTCAGTTTACTAAAGATTTTTTTACATAAATTGAACCTTGATTTCGAAGAGCCGGAAAAAGTGTGTGATACTCAGATGGTGATCCAGTAACAGGAACTCAGGAAATAAGCAAATCTGCTAAGCTAATTCTGTTACTTCCCTTGCAACATTTTCCCCCTTCTGTTACTCAATGATTGTGTCTTAAGTAAAGAATAAAATAATATTTACATCTTCTAATCTGGTATTTATTAAGGCAAGATTATTTTCAATGTATATTTTTATGTTTCTGTGTACAAAAGAATATGTAACAATTTGAATGGAGTTTAGATTTGTGTGTAAGTGCAATAATCTTATTTCGATTTATTAAAATGGTTAATTTTTAAAGTAAATTTTGCAAAAATTAACATTATTCAAAATAAGTGAGTGTTTTTAAATTAACCTTTAATAATTATGAGCAAATTACCAGATAGAATACTACATAAAATTAGGTGCACTTAACGTGGTTTTATGTTATGTTTGAAACCTAAGATCTCATATAGGCTAATAATATATACGAGCAAAATACCCGTGCTACGCTACGGGGTAGGCACAATAGGAATAACTTTATTTTGGTTTTGGGTCTCAAATTCTACTTTAAAATGAATGTAAACGCATCTGGAAAGTAGGGTAGTGATAAATCAAACCCCTTTTTAATAAAAACAACAATATGTGTGTCGAGAAAAATAAAAATATTATTAATTTAAATATTACCCATCAATTTTGGTTTTTCTGCTTTAATATAGCATCATTATTATCATCCGTGGCTCTACAGGCCATGTAGGGCCCTGACTTGCTCCACCACATCCTTCCAGCTACAGCCCATGTAGGGCCCTGGCTTGCTCAACCACATCCTTCCATTCAGATCGATTAATGGCTTTCTTTCGCCATGCTCGAACCCCTTTAATAACGCATGCTATATACTCTACCAAAATAACAAATATCGTTAACAGTTACAAAAATCTAACGGGCAAGGCTCACTTTCTTTTCACGTGAATCAAAACATGAAAACAATATCTTTCCACATGATTCCTTTGGTTCTTAGAAATAGCTCGCTAAACACCCATTTCATTTATAGTCTAAGCATGAAATTAGTTCCTGGCGAATAGGATATTTTTAGCCAGATAATATTTGTGAATATTGTGGCTATGGGAGAGTGGAAAAAATTGTTTTTTTGTTGTAAAGGCACATGTTTCTTTAACGTGAATAGAAACATAAGAACAACGCTGTTTTTTTTAAAGAAAATGGTGAGAAATTGATCTC
>MUZC01000579.1:341157-385533 GCA_002072015.1 Radix auricularia | reverse complement strand
ACATTTATTTCTATAGCTATTTAACAGTGACTAAGGGAAATTCGTTCGAACCATTTTCGTATGATTTTATTATTGTAAAATACAATTAAAATGTTTAGAAAGGTTCCATTTCCTTTACAAATAAATATGCACCAATCTTACCCAATTACATATTATAACTATAAATAATGCAATTTCAACAGCGACTATAAGTTCTTTTCACAGTTTATTTTCCATTGTGGCAATTCATGCGAGTAATCATCCAACTAATGCGCAAGGGCTCATTTCTTCTAAAATCAAACATAAAGTAAAAACCATCTCTGAAAAAATCATTGGAGATTGATCTTCTCATTAACAGTTTTTTAAGTCACATTCAATGACTTCCCGTTATCTTTTATTCAAGCACCCATGCAGATCGCATCGGCAGAAACTTGTGTTCATAAAATTAACGGAATTTTTCATAATCCAGTGCATAATTTTAACTATATATAAAAGATTACGTGGTAACGTCTTTTCAATATTTAATTTCACTTTTAGCAATCTATGAAATAAATCGTTTTTTCACAACTAATACAAACACACAGTCACACGCACACACAGACGCACATACACACATACACATAAACACACTCGCACACATGCATATTCACACACTCGGATTATAATCAAGATAAAAAGTAACATCAAATAAATTAATATAATAAAAGCTTTATGACGCCACTTAATTGTTTTTTTTTTTACGGCGCGCAAAACCACACCCTCTGTTAATCTCAAACCCAAAATCATTATGATTTTACGTCTATATTTTTTTAATTAAAAAAAAAAAGTTAGCAAGAGTTGCGTGGTATAGGGGCTTCACACACACACACACACACACTGACGGACGGAAATGTGCTTAGGCGCATTATATAATAGATAACATCATATTTGTGTTATGTAATTCAGTGCCCACAAAATTCAAGATATCGCATTAAATACAGAGTTTAATTCACTCGTTGTCATGATTTCTTTTATCTCTCATCTTTATTAAAATTCGAGAGAAAACTGTATCTAGGTCACTGAGATAATTTCTAAGCTTAATTTATTTTAATATATATTTGTTTAAATTTTATTATTGTTATTATTTAAGATTCAAAAATTGGAAATAAAAATGTAGAGGCTAGTTAAATGAAACATTGCTGATCAATTCGTTACGTGTCAAACATCATCGCCAAAACTAAACTAGGATTTACTGTTATTATACACAGTGATTCACGATCTAAGAAAGTAAATATAGAAATATCCAAACTTTAAGATTGGCCTTATAAAAACGGTTTTAAAATGTTTCCAGTCTAACGAATAATAATTTAAGGCTAATTTACTGATCATTTTTAAAAAATAATTTAAATGTGAATATAGCAATCACTACTATAGTCTTTTAGCATCTAGTGTGACGTTATGTGATTCCCGGTATAGATCTAGCTGAAAGTAAACATAGACTCAAAATATATTGTTTGCGGTGCTATGCTCTCGCAATCGAGTCAATAAAATTAATTACTACAATCAAAATGTTACAAGATGTGTACCTTTTCGTGTTCTTAAATTTAAAATTAAATAAAAATATCATCTATGCTCGTTTTTTTAAATTTTTTTTATTTTTTAATCACTCTCCCATTTAGTTAACCTAAAACCATAGCTAATCTTTAATACAAAATCTCTTTTTTTCATCGTACAGTCTAAACAGTTCTTTGAATTGTAAGACTTCAAACACTTACACAGACACACACACATATACAAAGAAAGACACACTTTGAATTAATGGTGTAAGATATTTGTTTAGTCCAACATCTAGCAAAGCAAAAAGAAAAGAAAAATAAGAAAAAGAATTCATTTTATAATGTCATAAGTATAAGTCATTCTAAACACATGGTTTATAATAGATAAAATAAAACTTAATTTACCAATACGTAGCTCTTATTTGTTGCAACATATTCAAAACCACAGAAACATCTATAGTAAGGAATGTCATCAGAATTTTGACAAGTATAAATCAGAATTACGATTTAATTTACCACTAGAGTACAAATGACAGTTACTTAGGTAATAATAATTAATGAAATTTGTCATTTTCTGGGGCAGTTACATAATAGTTAAATATAATTAACCGAGGAAATTTACGGAGGCGGTTACTTTGACAGTGGCAATGAGATATAAATATAAATATATACAACAGATATTACTGAAAAAAACTGTCAATTTCAGAAAACAGTTTTTTTTCAGTATCTACTGGTCTCAGGACATTCAACCCTACGTACACATGATTAACTGTGACAATGACTTATGACAGATAATAGGTCCGAAATTACTGTCTTCTTCTTAGATATACCGACGCTCCTTCTATGCAGAAGATAATTGCGTCCATAGACCATGAGAGATGATCCGTTGGCAAGTGATGCAGCGGTCACAGGCCACGGCGATTGGGGTTCCACGCATTACCCCAGCCGCCTAACTATTGTCTAGTTAGGTACCCATTCGGAGCTGGGTGACTCGGGGACTCCTCAGGCCCCGGAAACAAATCCTCGCCTTCGCGTGGATTTGAACTCGTGACCATCGGTACGACAGTCAAGCGCACTACTTCTCGACCACTGCGTCGGAATAAATAATGACAGGTAAGAGGTCCGACGATACTGTAGGAATAACTAATGACAGGTAAGAGGTCCGACGATACTGTCGGAATAACTACTGACAGGTAATAGGTCCGACGATACTGTCTCAATGACATGACAAATGGCATGTAGGTAGTGATATTACAAGAAACGGAGACCAAAGTAAAAAAACAACAACAAAAAATGTAGCTTGCTTAGAACTGCTGAAGGCGAGGGGGGGGGGTAATGCTACTGAGACGAATGTCAAGGACGAGGTGTAACGTCCCGTCATGTCGCCACAAGGTCGTCATACTTGGGCATCTCTTCTAGCACCCCGTTGTGAAAGTGGACATGTCTCCCACCATCGGCTATCACTTCACCGGCTGTGATAAAACTTCCAGTGTCGGACACCAGGAAGGCGATGATTTCAGCCATCTCCTCGGGTTGTCCATTACGTCCAAAGATATTTTTACCTTCTTGGTGGGCAAGGATCTGTAAAAAGCTTTTTTTTTTTTTTTTTTTTTTTTTAAATAAAAGCTAAAATGAGAAAATAAATAAATTTTTTTTCTCCTTTAATTTTTTAAATTACTTTTTTATTACTTAGATAGGATATTATAGATTTAAATAATATTTAAGAATATTTTTTCTATACTTTTGGTGCACAATTTAAAACTAATTTAAAATTAGTTAAAGAGGCTCTGCTTGATACATGAAAATATTAGCTGACCTCTTTGAAGTAATCCTTATCTGTTCTATCTGAGATTGTGTAGAAGATTGGTGTTACAATAGTACCTGGCTGTGGAAGACATCAATGTAAAAATAATCTACAGAAATGGGAGTTTAGTTCTCACATAACTAAACACAAATAATAAACTAGCATAAGAACATACTCCATTCCCTTTTCTCAACTTCTTCGACTCCGTAGACTGTGTCAATCTCAAGAGGACTTTTCGGAAAAGGCTTTGGAAATGGTGGAGTTTTTTAGACAAAGGTCATATCCTGAAGCCACACTTCAACATGCGCTTCAGCGGGTCAAAAACTACACTCGTGCCGACGCCTTTTTACCACGCACCCGTGATACCAACCAAAGTAGCAATCTGGTTCTTACTTACCATCCACACAACATCAAAGCCAAAGAAATATTCCTGAAGAACCGAGCTATCCTCCTTGCAGACCCCGAGGCGAACAACATATTCTCCAACCCACCCCTAATTGTATTTAGGAGGGACAGAAACCTACGTGATCTTCTGGTTCGCACTCGCCTCCCCACATCACCCAACCATCTGGGTACTTGACCATGCGGCCGACTTCGGTGTAAGACATGTCCTTTTGTTGTGCAAGCCGAACAGATAAACTTCCCTAAAGGGCTATTTATGATTAAGGATGGTTTCACTTGCGCTAGCCGCAACGTTGTCTACACCATTGTGTGTAAGCGCTGTCCTTTGAAATACATAGGGGAGACTGGACGATCTTTGTCGTGCCGCATGTCTGAACATATTAGGGCGATAACACAAGACAAACAGTGTCCCGTCTCCCGTCACTTCAATGGACGCGACCATATGGGTGTCAAGGACCTGGCAGTCACGGCTATTGTCTCGTGCACAAACACACCCACGCGGGTCCAGTTTGAAAACATATTAATAGAAAATCACGGTACACTCTCCCCACATGGGATGAATGTGGTGTTTTCCCTGACCACCTAGGCGTTTGCCCCGCCACACTCTGCTTTCCTATATAAATTTGCTCTGTCATCTCTCATTTTCACTTTCTTGGATACTTTGGATTTCACCGCAGCTAAGTTTCTTCATTTTATTATTATTATTACTTTTTTTTATTTTCGTTTTATTTGTGTATTGTATGTTCGTTGAAAAAGGCTCTTTGCCGAAACGTTCGCTGTTTTGTTACGTCCGGTCAGGCTAACCCTTACCTTGTTTACGTCTTTTCCATAAGAACATACACATAATAAACTAACATAACAACACACAAATAATGAACTCACTTTACGCTATTAACGCGGATTCCAACTTTTCCGAACACTGAAAGTTTAAAAAAAAAATTAAATGCCGAAAATCCTTTTATATAAGACTGTAATATACTTTTACACACACACACACAGACACACACACACACACACACACACACACATATATATATAGACACTTATAGATTTATATACATATCTTTATATATGTTCAATTGTTCTTGAATTTTACTAATAATCCTAATAAGAATCATTTAGTGATTCTTAAATCCTGTCAATTAGTAAATATCCTACTTACTTGCTACTTTTTCTGAAGGCATTTAATGGTTATCATTGTTTCTTTTTTTTAAAAAGTATCATAATTTATTGGGCTATTATACACTTTCTTAGTACCTACCGATTGCCGCACACTTAGTGAAGTAATCAAGTGCTGCCTTAGCCGCTCCGTAGGCAAAAAGACCAGGAACCTGTCAACAACACTGAAATATTATTCGTTGTGTTAAAAGTAACAGGTTTGCAAACGTAATAAAAAAATCATGTTAAGCCTGGTCCCTTTTGGAACTCAGGACGTGTTAGCGCATTTTCGTATTATGTATCAGTACTTATGTTAGATATCAGCATTATGTAGTTATCAGTAATTGTGTTTAGATTTTAGACATATTTTTATGAATTTTCTTGTGTAATGAATATACCTGACATTTTTTAAATTTAAAAGTCATTTCTTTACATTTTAAAAAAATTTATTTTCTCTTTAATCTAACTACAAGTCACCACAAATGATGACGTAAAGCTCTCAAAACTTTTACACATATTCTAATGACGTCAAAAAAAAAAAAAAAAACTAATTCTTTTGCACGCCTTCGCACCACTCTTGAATGCTTGAAAAATGATGTATTCGACTTCCGGCAATGGCGGCCGTTCCCTGCGCCAGTGTTACCTCTCGATTCGCAAAGTTTTTTTGTAGTTTTAACGGGGTTTTTTAACGGATCGAGTAACTGAGTGTTGATGCACAATTGGCAGGTCAGGACATACAAAAAACATATATACATCATGGGTCTAGGACTTATGGATGCTGTGATCAAAGGTGATGACAGACGGACAAAGCGGGTGCAATAGCGCATTCGACTTCTCGAAAATGCGCTAAAAAAATATTTTTTTTGTAACTCTTAAACATTGACATTATAATTCTTTAAAGTAACTACATTCAAGCTTCTCATAAAGAGTTTAATTCGTTCCAGAGTGTCAGGGAAACATTATAGAGTTATTGGGTTTTCCCTGACATGTCAATGCTGTTACTTGTGTTTGGTGCGGTGCGGTGCGCAAGGTATGAAAGGGTATGACGTAATAGTGTGAATGTGACGTAGTGATAAGGCAGTTAGTTGTTGTGAGAGAGAGATAGAGGTCGATTGGTATATAGAGGAACCTTCGACCTGCAGTACACAGGGGATACACGAGTTTTGGCGTTGCCCAATGTTCGTCTGTTGGACTGAGAGTTGTTACATGTGATGTTAAGACGCATGGAGTTGTACTACGATTAATAAAGATAGCTGTTAGTACAAGGACTTTGTGTTCGGTCTGTGTGCGCAAGGTGGCGGTGAAGTCACGATCAGAACCCCTAGACAACGAAGCCCCGACAGAGTCTTACTTGTTAATGCGAAACACTCATTATACGAAACTATTTTCAACATACAAAGTCAATGTAAAATATGATAAGCCGTTCGATGCTGAAAAAACATTACTCACTTTTTTAAATTATGAAAATGTATTCAAATACAATTATTTATATATTGTTACAGCATGAAACACCTAAATACAAATATGTTGTAACCGATTTGTAGACATTCTTGACGCTCTATTTGAAGACTCCATCTCCTTAATGGTTCTTGAAAATGTTTGCGACTGTAGTTGCTTTTTGAAATGTTAACGTAAAATTCGATGATTAAATGATTTATTAAAAAAAAATTTTTAACAAAAATATATTCTTGTACTGTAATAAAAATAACAACCACAACTACAGCAACAAACATCCACAACTACAACAACAAAAAACTAAAACTACAACTACAACAACCAGAATCACAAAAACAAACAACCATACTACAAAAACAGCAATCAACCACATCTACAGCAATACTCAACAACCGCAACTACAGCAATACCAAACCACCACAACTACAACAAAAAAAATACAATTACAACAACAAAACTACAATAGCAACTACAATTACAACTACAACAAACAATTACAATTACAAAATACATCTACAACAAACAGCCACAAATACAACAACTACAACTACAACAACAAAACTACAATAACAACTACAAATACAACTACAATAAACAATTACAATTACAAAATACAACTACAACAAAACAATCAGAACTACAACAATAACAAAATGGCGATGACCCACCGGTTCTTGTGTAAGACATGTTGAGATGTTGACAATGTTACCTAGGAAATAAGAGAAAAAAATGATAAAAATTTCAAAAGAAACGTCATCGTTCACCAAGACTTCGATTTTATATACAAATTAATTAACTGTAGCCTTTAAGAGTTCGTTTATAAAAAAAATTGTCGCACCGTTATTTGCGATGAAACGAAAATAATCAGCTTACTATTTGAGCAGAGTGAAAAGTTCCAATATTTATTATATTTTTTGGGATGCAAAAATCAAAACCTATTAATTGACACTGACCTTTCGTCTTGAGCAGATGTGGTAGGGCAGCCTGGCACATGAAGACAGGAGCTGTAAACAAACAACTGATGCAGTCATCCAACTCCTTCTCTTTAAGGTCCCTAATAAATGCCCTATTACCGAATCCAGCGTTGTTGACCAGAATGTCCAGTCGACCGAATTTCTTGACCGTCTCACTGACGAGCTTTTGTCGGACCTCAGGGTCATTTATGTCCCCGGCGACCACAAGAATCTGGATGAAATAAGTGGCCATTTTAAGATATATTAAGCAGTCGTGTTAAAATAAACTATTCCCCTTTGGTGAATCAAATTTCTTTAAGTCAATGTGAACCTACTACAAGTTTGATGAAATAAATACGGCATTATTGTGTCAAACCTCTCATAACGAGTACCTCTCATAGCGAGATTTTGCATAACGAGGCAATTTTTGTGGGAAAAATTTCCTATGCAAGCGATCAAAAATTCACAAACCGAGGGACGCAGAAAGGAAAAATAACCCTTTCCGTGAAATTTATCTTTGAGCCGGCACTTCGACCCCGATGTATTATTTTGTGTTAAGAACTCGGTCTGTTAGCGTATTGTTTTCGTGTGTAATGAACCGTTGTTACAAATTTTGTATTGAGGCAGTATTTGTAATTTTTGTATGGGCAAGGTATAATAACCTGTGATAAATTGTCTCTTAAAACAAAAAAAACACAAGGAGAAAAGCATAAGAGAGTAAACAAAAACTGCTGAAATGGAAGAAAAAAAACATTGAAAAGCGAGAACAAGGTGATTATTGACAACGTAACTACAATCGACCAACACCGATTATCTTCACTATGCTCAAGAGCAATTAAGGAGATTGATGCCTCAAATAGTGTCAAGAATGTCTACAAAATGGTTACAACGCATTTTCGTCCAATTTTGAAGGGCCAACAAAAACAAATGTCTTTGGACAGTTTTCTAGTTACAAAGGAATAAATTCATGTTTTTCTTTACGTTTTTTGTTTCAAATCTCAATTAAATTTTAGTTTATTTATTCTTTAACAATTTTATTTGAATATTTGCTCATAAATGTTTTAGCAATTTTAAATTTGCAATGCTTTTCTCGAGGTTAGCTAACTTTCTTGCTAGTTCATTTTTTATTGTAATCGTGTATTTTGATATTCACTTTTTCTCTGAAAATAATATGCCTAAAAATTATTTAATAAAAGATATTTAAAAAATTATTGTAAAATGTAATAGGGGGCCGTTCATAAATTACTTCGAGCTATTTTTTTAACCACCCCCCCTGTCACAAACTGTCACAAATCTCGGAACACCCCACCACACACACACAAACTTAAACTACGTCACAATTTATAATTTATTTTTTTTTTTTTAATTAACAAATTAGTCAAATTTCATCTTTTCAAAAAGATGACGTAACACATGAACTGACCCACACCCCACCCCCCCCCCACCCCCAATGTCACAAAATAACACACTTTCTTACAGTCTCTACCCCTCCAGAGCGTGACGTACTTTAGAGACGACTCCTTGTTTTTTTTTGTTTTTTTTTTAAAGTTCTTTACTATTGTACAATTATACGTAAATATTTCATAACATAATTTTAAAAAGTAAGTCATTCCGTTTTTTTTTTTTCTAAAAATACACTACAGAATTGATTTAACAAAAATATATCCGTAATTTTTTTTTTCATTATCTTTATTTAACATGTTTTTAGGTCGCCTAATTTACGCATATATTCATGAGTTCTGAAATCAGAGTAAACAAAGTAATTAACAACAGATAACACAGATATACACCGAAAAACAAACTTTTTATATAACTTGTAACAGTTAGCCACAGTTCAGTTAAAACAATATTGGGTAAAAGAAAGATGCAGCACAAAAGCTTTTAAACATAAGATAAATATAATTATATGTCTTTAAAACGTAAATAAATATAATGTCTATAAATATTACATTTAACTAACGATTTAAGGTATGTTGGAGTTGTTTTTATATGGGAAAAAAATCAATTCTTTCATACTAATAAAATTACCCCCAATATCTAGCCGCAGACTAAAGAAAATCAAGGGGAACTTAACTCGATTTTAAAAAAATAACGTTCTTTAAAAAAAATCATCAGGCTTAGCTCCCCCTGCAATTATCTTTTGTTTGACAGCGTCAAGTTTCTTCAGATCTCTGCCATGGAGGGTAACTCTTGCCCCTCTCCTTACAAACAATACTGCAGTTGCCTCTCCTATTCCAGAACTGCTCCCTTGAAAAACAAATGAATGCTACTTTATAATTTGAACACTCTATCTATCTATCTATCTATCTATCTATCTATCTATCTATCTATCTATCTATCTATTTATCTTTCTATCTATCTATATCTATCTATCTATCCATCTATCCACATATGGAGCGATGGATGGGTGGATAAGTTAACGTTAATTACTTTCAAATATCAAGATATCTGATGAATATAACAACTATATCACGTTCATCTCTAAACAGGATAGAACAGAAAAGTATATAACATAAAATTATACTTGAAAACAGCATCTAACTAATGTGACAAATTTTAAAATACTTTAATCAACTCACCTGTTACTATAGCTACTCGATCTGCCAAAGAAAGTTTCTCCATGATCATGTGTATCTGCTGCTACTCCATACAGGTCTGTAGTTTCAGCAATGACTACAAACAATAGTGATTATCACATACTTGTCTGTGTGTTTGAGTTTGTGTGTGTGTGTAGGGGGTTAGGGGGATTATGATAAAGAAACATATCTAGAGGTTCTCCTCGGTTTGGTTTTAACTCTGTAAACGTTTCATAGCAATATTTTTAGCTCACTTGTTTCAAAAGATATAACTGATTGAATCACAGTTATGATGTTCACATAGACATTTAGTAACGGCACCAAGTAGTTGTTACTAGCTGGTCCTGCTTGTGGTATTTCATGCCCTTAATTTTGTTGGTTTCTAGTGTTATTGTTTCTTGCATTTCTTATTTCCCCCTTTTTCTGTGTTGTTAAGTTTTGCCTGTTTCTGTTTCATTTACTTTGTATGTCACACTGTTTTAAGTGTTACTTATATTTTATTTTTCTAATTTTATTAGTTGTTGACCGAGAATTTTCGCTAAGAGATTGTGAACTAATTTGTTTGTAATAGCATATTGGTGGTACGGTTATTTGGTAGTGGATTGGTGGTACGGTTATTTGGTAGTGGATTGGTGGTACAGTTATTTGGTAGTGGATTGGTGTTACGGTTATTTGGTAGTGGATTGGTGGTACAGTTATTTGGTAGTGGATTGGTGGTACGGTTCTTTGGTAGTGGATTGGTGGTACAGTTATTTGGTAGTGGATTGGTGGTATAGTTATTTGGTAGTGGATTGGTGGTACGGTTATTTGGTAGTGGATTGGTGGTATGGTTATTTGGTAGTGTATGTTTGGTACGGTTATTTGGTAGTGGATTGGTGGTACAGTTATTTGATAGTGGATTGGTGGTATGGTTATTTGGTAGTGTATGTTTGGTACGGTTATTTGGTAGTGGATTGGTGGTACAGTTATTTGGTAGTGGATGGGTGGTACGTTATTTGGTAATGGATTGGTGGTACGGTTATTTGGTAGTGGATGGGTGGTATGGTTATTTGGTAGTGGATGTTTGGTACGGTTATTTGGTAGTGGATTGGTGGTACGGTTATTTGGTAGTGTATGTTTGGTACGGTTATTTGGTAGTGGATTGGTGGTACAGTTATTTGGTAGTGGATGGGTGGTACGTTATTTGGTAATGGATTGGTGGTACGGTTATTTGATAGCGGATTGGTGGTATGGTTATTTGGTAGTGTATGTTTGGTACGGTTATTTGGTAGTGGATTGGTGGTACGGTTATTTGGTAGTGGATTGGTGGTACAGTTATTTGGTAGTGGATTGGTGGTACGGTTATTTGGTAGTGGATTGGTGGTACAGTTATTTGATAGCGGATTGGTGGTATGGTTATTTGGTAATGTATGTTTGGTACGGTTATTTGGTAGTGGATTGGTGGTACGTTATTTGGTAATGGATTGGTGGTACGGTTATTTGGTAGTGGATTGGTGGTACAGTTATTTGGTAGTGGATTGGTGGTACGGTTATTTGGTAGTGGATTGGTGGTATGGTTATTTGGTAGTGGATGTTTGGTACGGTTATTTGGTAGTGGATTGGTGGTACGGTTATTTGGTAGTGTATGTTTGGTACGGTTATTTGGTAGTGGATTGGTGGTACAGTTATTTGGTAGTGGATTGGTGGTACATTTATTTGGTAGTGGATTGGTGGTACAGTTATTTGGTAGTGGATGGGTGGTACGTTATTTGTTAGTGGATTGGTGGTACAGTTATTTGGTAGTGGATGGGTGGTACGTTATTTGGTAGTGGATTGGTGGTACGGTTATTTGGTAGTGTATGTTTGGTACGGTTATTTGGTAGTGGATGGGTGGTACAGTTATTTGGTAATGGATTGGTGGTACGGTTATTTGGTAGTGTATGTTTGGTACGGTTATTTGGTAGTGGATTGGTGGTACAGTTATTTGGTAGTTGATTGGTGTTACGTTATTTGGTAATGGATTGGTGGTAATGTTGTTTGGTTTACAATATCGGTTGTTTTGTATGTTATTGTATTGGTGGTAAATTTTGTTATTGTGTTGGTGGTAAGTTTTGTTATAGTATTGGTGGTAAGTTTTGTTATTGTATTTGTGGTAAGTTTTGTCTTAGTATTGGTGGTAAGTTTTGTTATAGTATTGGTTGTAAGTTTTATTATTGTATTTGTGGTAAGTTTTGTTTTGTATTGGTGGTAAGTTTTGTTATAGTATTGGTGGTAAGTTTTGTTATAGTATTGGTGGTAAGTTTTGTCTTAGTATTGGTGGTAAGTTTTGTTATAGTATTGGTGGTAAGTTTTGTTATTGTATTTGTGGCAAAACATTTCTTTATGGCATTGGGCCCAATGGTATGGTTTGGCAAAGAGTTTCAAATTTAAGGCCAAGTCTTTGTGAGAACCCTTCCTTATTATACCCCCACACCTGTATGACGAAGACTTTTGACCCATATTCTTATCTAAAATGTTATGGCACGTTGTATCAGACCAAAGAATGAGAAATTCTCATGGACACCATATCATGATCCTTATATACTTGAGCATGAAGTAGTTATGTCTCTGTTTGGTTGGTAATTTTTCTTTATTTCTAGAAACCAGTAGATTGTCACCCCCAGGGTTTGGTATCCAAAATTTAGACCTTTTATACTTATATGTATCAAAGTCAATAAAGTTAACATCTCTTAAGATAAATGGTATACCATTTGTCTGTTGGGGAAACGTTTCAATTAGCACTGATAGTTCTTTAAGATGGAGTTGATTGTAAATTCACATAAGGAGACCGGCATTTTCGGGGAACTCCATAATTTTTTAAAAAACATTTGGAGCAAACTTGTAAAGCCTTGATGTTCTCACAAGTGATGATATACAGCTGTCTGCGCCTACTTGTGGTATATCCTGTCATCCTCTTCTCATCAAACTTCCCTATGAAATGTTTTAGTTTTGAACCAAAACATTCTTGCTAGGTGAGATAACTGTCTTAGCCCTCCGCTGACTTCCCTTGAATGTGTTGCTCAACAGGGCGTAGATCAGGTTGGCGAACATTTTCGCCTGCTACCCCTAAATGTAAACGTTTATTTTGAAGTTATCCCAGAAGGAGCGAGGTCCTGCCTACACGACTTGGGAGTTTGTGAGGAGGGAGTTAAATAATCGTTAATTTCCGTAGCCCTAAGATATATATTAAAGCAGTCAACAATTAATTAACATGTAATCTTTAACTTTTGAAAAATTAACTATTCATTAATAATAACATCGATTAAAGCCAAAATTTAAAATTTATGATATCATAAGTAACACTTATTAAACGTTCTTGTTGAAAATCTATATAACACTGGAATGTCTCCTTAAGATGCCATCTTTTAACCAACTACTCAAAAAGACAAGTGTGTTCACATTATTCGGGTCTTATTGACAATATAACCAGCCGAGCTGAACAATCATTCACATGGAACTGAGGTAACTGGTATGCACAAAACGGCCTTGGCAAGGAATGACATTATCAGATATCGGTATTCGTTAACTTTCCACCATTATAGAGTGTTAATGGATTCATGAACTCTAATCTCCATTTTGTAACGCAGTAATCATCAGAAGAGCTGTCGTCATTTTCTGTAACCAAGTCAGACTTCATTACTGCAATTAGCTTAATTCGCTTTTAATTTGGTTTAGTAAGTAGGTGAAGTTTTAGAACCATAGTAGCCAAACTTTATCAACATTTTAAAAATTCGCGTCAGGCAATAGTTTAAAACTAAAATGTTCGTGTAATAATCAGGAATTTGATTATTTTTCGGCCATTAAAAAATATAAAATATTCTTTTCTACTTTTTAACTTCCGATAAATTAGAAGTGATGGGTCGATTAATCGGTAAAATTAATTTAAACTTTATAATTATTAAAGATTAANTATATATATATATATAACAGGTATTCTAACTTATAAAGGTACACAAAGTTGTTCAGTGTATCCGATTCAGCTAGCGAATGCAAACACAAAATTTAGTCATACATATGAAAGGCTAATTTATTTTCAGATTTAAATTTAATTTAAAAAAAATAAATTACCTGAAAAAAATTATATTAACAAATATAAACTTGAATCCGAATTTACCGTAAACTTTCACAGCATCTTAGCTCCAAAATGTAGCTCTAGCAAACAAATTTACTTTCCTTGTCAAGTTTTCCCCTAGTATTCAAAATTCAGCACCTCCTCATGAAGATCTGCGCATTCGAAACGAATGGGTTCTTGATATAATCAAGTATTGAGCGGTTCTGCATGTTGATTGAGCTAAAAGTGATTCGTTTGTATGTGGCTACGTGCATTTTTTTTCTGCAATTTTCTATAATATGAATGCAAGAGTGTGTTTGTACTCGGCCGAGGCGTGTTGTTGTTGCTTGGAAAGTGTGGATAGATTTAGGCATCAGATTTTCTCTTTGTCTTTCTCTCCCTCCCATCTATATCTCTATCTATGTGTTTTATTTTTCTCTGATTGTTTTATCTCTCAGGCGATATATATATATATATATATATACCGTCTTTCTCTCCATCTGTGTTTTTTGTTTTTTGTTTTTTTGTATTTTGTTTTTTTTTAGTTCATCTGTGAATGTATATTTTGAACCGTGAAACATTTTTTTTCTTGCAATACAGCAATGCTCCAGTGTACTACATTTACTCCAATTCCAACTACTTAATATTCATTTTTTTAAACTCAAAGAACTTGTTTTATTGCATTTAAATTTCATGGTTTGCTTCATGACATTAATTATAAGGCTTTTGTTTACGCACTATGTCAAAATATTTACAACGAATTCGCCTAAAATATAACATATAGTCTAAATTTACAGAAAAATCCTAAAAGAGAAATTTTCAAGCACTATTTTTTAAAAAACAATTTTGGCAAATATTATAAGAATTTTTTTCAAAATATATCTGCCTTTATATGTCAAACCTCAGTATTGATTAACTGTTTGACTAACTGACTAACTGACTTTCTGATTGGTTGACTTATTAATTTACTAACTATCTGATTTACGGACTCATTGACTCTAGAAAGCTTTTGACCTAAATTCGTTTGGTCAGCTGTATAACACAGATAATAGATAAAACCTATTCTCTATAATACATCAATATAAATTTCAGGATTATTATATTTATTTTATTTTTTTTTTTGTGCAGCCAAACAATGGAATTTTCTCCCATTACACATCCGTAGTATTTCAACTACTAAATCCTCCTTCAAGACTGCACTTAAGACACATCTTTTCAAAATTTATTTTCAAAATTAATGAAACAACATTTTTTTAAAATGATTAACGTAGCTGATGTATAACGTATTGTCATTGATGTAGTTAGTATGTTATGACTGTTTATTTAATCAATATACGTTATTATCTCCATGTAAAGCGCTGTTAGCCCGGCTCCTTGCTGGGATACAGCACTATATACATTATCAATGTATTATTATTATAATTATTATTATTTTAAAAATATAAGGCCATAAATGTTAATGTAATGTTTGAAATATTAGACGATTGAAAATCTTGCGTGACAATTTTAAGAATTTATGATACTAGTATACAATTTTATTTTCTATTGTCCACTAGTTTCGTCTCAGATTCTTGACATTTGAGTTTACCCTCTTGAAGTTTAGGCTAACAACTTGGCAACCGGCTCCATTTGCTGGGTATGGCTACACAACATTGAGTGTAGGACTCACTCGCCGCCTTAACCTCCCCAGCTATGTCCAAAACAAAGTCAACAGGAGCAACACTGTTTTATATACTAGACTTAAATGTCGATTACATTTCACACTAACTTTGTTACAACGTTTCTT
The DNA here is from genome assembly GCA_002072015.1 of Radix auricularia. Classification (NCBI taxonomy): domain Eukaryota; kingdom Metazoa; phylum Mollusca; class Gastropoda; family Lymnaeidae; genus Radix; species Radix auricularia. The sequence continues at coordinate 369,816 of MUZC01000579.1, read as the reverse complement.
TCAATGGTGGGACACATGTTATAAGTAATGTCCCCAATTGATGAGTACATCAGTAATGTCCATCATTTATGGGAAATATGACATCAGTAATGTCCATCATTTATGGGACATATGACATCAGTAATGTCCCATTCATAGAAAATACGACATCATTTATGTCCCTCAATGCTGGGACATATATCATCAATCTATCTATCTATCTATCTATCTATCTATCTATCTATCTATCTATCTATCTATCTATCTATCTATCTATCTAATCTATCTATCTATCTATCTATCTATCTATCTATCTATCTATCTATCTATCTATCTATCTATCTATCTATCTATCTATCTATACGTCTATCGGTCTGTCCGTCTGTCCGTCTGTCTATCTATCTGTCTATCTGTCTATCTGTCTGTCTGTCTATCTGTCTATCTGTCTATCTGTCTATCTGTCTATCTGTCTATCTGTCTGTCTGTCTGTCTGTCTGTCTGTCTGTCTGTCTGTCTGTCTGTCTGTCTATCTATCTCTATGTCTCAAACTTTTTCCTCTTACTCTCCCTGTCTCTCCTTCTTTCACGCTGTCTCTACCTCCCCAAAACTTTTCCTCTATCCCTTTCTCTCTCTCCAAGCATATTAACAAAAAAATGTGGATTAATGTTTAGAGAAGTTAATGTTAGACATGCGAGGATGCCAAAATCTCGCCACATTTGGAGGATACAACAAAAAATGAAAATGACGGCCGAGGGATTTATTGCCCTTGGTAAAGCGTGATGACAGATTTTGATTACGTGCCCTTGTCCGTGTGCACGATGTGATGGTGCTCGCCCATTAATCATCTCAGGTTTGGGGTCTGTCATAAACGGCCGTCTGAAAAGACTGTGGATGTTCATACAAAGCTACTGACACAGCTAAACGAAGGCAATCCCTCAGTTGTAGTGAGCTCAAGCCGTTTGAACTTCATCCTTACCAATAAGTGCGGTTTGGTAACTGAAATCAATTATTGTTTAGCTGAATCGGGTAACTTTAGCATGCAGTAAAAACTTACGTTTAGGATCATTGGAGAATCAACACATTTTTAAATTCAAAATAAAGTGGATTTTTAAAAAAAAAAAACTAAATTAAATTGTTTGATAAATTAAGCACTTAGCCCAATAGTAATTTAAAAAATGTATTTGTAGTTTGTATTTTCGATTTTATATTTAATGGCGAGATACAGAGAATATTTGAGTGACGTCACCGGCATTTTCATCTTAGAATTCCAGAATGCTAATTGCTAACACGATGTTAAAGTAAATGCTTGCTTACAATAACTTCTCTTTGACTTCGCAAGAATAGACATTTAATTTGATGAAGCCTGTCTATGGATTACTATAACTTAGGTGTTGGAAAACATTTTGTGTGAGAGAGCCATAAACACCACATATTTTGTGTGAGAGAGCCATAAACACCACATATTTTGTGTGAGAGAGCCATAAACACCACATATTTTGATAAAAATAATACTGTGAGAGCCATACATTATGTTTGAAACTAAAAATTGAAGTAAATGTGTGCATTTTGTGTTATTTCAACACTTAAATTACAATAATTGTCTCTGAATGTTTCTTAATAACAATGTTATGGTCTTTTTTATATCCATTTAACATATTGATCAAATTAGTCTGCAAAAACGTGTTTTAAATAATTGAAAATTGGTCTTAGAGCCAGACACAACCATCAATAGAGCCACATCTGGCTCGCGAGCCATTGTTTCCCGACCCCTGCTATAAATGTTGATATATCTTCAATGAATGAACCCTTTTTACGTCAACAAACTTAAAGGTAGAGTTCTCACGAGTTTTAATAAGGATGCTCAATTTCAACAGGTCAAGTGTATCTCGAAGTAACTATTGTAAATAATGGCAACGTTGCCAACGTAAATACTGAAAAAAATGCATTTCCCTGTAGAAGATGAATTCATTTACAAGTGGCAGGAGAGATAGTACGCAAGGAACAAGTCAATCGATGACAAATATCTTCTTTCGTTGAATAATTAAAAATTCCTAAAAATAAATGCTTTAAATGACAAGAACGTGTCTACAGCACACGAGAACCCTGTGATCTAATAACGAACTAAGAAAATTGAGTTTTGTTTTTGTCAAATTTCATGTCTGCCACAGGCTTGTGGGTGTTGTTACTTTTTTGTTCTGTTGTTGTTGTTTTTAATTAAATCTTATTTGCAAGCGTGACAGAACCCTGTATCAGTGGCGTCGCTAGGGGTGTGGGGGGTGGGCCGCCCCGGGTGACACCACCAGGGGGGTGACACCAAAATGTAAAATTCTCTATTTTCCCGTTATTTGGCACTAGAAAACTCGAAGGAGTTCTATAGGTTAAGTCGTTAAGGGTGACACCATGAGTTACCGCCCCGGGTGACACCAACTCTAGTGACGCCACTGCCCTGTATCCCATCATTAAACATCGCTAGCGTTGGCAAGCAGTACATTTTTTTAAAAATCTAAACAACTGCATTGTTAATGGTAAAGGATACATTTGAAGTTTCAAAGATGCTTCATTTATAGTTTAAAAGAAATGTACATCCTTAACTAGAATTCTATGGGTGTCAAGGACAGAACATAGGTTGAGTTTGTGAGTTTAGTAAGTAGCAAGGCAGTTAAAATTACCGGTATTTTACTAAATGAGATCTCTAATAAACTCTCACTGATAGTGGCTAGTTTTATATTTATCACCTTGTAACAGACTCATAAATAATAGCGTGTGACACATCTTGAGTTTTATTAATGAGTTTGCTATAGAACTATAGAATATTAACAGAATTCACAGCATATGTAAAAAAAAAATGTATTTGCCGATGGACCAGATAAGGCGTGGGTTGTTACTTTAAATAGATTCTTATGCAGTGCGTGACTAGAGTGCTGGTTCTATTCAATTGTTTTAGTTATGGAAAGTTCCAACACTGCAGCCTGCCGCCATTTTTGTTTGGCCAGGTTTCAAATGTTGCGAGATAGAGTAAAGAGTCAACAAAGATAAACAGGTTTTTTTTTTAAACATTGCTTTATTTTTATGGTTTTATTTTAGCATCTTTATAATACACATCACACTCTTTAGGACGAGGGCAAGTCACGTGGTTGTTCTATGTACATCAGTTTTATTTTGTACACGCTCACCACTGGAGTTTGTACAACAGGACATATTCAACTGACGGTTATGTACACGGGTTAGTAGAACGATTTGTACAACTGTTGTTACACTGATACCTAAACTGTACAGTAAATGTTACAAGGTTACTCAGTATCATACCGAACTGCAGTGTAGGCGTATGAAGTTAGTCACAATAACAACGAAACAATATAACACAATTTATAACATTGGAAAACAATGGCATTCATTATCTACAGGATTTTTTTTTAAAATTCTCTCTTATTTTTAAGTTCAAGATTTTTTTTTTATCATTTATGATGCTAAAAATAAAATTTGAAACTATTAAAGATTTGCATCTTTTATGTAAATGTCATGCTTAAATGTCATACATGTATCTCAACAAAGAATCTCAGAGATACATGTTTTAAAAAAAAACACATAGAACTTTATCTCACATTCATGCATCTGTTACATGTGTAAGTAACAAAATAAAATATCATTATTTTTTTCATATTAATAGTAGTAGTTGAGAAGGTTTTATGACTTCGGACCAGTGGCGTAGCTAGGGGGTGCGGAGGGTGCGGTCCGACCATGTGGCACAAATTTAGGGAACGACATTTCTGGGAAGTGGAAAAGGTCAGTCATTTCAGACAACTCCCGTTTTTCTTTTGAAGGAGGAAAACCCGGTGAAACAAAAATATGTGTTTACTTTCGGGTGTTAATTAACGGATTCCCAGCAGTGGAAAAGTAATTTTTTTCTTTTCACACTTAATTGTAACATACCACAAACACTTCAAACAGTTATTTCTTCGTGTTCGTTTATTTTTTTTTTCATTATTAATATTTAGTTACAGTCATATATTAGCTGTTAACAATCATTTTATTTTAAGGGACGCAGACTGGATAGGGCCCCCGTTTTATTGCAGCCCGGGGCCCCGTGCAGTCTTAATCCGCCCCTGGCTATACGCCAGAGAGGACACTTTTGTAAGAAATCCACATGTAAAACATGTCACCGCTTTGCTGAATATACTATTAAAATATCGCCACGACAGTTTTTGCATGGATTTTGGACACGTGCATAATGATACGCGAACAATTACCTACACGGCACGATGGTTCCAATATTGTGGTTCATTAGCAAGAAGTAGTTTATATTACTGTTTCAGTTTCAGAAAATTATTCTAAGGTAACTTATTAAAAAATATAACGTGGTTTGTTTTCATTTCATTAAAGATGCACACATATTTTGTGTTTTTCATAAAAATACGATTTTCATTAAAAAATATTTGGCTATCCAATTAAATTATTTTTAAATGAATTTAATGTGTCTTTTATACTGAAAATAATTAGGATTTCTGTAAAAATTATTCAAATTTCTCCGTTAATCAACGCCACAATAAGCATAAATAGATTCCAAAAAGACAGAGTACTTTTACATTTTCTAACGTTTTGAAAAAATTGACATCTGAAGAAGTAACTAGTGAAACGAGATCAGATACTGGAAGTTTTACTCAATCCAATGTAATCTTTTTCTTTTATATTTGATCTCAATTTATGGGAGCTCACTTATTCTATAATTAATGCAAACCTATTTTATGGAACAAAGAAATGTTTTAATATAAAACGCTTTTACATCAGACAAAACAATATTTGAAAAGCTGGAGACATCAACTGAACGCCGAAATAGAAGGAGAAAAAAAAATAGTAGTTGGAAAAATTCAGAAGACATTGTTTTATCTTAAGAACAAGAAGTACAACCAGAAATGTTTTTATCCATGGATCGAATTATAAAGTAAATAAAAAACTTTTTTTTTAGTTGCAAGTAACCAACTCAATGAAAAATGTGAGCATCAAATAAATTTCTATATTATCATTGATAAAGAAAGGTTGAATTTTCAAAGAAAAGGGATCCATGTGTTTATGACTGTAGCTACACAACAAGAAGAGTCATTACGTTAGAAAAACGGGGGGAAAGGACTCCTTGATCTATTACAATTTATTCAACAGAATAATTTGGAAATATCTGTACATAACATTGTAATTTTGTTAAACAAAATTTTACGATTGCTATAATTGTTGCTAGTTGTAGTAACAGCTTCTTCATACTGAAGTTGATAAAAATTATCTTCGTTCCACGATGAGTGATTTAAGACTACAGAATCTTGCAATATTGTCCATAGAAAAAGATATTACAAAAATAATTTAAATTTCAATACACGATTTTCCTTGGATGAAAGCTAGGAAAGTAAATGAAGTAATAAATATGTTTACAGTTTCTTTGTCAAAAATGGTTTATTTATACGTAAAAAAATAAAAGCATATTAGTTGGTAAATGTTTTTGGGAATATGTTTTGTCTTATTGAGAGGGGGCCCTGCGACGTCAGTAACATTTTTATGTCCATTAAAAAAGTATCTTGTATTTTATAAATTTGTCTTTGTGGGTATATCATCTTATGCGGCCTCCTTTATTGCTGCTTACATAAATATAGTATGTAATGGTAAAAATGTTCCCCACCTTTCTTTTTTTTTTTTGTAAGGGGTTCCAATGTTTCCATCAGTTGCGTAACTAGGGAGGGGGAAAAGAAGTTTAATTTTACATTAAATTTTACGCTACCGCCATGATTGTGGGGCCCTCATTGAAATTAGCCCCCCCCCCACCCTTGTCCCCAAATCATTTACAATTTCCTATCTACGCTACTGGTTTCCATTAGAGCTTTCTCGGATCCTGATAGACCTTGGTGGCGCCCACTCCTCTACAGGGGATGGGCACTAAAATGGACGTTTTTATAATGGCTTTAAAGTGAGCTTGATCCCACGCCCCGTGTGAGGCGAGCGCACTATTGACATCACTATCCAGCCGCTTTCTTTACTTCGTTTCAATTAAATTATTTATTTATGTTTATTAATTTATAAAAACTATCATATGAATGACTTAAAGGGTTGTACAGAAATGAAGTCACGCAATTTTAACTGAATTTTCACCCCCTCCCGCCGTCGTCACACATCATCGTTAATACTTTGAGCCCTTCTTCAATATGACGTCTAAAAACCTTGACCCCCCCCCGTCCATAAAGACGTATTTTAATTTGAAAATAATCGTGTTTCAAATACATTTTTGGTCATTTAAGTATGCACTTAGTTTGGAGATGATCTCTAACATTGTAACAAACAAGAATTCACGTTAAACGCGTGTTTGGTTTTTATTTTGACGCCACATTTCTTAAAAACGCTCTCCTCCTCGTCACACATCGTCACAAATGTATCAATCCCCNNNNCCCCCCCCCCCCCCCCCCACGTGCGTAACGGCATGTTATGAACGGCCCCTAAAAAGTGCGGCACATTAGAAGACCACCGCGGGCGGCAAATATTCTAGCTACGCCACTGCTTGAGACAAGTATTAGATTGTTTTTTTGTCTTTAGTGACGTCATAATCGAAAAATTCGACCAGCCACAGTTTGAACGTGAGGTTACAATATCCTTTAAGTCACCGCACCACTCAAGATCAGCAGGTTGTATGGAAAAATGTACTTTATAATTGTTATTCTAGCTTGGTCTAAAATACTGAGTAAATAACATATAATGTATGTCTAAGGTACTGCCTAAATATCATCATTTGCTGATTAATATAATGTGGAAATATCATAACATGCTGATGTCTATGCGCTGTGTATATAAAATGCACAAACTTTCATTGTGCACTCTTTGGTTGACGCAATTACATACAATGGTTTTACAGTTTTACAGTTGAGATTTATTTTTCCTCAACATGTGCACTCGGTTAAAATAAATAATTTCATATCATTCATTTTAAAAAATTACCAAAAGCAAGGCTTCTCAACTTAATCTCGTTGACACATCTTTGCCGGCCAGATATACTGCACAAGACAACATTTTAATATGAAATAGTTAATTTATAAATAATGTTAGGGTCCATTGATGCTCTTCACATAGCTTTATGAAGGTTAATCTAAAAAACAACTTGTCTTATAAACATATAAAATTTAAAGTCAATACATTATTTATAGAGCAGCATTGGGGCGAGAAGTTGACAGAATGACGTCATATGATGTTGTTTTTACCGGGTTAATTATTCATAGGTCGACTTGTGAGTATCTTGATATAAAAGAAAACTCTAGCAAACGACACCAGGCCCACCACGTAGAAACGCTAACACCAGAGCTGGAGGGTGGGGATATAGGGGTGGACGTTTTGGAAGAGGGATCACTCATTGTGTTTTCCACGGGTTAAATCCACAGAATACTGAAGGACAAACAAATGGGAGAAATTAATGATAGAAAGCTAGGAATAAGTGTGTGAGTTAAATGTTTAAAGGAAAACTTCATTGAAACACACAGAAGCTGTGTCGTCCAATCCTTTAAAAGCATGTCAAATTGGGGCAGGCTCCAAGCAACTTATTAGTGTTGCAATATTTTTTTTCAAGTACGTGTGTTTTAAAGCACACAACCACACAACATATGTTTATAAAAACACTAACTCAAGCGTAGTAATCCCCCCCTCTTTTCTAAGTACCCCCCCCCAAAAAAAAAAATAAAAAAAAAATAAAATAAATAACTAATTAAAAATCTCAAACAGAATACTACCGCAAACGAAACAAACGCGCACAGAGTCAATAACGTTAATTTAATTGATTTTTAGAGTCACACGTCACACTCGGTCAGTGGCTTCATTTGAAATACATCCCCTTCAAATACTGAGTGGAGTTCCGATCAATATGACGTCACGTGATCTCATGTATCCTGTTTAAAAATAAATTAAAGTATATATTTAAAGTGTCAAATAGCTTCGTTTGTCTGCCACTGACACTTGCTAAGTCAAAGACACGAGAACTCATAAGTTAGATTTAATATGTACAGTGGTACCTCTGCTTTGGTATAAGAGAAACTTGGCAAACGTTTTGACGCGAAACATATTGCTTAGTATAAGTCCTTTTTTAAAAAGAAAATTCTAAAATACGCCCTGCGTGCGAGAACTTGTATGGGGACGACCAAAAATGACGTCACACGATTTATGTCGATTCCCCTTCACTCCTCGTCATAGAAAGTAATCACCTCAAATATATCAAAGTTTCATCCCCACCCCCACAGTAAAAACCCTATTTAAAAATGAGCAGGTTTCAATACCGTCACACGCGTGATTTTAAAACGTCATCAAATAAATTGTAAGCACTCAAATATTGAAGTGAAACTTTTATTTAAACTTGTTCGTTTTAATGTGACGTCACATTTCTTAAACATCTGCCCCCCCCCCCTATAACTCGTCACACATCGACACAAAAGTGTGACCCCCTCCATCATAGATGCGTGACGTCATTTTATAGGCGATACTCAGTGTTTTTGTGCGGTAAATGCTACCATTGCCTTTTATTATAAAGGATTTTATTATTAAGCATTATTTAAGTTAAAATAAATTATTTTATACAACAACGTCCTTTTATGTTTAAATATGTAAAATTACAATACGATTTTTTTCATAGGAGCGGGTTATTTATTTCCACCCATTTCTTATTGTAAAAAAAAAGATTTGGTATACGTCCTTTTCTAGATACGTCCAGTGGTGTGGAACGAATTAAGGACATATACTGAGGTACCACTGTGTTGTTAAAATTGAATCACCGTATTGCTGTACGACAAAGAAAGATACATCTATGTGACATTCCTATTTGATAAAGTTGTCATTCTCCTATTGTTTTTCTAAGAAATATATACGCGACTTTGAAGAGGAGGTAACTTAGTTCTTTTTAAAAGGGATGTAATTCAATTTCATATGAAGGGGGAGAATCAGGTTGTTGTTTTATTCCAATGTAAAAAAATTAATAAATAGATAGATAAAAAAAATATGCCTATGAAACTGGCGTGTGCGTGTGTACACGCATGTGAAATTTAATTATAATAGGACGCTGAGCCTGGTCGAGTTGGCAAGCCCACCCCGCTTACCCCCTCCCCAGTACTCCAACCAAGACAGTTCTTGTGGCAGACGAGGAATGTACCTTCCATACGACCTCATTTAAAGTTTACAAGCAATCGTGAGCCAGGCGAGCTGTGATGGACTTAGACCGCTTGGATTGTCAATCTTTACCTGTCATCCCTTAATGTTTCAGAATGTTAAATACCGCATACATTCAATAACCAGCTGTGATAACTCTGCTAAGAATCCCGAACACACAGCCATATCAGTGAAGAAATCAGCGTTTAGAAAATGCACTAGACTTGAACGTGTCATCATCTCAGAGGCGGCTCCAGAATGTTTTTAATTTAACGTCAGCGGCGAAAGCACGCTCTCAGCAGCTGTAGGAGGTCGTCCCTAAACGCCCTGTTCATGAAGGCGTAGATGATCGGGTTGACGACGTTATTGATGTAAAACATGTAGAAGATGATGAGGTTGAGGGTAGGGAACAGCTTCAGCCCCATCAGCCACGACGGCAGGAAGGAGATGACGAAGACCACGGTCACCACAAACAACATGGCCGCCGTCTTGATGTTGGCGTACAGTGCACGGTCCCGCATGGCCGTCGACATGCGCCCAGAGTTCGTCTTCAGCAGGACCGTCTCCGTGGCCGTGCCGTTGATGTTGGTGAGTTGGGTCTCCTCGGCGACCGTTTCGGGGCCATTTGTGCTGGCGTAGCAGCTAGTCCGCTTCCGTTTGTTCTTCCACGCGCGCCTGACCAAGATGGACCTGTAGATCAGGCCGTAAAGTATCGCAAGGACGATAAACTCCACAAGATACATGGAGGCGTAGATCTTCAAGTACTGCGCCACAAACTCGCTATCGAGCGTGTAGTTTGAAGGATTGCACGTGCCGTAGTACACCCACTCCACGTAGGTTTTTGTGAGGCTCGCGTTGGAGTCGCGCGAGACGTGATCGCCCGATGGGACATCTAATGATATATGTGGCGAGGCTGAGAGCGGGGCCAGCGTCGAGGGAAGCTGATCGACATTGTCTGTCTTATAACTGATGGGTATTCCGTGACCGACGAGGTCACTGATGAACCCGGGATCCGGCTCAAGAAAGAGTCCGTTGGTTGACATCGTGGTTGTCGTGACGGTAACTACGATGTCTTTCAGTTCTTCAGACGAAGGCAAGGTCATGTTGTTGTCGGCGGTGACGTTCATGGACCTGAGTTCCGGGTAGTAGACCCCGTGAGACAGCATCGGGATGATCCCCATGAGAGCGGAGATAATGGTCAGGATGATGACACACCACTTGGCCCTGGGCACCGTGACCACGTGCAGGAAAGGGTGGCAGATGCAGAAGTAACGGTCGAAGCCAATGGCCACCATGATGAGGGAAGATAGCGGGATGTTAAAGGTCTGTACAAACAAGTAGAGCTGGAGAAGAGAGTGCGAAATTGATGAGTCACGCTGGAAGTACCATTTAGCACAAGTAAATACGTGTTAGAAAGGTAAATATGAAAAATAATAAGTTAAAATAATACAATAAAATCAATTTCTAAAACAAAATACACATATGAGGACAACTGATCAGTGGAAACAAGTTTGGGTAAAACAAAAAATATCAGCATGGAATTTGAATTAATAAATAAATATAATGACCTAACAATTCTTAACACCAGAATAAATTCTATGTAAAAACAAGTTCTGTACTCCAGCAATCTTAGCTTATGGCGCGTAAAAGTATTGTTGTTAAGAGCAATAAAACTAATAACTTTAAGGCTATGCAAACTTAACAATTCAAATCAAATCATTTCAAGTTATAAACACATAGATTGGCTTAGAAAAAGTAATTATAATTATTGAGAACACAACTCGTCATAGACACCTGAATCAGTGGTATTATTATTATACCTGCTGACGTCGCTCAAACTGGATAAATATCTACTATTGATCGATTTTTTTCTGGATATTAAAAATTCATTGTTTATCGTTTGTCTAATTTTGGTCTTTAGATAAGAAAGTTCAATTCAAAATTAAACTGATTTTATGTACTCCAGAAACAAACAAAAATTTCGATTAATCTAATCACTTTCTTGATTGATATTGTTTTGTGCCTTTTCCGAAATACTTCTTTCTGTAGATATCGCACTTAAATAGCCCGAAGTAAGTTTGATCATCTCTTGACAATTAAGAAATGACAGGGCGGCCATATTTAACCAAATGGATTTAAATAGGAAATTGAGTTTTTATTTTGCATGAATCAGATGTCTTAACATGTAAGTATCAAAGTCCACAGTGAAAATATGTGTCGAGATAGTCTCCACTTTGACGTACTTATTAATAGATGCCGAAGGAAGTGACTGTATGACTGTACTATGTGACCTGATCCTAGTACCAATTTACTGTAATGTTTGACACTAGAAACCATCAGACCTTGTAATAATGTGGCAGAAATCTATTAATTGTAATACTGGGGTCTGTTACGTACGTACAGTGGTTGAATTTCATAAATAAGTTAATAAATGATGCGAGTCAATATGTAAATATGGTGTATTGAGAAGGAAGTATCTTATCAGGTATTTATTAATTCTTCATTAACTTAAGACAGCTTATCGGGCTTGAAGAAGATATGACAGGTTCCTAATTTTATTAAAACTAACAATTGTGAGAGCTTATTGATTCGACTGTATTTATGCTTCAAAATAGTGTTCGACTGCGATGTAATCTAAAAATAGAATAGTACTCAATGAGTTATCACGTTTTCCGGTTTTAGAAATAAAAAAAAAAACCTATGAAAGTGAGACTCTGCCCTCTAACCAACAAACACTGAGATGCACATTTTCCATTGTACTTTCTCTCTCATGTGTGAAGCACATTTTCTGCTTTGTTCGTTAGAGGAGTCGCATGAAATGAAAGATGCCCCAGTGCCAGACAAAATATTTTCAGCAAATTAAAGTGATTTAATACAATAATGACATGGTAATTGTTTTGTTTAAATTTGAAAAACCGACGGGGGGGGGGGGGGGGAACTATCACCCTATCTGTTACCATAAATAACTTTGTCCTGTATTAATTTTCAGTTTTGATATTAAAATCTCGTCCTTGTAAGATTATTTGTACAGGTTTTCTAAAATTGAGGAAAGTAAAATGCAATCCAAAAAACGTCATCATTGTTTGGCAACAACAAAAGAAATATAGCCTTATTGGTATAATGGGTTTTTTAAGCCCCCCTCCCCCCAAATATGACGGATTGTCTCCCAAACTAGACAAACTTTAGTTCTCTCTTGTTTTTGTATTGATTTCAATGTTGTTGTTTTATCCTTTCTTTTTTGTGACTGTAAGGGGAAAGAAACATCCACGTCGCAAAGTGGCTTCTCTCCCCTTTTCCAAATTTGTCCTCCATCACGTGATTTGATAAGCCCGACGTCGCCTATAACGAAGTTATTTCCCTCATCTTCTACTTCTCTTCCTCTCTACTAAGCACCTCCTCCCTGCCCTCTCCTCCCGACAGTCTTTCACTCCTGCTCTGCTACCATCGACCAACAGGGAACATCAACCTCTGTAGCTTGTCTCAAAGCCCGCTTGGTCCAATAACTGTCGTAACTACACATATCACCCCACCCCACCCCCCACAACTTCTAAGAATTTCTTCAACCTAAGATAATATCACCGGGCAGCAAGACCCTTGATCTACAACGTGGAAACTTTACTATTTCTCTTCTCAAAGAAACAAAACGGAAACAAAATACACACACACGTAAAAAAACAAAACAAAACAAAACAAAACAATAGAACTTTTATAGGAGTATTGTTTTTTTGTTTTTTTTAAATTTTGTTATTGCTCTCTCTCTCTCTCTCTCTCTCTCTTTCTCTCTCCCTCTCTCTCCCTCCTCTCTCCTCCCTCTCCATCTCTCTCTCCCCTCTTTCTTTCTGTCTTGCTCTCCTCTCTCTCTGTATATGAATATCTAGTTCACCAATCTCTACCTCTCTTTTTATCTCTGTCTGACTGTCTTCTCTGTATCTGTGTCGCTCTATATAACTATATTTTTCCATGATTGTCGGTCTCGCTGTCCACCTCTACCCCTATTTCATACTTACGTAAAAATAAACAACTTGGGTTGCGTAAAGTATTTAAACTAGCGTATTGTGTGTAGGGGTGGGGGGAGGAGGGCGTAAGTCTTCTCCAATTGTGAGTGATCAGAAGCTGAAATTCGTACGAAAATTTTTGTGCCCTAAAACACATTTAAATATTAATAATTCAAAGAGTGCTTCGATAAATGAGAAAATCGGAAATTATGAACATGAGGGTGGTAATATAAGTTCAAACGGTGATTAGCAAGTGGTAATAGAAGTTCAAACGGTGATTAGCAAGTGGTAATAGAAGTTCAAACGGTGATTAGCAAGTGGTAATAGAAGTTCAAATTGGCATTACATGAAGTGTTTGATTCCCCTCTCAAGCTGTACAATTATTTATTCCATCAAATGTTGACGCAATGTTGGCACGGATCACGTGATGTCCTGAGAGACGATTTCTCAAAAAATAAAACGTCACAGAAATAAAAGAAGCAAAGTTCGATAACTCGGTACCCCACCCATCAACTAACAATGTTGATTCGGATGTGAAATATTTGTTCCAGGTTTTCCCCCTTTGGCTTCTGTCAACAGACGACTATCCTGTAGCAGACGTAAAGGTAAACACCTGAGGAGGTGTGCCGGTCAGGTCGCACGGTGCGGTCAGCTGCTCACACCGTTGCACACCACAATCAAAGATTAATGATTGGAAGCAAAAGATGAGGTGACTGTTGTTGTCACGTCATGAAAACTCACGGCTGTCTGATAAATGTCTATGAGAAACCAGACACAGTTACCGAGTATTCGATGTTACATCAATTAGCATGTTTATTATTGGAGAATATCAAACAAGAAAAGAGTGACACCATTAGTCATATCTTTACATCTTTGAAACACTAGAAGATAGAAGAACCAAGAGAAGTGTAGTAAGTATATATGAAGCAATTTATTCTGACCTTCAAATTTAAAATAGATAACACAGAACATGTAATACAACCTTGTGATAAACAGGGAAGAGCACATGCTCGAAGTTACTTCACGCACTGACTTACTTGATAGACAGGGATGAAAATATTTTTCTAATTTCGTATGCAAAAGTCCTCAAAGTTAAATCTCCAGAGATAGTAACGAAAGTGTAAATAACAATGACATCATTATTGTTGACTCAACTAAAGCCATTCACTTGCTGGCTATATCATTCTTAATTCATACCATCCTCCCCTCCCACAACTAACACAGGAAAAACTCTAAAATCTGCTGAACATACCGATACTTCTTTACTGGAAAATTAACCAGTAAATTTCTTGACTATAAATTACTTACATATGATAAAATACGCACCACGCGACAACTAGCATAAACATTTACAGATCGGGAAAATATTATAAAAGTATGTTTAATATTAGACGAACCGCGCTGCAGACATTTCCATGTTACATAGAGAAATAAAACGATAATCTAAAACTTATTTAGTTTAATTACAGTACATTTGATCGATCTGAAATTTTGATAGAATGTATTGTTAAGTGTGACTAAAGTCTATGTGCAAATTTTCAGCTCGATAGGATGACGGGACGTTATTGGTTTTTTACTTTACTGAACTACCATAGAGAAACAGGAGACAGAGAGACAAGACAGTGAAGTTAATATAAGGGATTTAAAAAGGACCGCTCGCGTCAGGCTCTGTCTCAACCCATCTACTTAGGCTACAGTCAGTTATGAATCAATTGCCGGCAATTAACATACCAAACCGAGGTCTCCAGTAGCTTTACGCCCACCCGATCCCACCCCCACCCCCAATTTCCTAAAAAGCACACCCTCGTGTTCCTTCTTTTTAGAACGTATTTCTCACCTAATTGACGAATGGCCACTGGCAAGTCGGGACAGGCGGCCATGTTTATTGATTGCATCATTTCTGTCAATTTGTCTGGCAAGTCCCGTACAATTTGCGGACGGACGACGCTGATGAATATGGTACCAGAAGTGTTAAGAGATTCAGCTTTGTTGTCGTCCGGCTCTGATATCTGAGTGCTTTGCCGGTGACTTCATTAAATAAATAGCTGGAGACGGGACTTAGCCATTTTTTTTTTTTGGACAGCGCTTTAAGCACAATATTTTCTCGACGATTGTTTGTCTGCCTCATTCCCTGATGTATTATTTAATTAAAATTCGATTGTGTTGTCTATTTTGTTTCTGCTAACAAACTATAAATAAAAAGGAACGCAGCGTAATCAGGGAATTGATTCTGTAAAACTTCGTAAGATAAATCATTTTTAAAAAAAAAGATGCAATGTATAAATAATACGAAGTCAGAATGAAAATTAATGTAGAAGATCTGTATTTAAGTAAATGGATATTTTGGAATTCTGTAAAGGAGCTTAATACAAATTGTCTGCAATCATGTAGAATATGTTGGATTTTAACGTGAAGTTTTGAAATTAAAAAATGGAGCCTAATTTGACACAAAGTTCAGCAAGACGTGACAATAATTAAAATTAAATAAACCAGCAAAACGTAAAATTCACATGCATTCTAAAATAAACATTACGAGATCAGAAACTTTGAATGATTGATATTTGAATTTCGCCCCATCAATAACTAACTGCGATCGTTCTTTTATTCCCATCCCCTGTTTTCTGACCTTGCACACTATGTCATAGACGTGCTTGTACTCCAGAATCTCTGAGGCTATGGTGAAGGGCATGGCGACCAGGCAAGTGAAGAAATCCGTGACTGCCAGGCTGAGAATGAAGATGGTGGACGTGCCCTTCTCGCGTTTTCTGTAGTAGATGAAGAACGCCATGGCGTTACCTGAAGATAAGAAATTCGTAGAGAGTTTTAAAAATCTTACAAAATTTGTCAGAAAATTCGGTACATGTCCCACCTGGATGTTGTATCTGATAACCACAACCCTTTGTGACTAAAATTCTGTAGCTCTGATTTGGTTTATTTGAAGAATGTTCCCTAAACAAATGAAATATTTTGAATTTCAAAAATTAAAAAGTAACAGTTCAGGTGTCGCGATAGGGGAGAGAAAAATGTAAAATAAAAAATAAAGGAACATTAGGCGCGCTGTCTGAAAGAAAATACTGTCTTAGATTTAGAATCAATAAATTCACTTAAGATTTGCAAGGGTCTTTTTTTTCTGAAGATTAAATAAGATACCGAATATTTCGACATTCAGTGTATGCACGAAGACCGGTAGAAGACCCGGCCGGATCTCAATGCATAAATCCTGTCAAATCCAGGAGCCGGATATCAAAAAATTGAATCCGGTACTTGTCTACCGCAGTGCGCATTCCTCGAGTCCAAAAATGCATCGGTGTTTTCCTCAAATTTCACTCACATTGTTCCCATTTGTTCATTCGTTTTATTTTTGTATTGTTTGTTCGTTGAGGGAGGCTCTTTGTCGAAACGTTCACTGCTTTGTTACGTCTGTCAGACCAACCCATACCCTGTTTACGTCTATTCCATTTACTTATTTATAAGCCTGATAGCAGTCTCACCCCCCATTTTTTTCACAAAATATCTCAGCAGCAAAAAATTAGTGTTTAGGACATGGCTGGGAAGCGGTCTGGTTTCACAACCGCATCTCCCCAGGGGGCGCCATTTGACATTTATATTTATCAAGGCCGAAAAGGCTAAAGTCTAATGAGATTAATTCGTGGACGTTCAACCGAATGCATCTTAAATTATAGAAAATATAATTAGGGTTATAATATTCCCACCAAAACGATTTAAATGTTTCTATTGTAAATAGACGATATAAAGAATAAAAGTGGATTTTATATTCGGGGTGGGGGTGGAGAAATGTATTTCTAGCTTTGGAATTAAATCAAGTAATACATTCAGCTGAGCTCTGGAAAATGTTTTTTATGGAATATTACATTTCTGACACAGCATCAACAGCATGGGACCAATGTTAGAAGGGCCAGTGAAATTCAGAGAAAACTGCACAAAGTAGATATACTGTTTTGATGAAACACCTTACCATTCAAAGATCTTACGCCTGTATGATTTGAAGATTTAGACAATTTTCAGGATATCATATCGAGATGTCAGGGTTTTGTTTTTTTTTAAATAAAAGATGTATATACTCAGCCACCTAACCGACCGACCACATATTTTCTGAAACTTTAGAGTCACAAAAAGACGTTTATCTCAGCTGGTTCAATCCCAATAAACAAATGACAGAGGATACACAAAATTTCCCCATAATTTAATCTCTACAACGAGACTTGAAACACCAATAGATCTACTTGTTTATTAAATGCTTACGATATTTTAACCAGAAAATATTTCTATTACATCCTTTAATATTTAATGTATTATATTGGAAGGACCTACTAATGTTTATTTTGCTACGAAGCGATTCGACTTGAAGTTCAGTATAATTAAGGTATAAAATATGGTAACGTGCTGAAAATGTAAAGCGTTTATAAAATTTTCATGATGGTGAATAATGACCTTTATTGTCCACAGCCTTTTTAAAAAATAAATCAAATTAACAATATTTTTGTTTTAGAAATGGTGGGATGTGGAAGGGGGTATGTTTGTAAATAAGCTGTTGCAAGCCGTCAATTCCATTACTGAGTTGTTGAAACTGGCTAAATCAGGGGCGTCTCCAGTCTGACACCTCCCGTTCTAACCACGGCACCAGACAAATAGCCTCCCTTAACTGAGTGCTGTTCAATCTTTAAGATTCCTTCGACTGAATAAATAAAGTTTTCCAAGAGAACTGAGGCCACATGGGATGCTGCCAAAATCCGTATATTTATCTTTAAAAATGATACACTTTTTATGCAATTTGAATTATGCCTCCAATATATTTATCGTCTCAAGCATAATTAATACACAGTCTGGCAATCCTTTAAAGAAATGTGTTGTTTTGAAAAGAAGTAGGAAATATCCAAAACTGCTTTCAATGTTATTTGAGGTAGTTTTCAGCGTTCCTGCTCCACGTTAGACCGTTACTGAGTGAGACAAGCAATTATTGTTAAAATACAATCAACAAATATGTGGAAAATCAATTTTGTAAAAAGTCATTAACTTACCAACAGCACCAAAGACACAGAAGAAGCTCAGTATGACACTAACAACGATGACATTGACCCCGAGGCCACTCTTCTCCTCAGCCTTGTTGTCATCAGTGACATTCATGGGAGGCCATTGTGTGGTATTAAACGTCATGGTTGGCGGGTCTGTAGAGAATAACAATCATTTAAATATTACACAAAAAGAGTTGTAGCAACTGTTCAGAACAGTCTGACCTCTGTACCACAGCAACTAGCTAATATTGTAAATCAAGTGCCAGCCAATGTACTTAGCACTCCGTAATCAGCGTTGAATTCAAACAATGTTCACCCTAAAGTAAGCAAAGTTTAAAAAAAACTCGTGTACTAAGTTGCAAAACGTCCTTTTTTAAAATATATTTTACAAATGTTGCTGCACGGTGATTCTAAACTGGTGCGCGGCGCCAATCAATTATCTGCGTGGCAGATGAAGCATCAGAAAGAGTAATGCCTAGTAAAACTTCGTTCGCATCTGGCAATCTTTCATGATTTGTTTTGGTTCAATTCCATTCTTTAATCTCTTTGTACTCCTCGTAATATCGCTAGGTGTCACTATTCACATTCAATGAAATCCACAGCTGAGAAACTTTTTAAATGATCAATGTAACTTGTTGTTTTATTTGTTTGTTTTTTTTCAAGAATTTCTTCTTATAGAATTTTTGTGTGTAAAATGTATTTAAATTGTTTATGCTATCAGAAATAAAGTTTACTTTGCTCAACATGGAAAGCTATTAATTAATTATCAACTCTTTTTTAATTTAAGCATTAAAAACACGCGAAAGATTAAAATGAAGATCAGTAAAATGTGAGTCATACTAAGGAACTAGTGACAGGTTAATGAGAGAATATTTCCTTAACGTTAGTACAGGGGAGACCACGTTGTTAAACACTATAAGACTTAAGAAAAAAAAGAAAAGTAGACACCTCAAAGTGTTATTTCAAAATTCTTTTACAATATGCTATTTCATAACAAAAAAGGGGGTTGGGGGTTAGTGAATGAACAGTAAGTACAAAGAACATTCCTGCATGAACTCGTTTATACAGAAGTTAATTTTAGGTGAGAGGACGTTTGCTACTTTCCGGTACCAGTGACAGACAAGTGTGTCTGAAAGTGGCGTCATTGTTGCTTCATGAACAGATGAAACTATCTCATTGTCCGCAACATAATTTTCATCATCTTCCTCAAATGTAAAAACAAAATCCCACAAAGTATCGGAGAATTTCAATATTTTTTTGTCTAAGATTGCTCTTTCTTTTTAATTGTTGGCCTTAAAAAGTTTTAGTGGAGATATCACAAAAATGTTGGCCTTCCTCCTGCTCATCAGTACATAACACAGAGGGAATCTATTCGTCCTGTATGGCCAGGCGGGCATCTGAAGGTTTCGATCAATGGCTTGATGTCAAACAAACAATAACCAATGTAATTAGCTTTCATATTTTTAGACTAGTGCACTTACGTAACCCCCGTTTCTCAGTCCATTGGGTCAACATCTTTAACTCACCAACCCACCCACCCCCACAAATACAAATATTTCTATTTTCTGTTTGAGTTTTCTGGACCCTTACAAAGGTTGTGAGGAAAGGGGGGGCGAGGGTTGGTGTGGGCTGGGGCTGGGGAATCGAACTTAAGCGGAAATTCCCGGGTCATTCATGGTGGATGCACTCTTTTGTCATTCTGGTCGTCTGCCCGGTGTCGGACATGTTTAAATGAAATCAGATCCCAACACGGCAGCGGAAGTAGATTTTAACAACTGACAAGATTACATCACACGTGACCTAGGTGTGAAAAGGGGAGGCAACTCATGTTGGTGATGTAAAAAAAAACCCACATACAAAAAGAAAGATTCGAACATTTTAACATTTACTTTCAGAGTAACGGAAAAGTGTTGTGCTTAAATGGATAACATTTTTTAGTTTTGTATGTCCCACTGGCGCCACTAGGGGTTGCGGTGGGGGCGGGCCGCCCCAGGTGACACCATCGCAAGGGGTGACATCAAAATGTAAAATTCTGTATTTTCCCGTTATTTGGCACTGGAAGACACGGGGGAGTTCTTTGGGGTAAGTCGTGAGAGGGTGGCACCATTAGATACCGCCCCGGGTGACACCTATCCTGGTGACGCCTCTGAGTATGTCATGCAGTCTGTTGCAATGATATCAATAAATAAGACAGGCCTTTGAAAGAGATTACATTAGTTTATTTTGGTTTAGTAAAAAGCCTGTTGCCTTGTGTTTGGCAGGGAACATTCATGGTTGCTAAGTAAACACACGATACTCCTTAATTATGAGTTGCAAATATTTTTAACACACACAATTGTGACAAACACACTTTTGTCACACACACACACACACAATCCTCTCTCGCTTATAGTGTTCCTACCAGATGACACACTAGTTATCACTTGTAGGCGCATATCGATTTAAAATAATTTCGTTTGTTGCCAACACTGGTCTAGGGGGATCCTGGTCCCCTCTTTGCCACATAAAACACAAACGTTAACAGCTCCTATAGAGCTTTGGCTGAATCATGAAACACCAAAGAGGACTCGATTCTAGCTCCAACAGAAATATAATGAGCGATATTTAATCATCACAACATGGGGTACCACAATTCATTGCGATGCCTCTTAATTTACTCGATCCATATCATTCATGGTTAGCGACGATATCTTGTACAAAACTTTCTTCACATCAGAATGAATAGTAACAAAATAATTTTAAAATCTTATTACCAATCACTCTCCAAGATACATGATACATAAACAATTTTGCATATAATTTTCTCTCTTCGACTTAATGCTCTAGCTGCCTATTCACACACTTCTTCTACCAAAGTTTATTCTCTCACACCCTCACCTACTCAAAGGTCATCTCATCCAAGAACGTTAATAAGTTATCAGCAAACCATGTTCATTCACACACGCAAACGTCTTTTAAACATCACACCGTAATCTGACCGTTACGTTTGTCTACAGTAGATAAGAAGCAATATAACAATAGACATAATTTGCTATGAATGTTCTTCAGTTCGTAACGCTACTAATTTTAGAAAGCAGCGAACCAAATTATTGCACCAACAATACCTATTTTCGAACGTCCGCATATAAATTTTCCATATGGAAATAAATGAATAAAATTATCACAAATAAACTAAACCAATAATAATAATAAATAATGAAAAGTTTGTAATACATTAAGTATATTTTATTATGATGTGTATTTTTTCGCATCCGGGCAAAACAGCGACTGTGTCAAAACAGCGACGGTCAAAACAGCGACTGTATCAAAATAGCGACTGTATCAAAAAAGCGACTTTTTTCTTTTGCTTGTGATAATGCAGGTTTTTCGTAGAGAAGGGACAATATAAAATTTAAAATAATCATCTGGAGTTGTGTATAAATAAATGTTGTTGTGGTGTTTTAAAGAGTGTATACACAGTTTCAGGGCACATTTAAAAAAAAATTTTAAAAAAAATATAACTGTTATTACTCTATATATATTGTGCAGAAAGCTCGATAAGACTAGCAAACATAGATTCAATCGATTTATTGAGGGGGTTTGTGGAGGGAGGGGCAGAGACAGTTTGACTACAGAACATTCTGATCCTCGGATGTTTCGACCCTCGTTTTTACTTCGCAAAAAAATTTTTTTTTTTCTTTTTTTTTTAAAAAATAATAATAATATGGTTTAATATTAGATCCTTCCAAATCTATCCAACTCCTTCACCACTCCAATCCGATATAATTGGATAAAAGAAAGGCAATGTGCTCAGATAATCCTTTTTAAGGTACCTACATTCTTTCAGCCCACAATCTCTTTGTTTACCTTCTCCATAACAGGCGGTCCGTTGTCGCCACTTTGTCTAGCCTTCGTAACGTGCCATTGTGTAACCATCGAACAGTCGACCACGTGCCGTTTCGACAAGGGGGCTTTAATTTTTTAAAAATCTGGCAGGGCAACCATTATAAACGCCGCAGTATTTTCACCTTCATGATCGCCATACAATGTAACCTAGCCACCATCCATGCACCTCATTTTACACACTCAGTAACAAATTATGGTGAACTATAACGCATTACAAACTTTTATTCATCCTATCAATGCATTCGTCATACTCATAAACTAAGACGAAAATAAACTGAACAAAATGTCAACAACAATTAAGGAACGTTCTGTTAGGTCATGCGGGCCCAGCTGCTTGAACGATATTGTCGGCTACGCGGTGTTAGTAACTATTTAATGTATTAACTTTATATACTGACAACTTTGTACATCTTATTACAATTCAGTTTTTATGCCAGGTAGGTCTAAAAAGAAAGAGAAGTGAATGAAAGGGCGCAGGTTTGTGGTGGTTTCAGTGCTACGAGGTTCGCCATTTATGTCAACACCTTAATAACAAATTGTTTTTTGTTTTTTTTATATTTCATTAATTGATTTTGATTTTACGAATTAAAAGTGTAAAACCGCTGGGAAAAATATTGTTAAAAAACTAAAGATAAATGTGGTCCTTTCTAAGTATGTTTGGCATGGGAGTGGAGGGAATATTGACTTTTATGTTATAGTGTAATGTATACCTATGGTTTTGGCGAGTGTTATGAGAAGGTAAATAATGGAATGAGAGGCAGAATAAATTTAGGTATCTTTACAAAGGACTATCTGACCACGTGCATTTTTATAGTCCTATTACATCGCCACTTTGATCGGGGTGGACAGATCAATTGAAGTCTACCGAGACCAGGCACTGTTCGTTGGCTGTTTTAGGTTTTATTTTTTCTCTATGCATTTATGTAGTTTTTTCACTTGGGGTCCTTGGATAAGTTTAGAAAATGAAAAAGGGGTCTATGTGTCAAAAAGTTGATAACCAATGTGTTAGGTTTACGGTTGGACCAGAATAGCTTTGTGGTGAAGTCGCTGTTTTGATACAGTCGCTGTTTTGATACAGTCGCTGTTTTGAAGTCGCTGTTTTGACGGTCGCTGTTTTGACACAGTCGCTGTTTTGAAGTCGCTGTTATGACGGTCGCTGTTTTGACAGTCGCTGTTTTGAACCCGTACCGTATTTTTTCTAAATTAATTGATTTCAGCAAAAATATATTTATTTTGAAAACTTACGTCATTTTCGACGTGTCATGCATTAGTGCATATGTAAAAATCGCCTGAAATTAAGACAAGCACAAGACGCGAGCAAGCAAGCATGACGACTGACCCTCGCTAGGGTCGTCCAATCACAGTTTATGGATGCTAAACGTGAGTGGTGCGGTTGGGGTGGGGGCAAACGCAGTGCGCATGTCTCGCGACCAACAATGCGTTGGCAAACCCCCTAATGGTCACTTGCGTTGTTCCCACATCTCTGTGCTGTGGTTTGTGTCCGTTTACCCCCTTTCTTTGCACTATCTATGAGCACATCTACGGCATATGTTAGGCCGTGGTTCGTAACTAGTTTGATGTAAATGTCAAAGTACGCGCAGAATAAATTACATTGGAATTTTAGGACGTGTGTGAAGTATTGGTGTCAAAATACATTGGTTTTCATGTCCAAATGATTTTTCCTAATTTGTGTGTGTTGTAGTCAAGCCCTTTTAAAATCCCTAATATCATCTTGTCATTCTCTCTCTCTCACTCACTCTCTCTCTCTTTCTCTCTCTCTCACCCTCTCTCTCTCTCTCTCTCTCTCTCTCTCTGTCTGTCTCTCTCTCTTTCTTTCTCGCTCCATTGTTTAAAAATTTCAGATGGATCGAATGTACCGTATTTAAACTAATGAATTTTAAATTTATAACATGTGTAGCCGTCTGCTGTAGTTACCTCCACGGTCACTGGAGTTTCATTCCAGCCCTCCATGTCCCCGTGGTCTGTCACGGTCTGTCAAACGGTGCGTATTTTTATTGAACATTGTGAAATCTTTTAATAATACCCCATATTTAAGGGTTTTTTTTAGTCAAAAACTTTGTTTTTACGGGTTGTTTAATTAAATTCCTTATATTAACTTTACTGTCTTCTCGTTCTTTGGTCTCGCCCGCGGAAAAAACAAAAGTAATAAATGACCCACTTACCGGGATCCCATCGAGCCTAATTTTTTGCACAAAGACTTTTCTCACCTAACAAAGCATTCTTTCAGAATTTCAGATCGATTGAATGTATAGTAGTTGTATTTATTAATTTTTAATTTTTACAACATCCTCTATATATCTATGAAGAATATAAAATGTGTATGCTAGTCTGTCGCGCGGTGCGTGTTATATTGAACATATTTTATAATATTTTCTAAATTTTTCACGTAGTGCGTATTATACTGAACATATTTTTATAATATCCTCGCGATCTGTAGTTGTTTGGGCTAGTCTGTCGTGCAGTGCAAGATTTATCATGCATAAGGGATTTATATTAAAAAGCTTTTTTTCTGCGGTTTCTTTAATTTTAAATTAAAATTTTTCACTATTATCATTGTTGCTTGGAAGCTAATCATAGTAATGAAACCAATGTTACAGCAGCTTGAAAACACTTTTAAGTTTATGAAACTAGTTTGTAATTGCTGTAAGCTTAGAAAAAAGTGATCAAATATAATAAAGCAGTGAAAGAAAATTGCTACAACAATTGACTCATTCACACCTATAGCTCTCTCTCTCTCTCTCTCTCTCTCTCTCTCTCTCTCTCTCTCTCTCTCTCTCTCTCTCTCTCTCATTTAATTACCAGTTCTGATATCAACTATTGGGACTCGAGCATTATCGTCTTCCTTGATATAAAAACATCTTAAGAAATTTAAGAGATATATACAGGATTGACTGTTAAGTCTATTAAACGCTTTCCATGAAAATAAAGATGAAATATAAACGACTAGGATATAGCATTGAGATTTTTTTTCTTTTTCTTTTTTTGTGTGTTTTTTTTTTAATTTGACGATGAAGAAACAAAACATTTTAAATTTACTGCTGCTCTGGCACTTGACTCAACCCTTCCCCCCTTTATACACTACGGAACCAGTGCTACGTTTGCACTATTGATTCACTGAATAATGTTCAGTGACGTATATCTTGAAAAAGAAATCATCTACTCAACGATGACGGTCAACAATGAATCGAAGCAGTCAGGTGGACCGCAGAGAGCTGGAGCCGGGGCTTGAAATGGAAACGTTTTCCGTATCGGACTGGCGGGCGCCACAACGCCGAGTTGAATACGGCTCTATCACACTTGAGAGACTGAGAGAGACACGAGTGTTTCTATTTGTCACATCGTATCGCTCTGCACTTAGGCTCTTTCTAGTAATCGATATCAGTGCTTCTGTAGCACTAAAGATCTGAAAGGCTATTGAAAACCAAACAAAAACAGTTTTTAAAAAACAGACGGGGAAATGACCATAGACAATATGTTAGAATCGGCATAGGGGAGGGGTGGGCTTGGTTGGAAAGTAACAAAATGACATCCAAAAAAAAAAATAATAATAATAATGAAAAAAAAAAAACGTTTTTTTAAAGGGATTTAAAAAATAGTTGATTATATGAAAATGTTTTAATATTTGTAGATTGCATGTGTGCAAAAGCAAAATTTTCTTTTTTTTAGACAATTTTAAGAATTCGATATTCTCAATTAGGGTTTTCATTGTCTTGTAAAACTTTCCTCATTTTTTTGTAGTAAAGTACTCGCTAAGTATGACTATAAGATTTGAAACAAAACATTGCACCTGGAACGCAATGCCCCAGAGGTAGATGCTACAGTTTTCTGTTTGTTCCTTTTAATTAAACTTTTCATTTTGTCATTCAAGTCGTTCATTAATCTAATAAAAAATAAACGATTGGTTGCACTTAGCCCCCGAAGCCAACCCCCCCACCCCACCTTCCCCCAATCTGCCTTTACCATTCATCTTCAGGTGAATGCAACTTCCCTCCTAGTTTTAAGAGCAAATTGTCTGCAGATTCATGAAACAGAATATTACTTTGTAGAAAACCATTGATAAAGGAGAAAATTTCATAGTTTAAGTTGAAGGAGAAATAATGCATCCACATACATCTCGTACTTTTTGCATCCCACAATTTAAAAATGAAGACATGAAAGGAATGAAAAAAGTGGCCATAGCTTTGCGTTTCAAATGGTGTCCAGGAATATTTTCAGAGTTTCAACGTGTGAGCAACTTAAATGCAACGTTTCCCCAGTTAATATGTATCTGACACCTTTTGCTGGTGAAGCTACAAGATCGATTGGACAGGAAATCCACGTGCCAAACAACCGATTAACTCCTTGCATGCCGGAGAGTGATTCTAAAGGGAGACAAGTTACTATCAGACTGTCACGTGAGCGAAATTTTGGTACAAGGTTAAAAAAAAAAATTAACTTTTTTTTTAAAGGGAGAAAAAAAAAGAAACAACCTCTTGAGTCTTAGGATTTGCTTCACTTTTAGATGAACTAAAAAAAACTGAAGACCTGTAAAACAGGGGATATCACTCTAAATAAATCTAGCAGCTTAAACAAATTATAATAATAAGGAAAGTTGATTTTTTAAAATATATCTCCTTTGAACAGGTGTGAAAAACATTATTCTATGATGATAATGGTAGCTATTATCCAATATATTATTCTAAAATATTGTTTTTGAAATCAATAGAATTCTCAATATCAGTATCGGTTTTGTTTAACTTTCCTTTTTAAAAATTTATATGAAACAGACTAAATTCCTTTTCAAATTATTCCATATCTAAACCATGGTTACCACATTAGAATATCAGTAAGCCAGATGTAAACGAATCAATTATATTGACTGGACTTGTAAAAAAAAGTATTCCATCGATTAATGATTAGGTCACGACATATTTTATACATAGCTTAAGACAACGGTTCTTAAGCTGTCAACCATCTAGGACACAAAGTCACGCATCTTGACAAAATGGTTAACTGAACACTCAAGCTTGGGTATTCTCGTCAAATTCGTTAAAAGACTTCTTATCCCAACGGCATGAAAATAGAAATGCAAAGCTGAACGGTCACTCATCGAGACAATATATAACAATGTTTAAAAAAGTATACGATCTATACGTAAAGCTATATAAAAACATTGCGATAATAATTTGACTTTTTAACTTTTACTAAACAAAAAACTTTGTAAAATTAAAAACTCTTTTCAATAGTCACAAACTCAGGCTATATATAACGTGGTTATCTATTTTCTTTTCGAAACAAATCTTTTTATTTTCTTCAAATATATTCACTTATTGAAAATAATTAGCTTTGTCCCAATGCTCACCATAGTCATTCTTTTAACACCTACATTTACATACATAGTGTTTCATTCAAGTTCAATTACACTTAGTACGCTTGTTTCTTAATAGCTCCCCAAATTCCGAAACCATACACTTCTCATAATCCAGCCATTTCATGCTCTTCTAAAAGACTTAACTTTAAAGCTGTCCCAAAACTCTATGTGATAAAAAAAAAATCTTTAAATTTTCTTTTGTTGTCAAACTCTTTCAAAACTTTGGGACGGCTGTTACATAATTTTTTGTGCTCCTATTCCAAGGCGCCCCCCCCCCCCCCCAAAGGGATTTCCTCTTGTGGCTATACATACCGGGAACATTCAGAAAAGACGGCTAATAGGGAAAAACAGATTCTCTCTAAAACAATTTTAATGTTAATTCCTTCAAATACTTCGGCTATTCAGTTCATTCAGTGTCTAGCAGTGTTATTAATATTTTCTTTAGAGAGGCTTTAAAATAACTCATCGTAACATTGATATTTAGAACTCTATAACGTGTCTACACATAACTCATCGTAACATTGCAGCTATGTACTCTATGATGTGTCCACACATAACTCATCGCAACATTGCAGCTATTTACTCTATGATGTGTCCACACATAACTCATCGTAACATTGCTTTTAAGAACACTATAACGTGTCCACACATAACTCATCGTAACATTGATGATATGAACTCTATGATGTGTCCACACATAACTCATCGCAACATTGCAGCTAAGTACTCTATGATGTGTCCACACATAACTCATCGTAACATTGCTTTTAAGAACTCTATAACGTGTCAACACATACCTCATTGTAACATTGCTGATATGTACTCTATGATGTGTCCAAACATAACTCATTGTAACATTGCTACTATGGACTCTATGATGTGTCCCCTTATAACTCATTGTAACATTGCTGCTATGGACTCTATGATGTGTTACTTTATAAATCATCGTAACATTGCTGATATGTACTCTATGATGTGTCCCTTTATAAATCATCGTAACATTGCTGCTATGGACTCTATGATGTGTCCACACATAACTCATCGTAACATTGCTGCTATGGACTCTATGATGTGTCCACACATAACTCATTGTAACATTGCTACTATGGACTCTATGATGTGTCCACACATAACTCATCGTAACATTGCTGCTATGGACTCTATGATTTGTCCACACATAACTCATTGTAACATTGCTACTATGGACTCTATGATGTGTCCCCTTATAACTCATTGTAACATTGCT
>MUZC01000579.1:329497-340349 GCA_002072015.1 Radix auricularia | reverse complement strand
CTATGGACTCTATGATGTGTCCCCTTATAAATCATTATAACATTGCTGCTATGGACTCTATGATGTGTCCCTTTATAAATCATCGTAACATTGCTGCTATGGACTCTATGATGTGTCACTTTATAAATCATTGTAACATTGCTGCTATGGACTCTATGATGTGTCCCCTTATAAATCATTGTAACATTGCTGATATGTACTCTATGATGTGTCCACACTTAACTCATTGTAACAATGCTGCTATAGACTCTATGATGTGTCCACACATAAATCATTAGTTTATTTAATAAATGTGTCGAGTGTTGGGGGGGAGGTGGTGTTCGGAAGAAATAAAATGTTCGATTAATGACAAATGTTTTTGTTATTTAAACTATTTTTACTCATTAAAATTAGAGGTGTTCAAAAGTTTTACGAACATTTCAGGGAATCTTTCAATAAAGTTTCATTTAGTTTTAAAATAATTGGAACTAGCACTAAAACGATGGACTTAATGTTAAAATGTTTTTATTAGGGAGTTGCTGGAGGTCATACAATCTGAAGATGAAATCGGGAGACTTTTAAAAATTATAATCAATCAGAATATAAGAAAGGAAATAATTTTTAGGAAATAAATTGAATATAATTCATTTTTGTTTATCGACTGAATCTGATTCAACCAGCACCTACAAGCAGAAAAAAAGTTTGGATACTACGAAATAGCTGTGTTTCCTATTCATTGTATAAGAATAACAAGTGTAAACATCTAATGACTAAGTACCTAGTGTGTCTTCTTTGAGAAATAATGACAAACATGTAATCTCTTCAAGAGCTCTCTAACGAAAGTTTGTTTTTTAGAGAAAGGAAGCTTTTTGAAGAAAAAAAAAAGGAATTAACAAAAGAACTTTGCACAAATATTCAATTGTTCGTCTTAAATCTGATTCTATTATTTATTTGTAGATTCTACGTATTATTAATTATGTAATGAAAATGCGTGCATTATTTACGTGATATCTTCATAATGGCGTGATGGAAAGCAAATGTAACGCTCCTTTTTAAACTTCCATAACTCTTATGTTATCCACTAGCCCACATACAGAAGATAAATGCATTCTACGTAGTTGTATAGTCTCATATTTTTATTATATTTCAAATGTTGCAATTGTGTGTCTGTGTGTGTTTATTTTATTTTTGTGTTGTTTTGTTTAAAACAAGCCATACCACGTTTAAATTCCAGATGCAAGGAAAATAATTGTGTATGTTTGTTTTTGCATACGTAATCAGGTAGGTCTTTTATGGCAATGTCTATCGGAGGGTTGGGTTAGATTACGTCTGATTTGTATTTCAAAGTTAGAAATGATTATCTTATATATCAGTAATTCTTTGTTCATGCTTGTCGCAGTCAAGTAACACTTGTCTCAGTGGTTCGGGCTTTATTTATTTACTTGGAGTCTACCACATCCTCATTGCAATTACGTCTCAATAAAAGTGGACGTAAATTGGTATCAACTCTCCTAAAACACATTGCGCCGTTACCCATCTATCTTATTTACAACCTAAAAGGAGTTTCACCTATTCTTGTCACAGCGTTTCATTCAACTCTCATTTTACTGGGAAGTTGTATTTAAAAAACGATACCAAACAATGTTGATCTCAAGCATTAAGTAATTACTTCTATCCTTATTTCTCTTTCTGTGACAACAGATCCTTTTAAGTAATCTAATTCATTGTGGTTATGCTAGAACTGCTAAGCCAATCAATTTCTATCATCAGAAGCAATTCTGTTGGAACACATCATTCAGTTGGATCAGTTCAATTATCACTGTGTCGGGAAAAAGGTTTCTTCTTCTAAGAAATCGTCAAAGATTTTCTCCTTGGAATACGGTGCGGTTGTCAGGTGGCAAAATGCACCCGCCATTTTCCCACGTTTTTATGACAGCCAACAAATTGTTGCGCCCTGAGCATGACCGCAGGCGATGACGTTACAAACAAATTGGGTTCAGAAGGGAGAGCTGTCAGGCGGGGGGTCGTCTATTTAAAAAAAAAAAATAATGCCAGGTTAAGGCGTGGTGGGTAATGGTTGCCTCAGGGGGGGGGGGATAATAAAATTCCTTATTTAGTTCAAATAAACTGTTTTCGACTCATTTCATGCATGTTTATGAGTATCAAACACTTTAAATATCTTTTTTTAAAAAATCAACCAGTAATCAATAGGAAAACCTCACATGAAGATATTTTCGGATAAACGATACTGGCAAACAACATTCGAGGCTTGACGTCATTTATTTGTGTCATTTCTTCTCTTGTGTCTCATCGCCGTCAGATCACCTTTCTCAGGGCCGTCCATGGCAGCGACAACATAACTGAATTGATTTGTGGCCAGTAAACAAACATGGCCGACTTAATGAAATCACCGAGCCATAGTTCGACACGTTCGTCGCGTGGGAGAGGAATGGTCCTGCTGGTCAAAGCGATGGAACATAACCTCTGATGACCGCCATTTTTTTATTGAACATAAGGATCTATGTGCCCCAGACAGTCACGTGATATGTGTTAAACATTCTTTTAATCAAGTTTTGAGCTGGGACAGCTAAAGAGTAAACTTAGAAATATTGATGTTTTCACTTTAGAAGTTAACGTTTTGTAACGTTAAAACAAATCGTTTTGCTCGACAAAGGGTTAAGTTTTGAGTACGGGAGGGAGTTCCTTAATGGTATTAGAAAGGCATAACTTAATTTTGGAAATATTGTCACTTGGGACATTCTTGTTCTCAAAAGAAGAGATAGCGTATATGTTCCTTTGTTAACTAGGATTATAATATACGCCAGGGAGAGATTTATTGACAAAACAAAACAGTAAAAAACTCACGGAAAATATTTAAAGACTGTAAAGCTTCAAAAGAATAACTGATATCTTTCCCTAAAAAGATTAATGATTCGGTCATAGATTTTTAATTTTCAATAATATATATTCTTTGCAGTCACCCTGGCTTTTAATCTGGGTCCAGCCTTACCACCTCTTTACAAAACTAAACAAAATGTGTGTCGAAATTTGCTGAAGTTTAACACTTAAGAAAATAGATTTAGGAATTTTTAAATCCGGGGTAAAACACCCTTTATGCACCCCTTTTTCAACGCCCCTGCTTTCTTATTATGAAACCTAATCTCATCGTTGGTAAGAAATGGCCCACATTATTTTCCGGCTCAATCTTGTTTTGCTCCGGACAACGTTTTACCATTTATTTCAGGACGTTCCTAGGAAAACAGGATCAAGGTGTGGTCTAGGGTGGTCTTACTGAGATAAGAGTTACTTTATGAAACAGACGTCAGAAATGTATGAACCACCTTCAAAATAGGTGAAAGAGTGTGTAAACATAGGTAAAGAAGAATAGTGTGGCTTAGACGGGTAGAAACGTGTGTGTGTGTGTGTGTGTGTTTGTGTGTGTGTGTGTGTTTGTGTGTGTGTGTGCGTATGTGTGTGTGTGTGTGTGTGTGTGTGTGTGTGTGTGTGTGCGCGCGCGCGCGCTGCAGTCAACTTGCTACTGACTACAGACAACGTACCGTCTGCTACTAGGTATGGCCTGATAACTCCTTTCAACTTTACTACCAGTCACGAACTATTGGATATTAGTTACCGACAAATTTGACAAAAATAAGTGTTTTTTTAAAAATTTAAACAAAAACTATTTTAAAAAACAACGCAAATACAATGCTTTTTTAAACTTTATATTTATATAGACTACGCTTTATATGAGACGCGATTGAGTTTGTTATAGATCTAGTATTTATTTTAATATTTCATCGTATCTTATATATTACAGACGCTTTATCTGTACAGAAGATATATCTATGGTTTGTGTTTAGTCCTGTATTCATATTAAAGTTTTAAATAATGAAAAGGTGTTGGCTTTCCTGGTTTCTTCAGGCAACCACATCCCACGCCCGAATACCGACCGGGAAGAAAGAAAACTTGTATGTGTTTATTCTTGCATACGGGATAAGAAAGTTGTTTTTATCCTTATGTCAATCTGAGGGCTGTATCAAATTATCTTTGTGTTGTATTTCTAAATTGGAGTTAATCGCTTTATGTATAATTACTAATTTACTCTTGGTTCTTCTATCCTCTACTGTTTCAAGGTTTAATTATTTAACTAATGGTGTTACTCTTGTGAGTTTTGAGTATACTCCAATAAATAATCTGACAGCTCTTTTTTGAATTATTCTAGTTTATCAATATTTTCTTTGGTGGGTGGGTCCCATACAGAAGATGCATATTCTAGTATAGGTCTCACCAGGGTGAGGTAGCATTTTAGGTTTATATCTTTATTACATTTCTAAAAGTTTCTTTTTATGAAACCTAAGATTTTGTTTAACTTTTTAATAGCTTCATTGACATGGGGATTCCATGATAGCTTCTCATTTATTATGACTCCTAAGTATTTTGCATCATTAGTTTGGGTAAGTTCTTTTCCATGAATGAAATATTTTGAATTTATTTGTTTCTTTTCCTTTGTTACTCTTAACAGTTTACATTTTTCTGGGTGGATGGACATACTCCAGTTAGTTTCCCATTTTATTAATTCATTTAAGTCTTTCGTAAAATTTTGCTATCTTGTTCTGATTTAATTGTTCTATAGATTATACAATCATCAGCAAATAACCTAACTTTAGTTCCTGTTGAAATGTTTTGGGTAAATCATTTATGTAAATTAAAAATAGTAAGGGACCAACTGTCTAAGTCAACCTTTATTGGTGCAGATTTAGATCCATTAATTATTACAGTTTGCTCCCTACCCAATAGGAAGTCTTGGATCCAGTGATGTAAGAGACCTGGGATTCCAAAGTATTTAAGTTTTTTAAGTAAACTAAGGTGGTGAATTGTGTCAAATGCTTTTGAGAAGTCTAGTAATATTGTATCTATCTGATCATTATTGTCTAAGCCTTTTGATAGTTCAACTATTAGACCTATTTTTTATGTATCCTTTCTAATTTGGTAGTTTTAAACTTCTTAAATAAGTTCGCTTTTTGTTTGTATAACTTTTTAAATTTAGAATTGAACCAGCATTTATTAATTCTATTTGAAGTTAGTTTTCTTGGAATATTCTCATTCATTATAGTTTTTAGATTTTTAAAAATTGCCTTCCATATTTCTTCTACGTGGCTATCTATGCTGAATTTACTTAGGAAATGTTTCTGAAAATTAGCAGCAGATTGGTGTGATTTTATTAAGTTGCCTTTATTCCAAAGATAGATTGTTCTTCTAGGCATCTTATTTAGTTTAGTTTTTATTGTATTGGTTATCCTATCAATATCATGGTCTGACAGTCGAGAAATTATTGTGCAGTCTTTTACTAGTCCTGGTCTTTTTGTTAGGAATAAATCCAGTGTTTTATTTTTCCTAGTGGCTTTTTTTACAATCTGTTCTAGGTTTATGTTGTTTATAGTGTCTAAGAAATGTTCGTTAATTTCTTTATTTGCTTGATGGCCATCCATTGCATAGTTTTTCCAATTTATATCTGGAAGATTAAAGTCCCTCATAGTCCAAATTACAGCATTTTTATGATTTTCTTAAAAAGAAGTTAGTTGACTGCCGAGATTCCTCATGTATTCTATGTTTGTATTTGGTGGCCTATATATACTGCCTACAATAAAGGGTGCTGAGTTTTACAAAATAACAGATTCTATATTAGAGTTTGGTTGTATAGTAATTTCTTCAGATATGAGACTTGTTATTATAGCAAGTAGGACGCCACCATGATTGTCTGTTCTATCATTTCTAAAAATATTATAATTGCTGCTAACAAATTGATAGTTAAATATGTTGGGGTTCAACCAAGTTTCAAAACCAGCAATTATGTCTGGTTCTTCTGTTTTTATAAGTTCTAAATCTGGAATTTTATTTTTTACACTTTTGAAATTAATTATTAGAGTTTTAAGAGTGTTTTGATTGAGAAAAGTCTATATGCAAAATTTCTGCTCGATAGGATCCTGTGAAGAGGTTAATTTTTTTAATTTGTTATTATTTTATTTTTATTTATTTATTTATTTTAACTTTTTGCAGGTGGGGGGGGGTGTACAAAAAGACGGTTAAGTTCATATAAAGGATTTAAAGATGATTTTTTTAATAAAACGTGTTCTGCCCAATTTCTAAATTTCTGAAGAGCTAATATGGAAGAGAACTCCGTGCGTCATTTTTCTTCAGTAGAAACCTTTTTTTTAACTGCTCGCCATTTCAAAGGAGGTTACAGATTGACATTCTTCCACATTCTCCTGCTTTAAAAAAAGTTATAATATAAACGTATACCCCGAAGGACAACGAAAAACGGAGTGTTACTCCGGCAACACAGTCTAACAAACCAATGTCTATACACTACGGCAACACAGTCTAACAAACCAATGTCTATACATATTTGTGTTTTTGAATGTGGATATAAATTTGCGGATTACTGAAAGTATGACCATTCTTTTTAAGGAGCCGATCGATAAACACTGACGTCACTCAGTTTTCGGTTTGTCCCGACCCGGCCCCCACATTTACCCTCAGCCTTGAAGGTTTCCGTCTAATGACCGGAAGTTGTCATGCTCTATGACTTGGTTTGAACGACATCCCCCATGGCACTTAAATCATGGAACTAAGGGAAGGGGAAAGAGATAATAAAATGAAGCTCTTCAGTATAAGAAAACACTTAATTAGTTCCTCTTGAGAAGAAAATCCTCTGGTCAGTGGATCGGTCCCAGGAAATAGACTGGAGTGGTTATAAAAAAGGTCAATGCGTTCGTTTGTAAGTGTATTCATCTAAAATTCATTCACTTTTTAAATCTTTCCTTTCTGTTGTATTTTTAAATTTTGTGTAAAAATCTAATTAACATATAACTACTCTTTAAATAATGACTTAAGAACAAAAACTGAGTAATAATTTCTAGATACCCCACTAAGTATTACCTGGTCAGTACTGGTATAAACGACTATTAACTGTACAATTCCGGGCATGTGCCGGGTGCTTCCAACTGTTTCTATTAATCCTCTTTAATTGCACAAGATTCTTGAACAAATTTCTCAGCACACATCAGATGTTTGCTTGAGTTCCGGCGTTGGCTCTAATTAAACCTCTGGCTATCGATTTAATGCACGTTTAGATTTCAATTGTTTTTACAGTTAAGTGCTCTGAGACGAGTGGAACCTGATGTGCAGCACTCGTGATGTGTGATGTAATGTGCATACAACTTAATGTGCCGCACACGTGATGTGTGATGTAATGTACATACAACTCGATGTGTCGCACACGTGATGTGTGATGTAATGTACATACAACTCGATGTGTGATGTAATGTACATACAACTCGATGTGCCGCACACGTGATGTGTGATGTAATGTACATACAACTCGATGTGCCGCACACGTGATGTGTGATGTAATGTGCATACAACTTGATGTGCAGCACACGTGATGTGTGATGTAATGTACATACAAGTTATTGGGCCGCACTCACAATATGTGGTGCCTAATTATACAACTTTATGTGCCGCACACATACCGTGTGGGGCCAAATTATACAAGCCGATGTGCCACACACACGAATTTCATAACAAAGATAGTTAGACCAGATTAAATATAATAAACGTAATGTTGAACATATACAAATCACCTTGGATCCCATAATATAAATGTGCCATATAACAGCTGTTAAAAAGGTATACATTAAAAAAATACAAATTATATTTGGTGGCTTTGACATATTCTTACACTTCGTAACTCCGGGCTTATCATCTGTTAAGTCTAAGATATATTGCTTGCGCCTGTGGTTATCCCATTCGTAAATTATTATTTGGGCACACATTATCCGCTTCCTGAAAGTACGGTTCAAGGCACCACACTCACGACTAAAATAGATAATAGAAAATGGATTAGAAGATTTCTATTGAAAATCCTTTATATAAACTTCACCTGTCTGTCGATGAATAGCGTAAAAATAAAAGTAAAAAATGACCTACTTCCCGTGCTCCTATCAACATGAAATTCTGCACACAGCCTTGTGTCCATTAACAATGCATTGTGTCAAAATAATTTCAAATCGATTACATTTTCAGCAATTAAATTAATGAGTTTTTAGTTTATTTCTACGTATCTCTTTGCAGCAAATGTAGCTGTCTGCTCTAGTTGACCTCCACGGATGACTGGAGGTTAAATCCAGCCCTCGATGACCACATCGCCTATTTTCAACCCACATGGAGTTCGGTCACGTTCAGTCTTTAAATGTTTATGCTAGTCTGTTGCACGGTGCGTATTATATTACACGTAATCAAGCTTTAGTCATGTCTCATTTATAAAAGATTTAGTCAAAACTTTGCTTTTACGTGTTTTTTTTTCTTAAATGTAAGCATAATATTGTGGTAACTTAAAATATATACCAGCTCATTACTTGTGTCTACTATTAAATTTGTATACACGTTTATCAGCTATCAATGGTAAACTATGATGAATTGACTGCATTGTGCATTGAAATATCACTATATTCATTGCAGTTAATGCTTTCGAAAAAAATTAAATGCAGTAAAGCATTTCAGTTTTAAAACATTGCTACGCCCTGACCTGCGTCCAATGTCACTGACAAAGTCACTGAAATGGAATAGACGTGTTTGTAAGCCACTCAACCGTGTCAGTATTACGCAACCTCTCTTTTAACTTTTGAAACCAGGGGCAGGCTGAGAAGTCACCTCCATTCCCCCCTTCCTTCAGCCACAAGCAGTTTTGTAAAGACGCTTCGAACGCTTGATGTCGTGAGGTACTTAGTGAGCCGTTAGGTCACTGAGAAAACTCACTGACCTGTGTGATGTTCGTTTGCCTCGGAGACGCAGTGTTTCAGTGCTAGCATCTAACGGGGCGGCCTGGTGCGGGAGAGGATGAAAGATGACGTAATCAATGAGGTGAACAATCTTTTGGCGTTCCAAACAACTTTTTTTTTTAAAAAGGGACTTTAAACACAGGATAGTTGGAGAGTGTAAAAAATAATTTACAACAATTTCATTACACAAAGAATGTACGAACGAGATGTTGTAGGTCACAATGTGTAGCCAAAAGATTTCAGTTTAATGTTTTAGAAAGCCAGGTGTGTTGTATTTTCCAATTTTCAACTTTCTCAGAAAAAGAATTCATTGTCGAAAGTAGAACAAATTTCGATCCCTCCAAGCTAACTGCCCTTTCCACCAAGCTAACTTTCCTCCTCCTCACAGTTTAATATCCCTACACCAAGCTAACTGTCATTTCTTCCCAGCTAATGTTCCATTCCTTTCAGCTAATGGATATCATTAAAGGATGACACTGATTGATATCATTTGTGAATGATGTTAAAAGATTCAATTGTTTTAAAAACCATCTTTGGGTGATCTCCTTGTATTCCACGAATAATTTAGCTGTAGTTATTTTTAAAATGCTGTTTATAATTTCCCCCTGTAAATATTTGCATCAGTCGAGATCGGTAAAAGATTAAAAGGAAATATATCCTATCAAAAATTGTCGAGATAAATGAAATAAAGACACAAAATTTCAATCACGCAGCTGATCACTGATATTAAATAAAGATTTAACCTTAAAGGCCCTACTCCAGCTGAACTTTGATAATGCCACTACTAAGAGAGAGAGAATTTGCTGGAAGGTGAAAATGTAAACGTAGATATCTTCATGATGGCACACGATAGATAACAGCAGTCTTCACGACGGTGAGGACAAAAAGAGCTCTATTGAGTTATAGTCGATAGCAGATAGCAGCTCATTTTATGGTTTAAGATAAATTAGAAATTACACTAAGTCTTGTAATTTGCCCCTTTATGTAAACAAAATGCCCCTTTATGTAAACAAAATGCTCCTTTATGACAGTTTAAGAAATGAACACTATCTTCCTCAGCTTGATATCGTGAAGACGACACATTGGTACTGGTAATAAAATGGTGGCATAGTTTATTCTATTTATTGAAACACATATATTAAATTAAATTTTATTCGTATTTAAAAATGAAAATTAGATTTACTTTTAAAATGAAGGGAAAAAGTAATCTCTGCTTCCGTTAAAAAACATTAAATCGAGTAACACAAACATCTAAAATCAAATGTTTATTCCATTGCTTTGTTAAGAATCATTTGTCCTGAATGGCAATACTAGTATTTACCTTTAAATTATTATCAATACTTTTCATTTACAAGTTTGTAACATTTAGAATGTTTGCCATTGACGTCAAACTTAGTTTAATTTCAGAGGAATAGTGGATGGGAATGACATTAGAAGGCTTACAATAGGGCTTGTCATGATAGAGAGGAAATCTATTCATTGAAATGTATATATATATATATAGGGGGGAGTACAAATTTCATAAAATTTAACAGATGATACGAGTCAATATGTAAAGCGGTGTCTTATCAGCTATTTGTTAATTCTTCGAAAATTTAAGTCAGCTTATTCGGCTTGATCTAAACAAATTAGTTTCATGATTTTACTATGCCAAACAGTTTTGAGAGCTTATTGATTCGACTGTATTTATGCTTCAAAACATTTCTCCTCTAAAAGTAATCTATAAATATAACATTGCTCAATGAGTTATGACTTTTTCCGGTTTTAGAAATGAAAAGCCTTTTAGCATGAAATTATAATAGCAAATAATTTACAAATTTTCTTTGTGAGACATTTGTGCCCTGTAAAGGCCACACAAAAACTTCAAGATTCGTATTAATCAAGTTAGTACTAAACTATTCAAAGTTAATTTTAGTTTTTAGGAACGATTGACACCTCCTTTAATTGCCAGTTATGTGCATATTAGGATTACTGAAAATTATTTACTGCGTAAACAAGATTATATATTTTTAAAATAAAAAAAAAATTGAACC
>MUZC01000579.1:314543-329387 GCA_002072015.1 Radix auricularia | reverse complement strand
TGTTTTGGGGGGTGTTGTGGGTGGGGGGGAGGGGGGGGGGGGGGGGGTTAATGAATTTCTTCGAAAAATTTAAGTCCAAAATGTGTTGGAAATTAAATCTGTTATACTAAATTAATGTTTAGTAATTCCTTTAAGGATTGTTACTAATGTACAAATTTTCTGACCACAAATATTTTTAAAATGCATTCGTTTTAATTTTCAGCAATTTTTAGGCATATTTATCTATACACAGATCTGTAACTTTGAAGTTAATGACCATAATACAACATAAAGCAAATACGTATAATTCTCTTGTAATTAGGCGGGGTTATAATTAGCTTTATAAACAGCCTTACACAAGGGGGGGGGAGTGTTCGTATATCTTATCTGTTACCTCCTTATATATATCAAAAAAAGAAATATTGCGCCCTCCATTTAAAGACCTACTTGCTGTTTAAAAAGTGACGCCTAATAACGTATCAAAAACACATTTTTATATGCATTTCAACTTCGGATAATAAGTGCGTGAAGTTTAAAACAAAGACTTCGCGTTATATTGGACAGTAGAAAAACGTTAATTCGGACTGCTTGAACCAATGGGGCTGTTTATTTCAGTATTGTCATAGTATTTAAATTACCTGTTATTTTCGAGGTAGTTCTTCAAATGATCCGCTAAACTGTGAAATTGAAGTTTTTAATGGATTTGCTTAGCATCATAAACGTTATATCCATCTCTTGGACAATTTGCTTAAATATCCTGTTGGTATCTGGCATCCGTTTGCACGTAAGCGCCTTATGGTATTTCATTAAACTAAATCTGACTTACCTCTGATCAAGCGAAAGTGAAGTTTACAATTTTTGCCATATCTAACCTGTAAATTGTTTTCGTAATTTAAAGTTATTGTTTCTTTAAACTTAAATACTAAAAGTGGAGAAAACAGCAAAAAGGGTATAACAAGTATATCTATAAAAAAGAAATGTATTAGTTTAACTTTGGTAGTGCTTATTTCTATAAGAAAAATAAAAGAATATTTAGGACTTGTTCATTTAAAAAATGTTATCATTTTAGTTCCATTATGAGCGCCTTATGTCCATCGAAAGAGAAATACTTAATATCATGTCCATTTTCTAAATGATTTCAAAGAAAATCGATTCTTGTCCATTCTATTTTCTCTGGTTTAAAAAAAAATGTAATCTGCTGACAAGAAGCTCACTCCCTTCTTCGCCACTCCTCCCCCCACACTCTCGGATTTTTTAGGTAAAAAATAGGTGATGGCTCATATGAAGTATGTTCAAACCCTCAAGCCGTAACAGATTTATGTAACAACCTACAACAATTCAATCAGACTTCGCTTCCGGGATTAGCCGAAATCTCTCGGCAGTTTTTCATTGAAAGAATGCACTTTTAGTTTCGCTAGTAAATTAATGGATCAGCTATTTTTAGCCAGGAATTTAAAACACATTTGTGCTTACCGTAAAAAGTTTAGAGGAATAATCTGAAAGCTAGGGGAGAGAAGTGAGCTTAGACTCATAACAAAAGTTATAAAAGGGAAATGTTGGTTTTTCTAAAAAGGGGGGGGGGGGGCTTTTTTAATTATTTTGTTATTATTCTTTTTTATTTATTTATTTTTTACCATTATTTTTTTTTTAATCTACACGTGTTCTGAAATCGATGAGCAGATGAAAGCTGTTTTCTTGGAACAACTCAACCGCATTCATGCACAGCAACTGGCATTCAGTGTTTGCGAGTGTCCACGGCCTCAAATGTATCCGTATAGTTCCTATCATGTGGACCCTAAAGTCCGACAAGCTCGATATAAAATAAATGGTGATGAAAAAGTTATCATGGCTAACTGGCAGCTTTCAGAGTAAGTTACCCCACTGTCTTTCCTTGTTTGTTTGTTTTTAGAGCTAACTGTGTTTTCCGGTCGTGAGGTGGGGTGAGAGACTATTTCCAGATTATTTAAAGTAAAGTTTAAATTTAATGCCTGTTGAGCACTTCCTCATATTCCCTTAAACATTTGTTTACAAGTTGTTACCATTTGTAAACGTATGGGAGGAGCCTCAGCGTGTTGAGACTCTTCGTTTGTCAGTGTGTACTTGCGCCTTTACAGCTAACACAAGAGTTGTCTTTTTTGTTTATTTTTTTCATTTTAAAATAAAACATGTATATATGTCTAACATTCTATAGTAGCACAAGCAGAAATGAGTTTTCTCTAAAATAGAAATAGACAGTGTACCCAGACCAGTCTTAGGTTAGTACAACCTTTACGGCCGCAGTAGACCCCGCACTTACAAAGGCCCCGCCTATCTTAATTTTCACTAATTATCTTTATTCCTATCTAGAGTCTGGGTCAGACTGAGCCCAGGTAATCCGTTTCGTGTACTAAGCCGCATTGGGCCCCGCAGTTGTTGGGGCCGTCGTCATAAAACAAAGTCTTCCCCAAAATTAAGTCTCCCCCGGAGAGTTTATTTTAAAACAAGGTCGCCCCCCCCCCCCCCGTGTGTGTGTGTGCCTTAGAGACAGAAGTGGCTGTTTAAAAAAAAATTCTAATTCAAAATGGAAATAACACATTTCGAAAATAAAAGAGAATAATTTGTTATCTTGATACGGGAACACCTCTATTCGCGATCGATGTCATGAAAATAAAGTTCCATAATCTCTCAGGATTTCTAAATGTTATACAAATAATTTAAAATCTAGCTGTGTGTGTCTTCGTACACTTTTCACCAAATTTAAGTAACTGAAAATGAAGTTATGTTTATGACTTACAAAATATTTTAATATGTTTATATTTAAAAGCATGTTTCTGTCTTTAATAATTTGTAGTAAAGGGTAAGTGATTATTAGTAGTTTTATTTCTTTTATTTTTTAAAATTTAATAGTCTAACACAACATTAGTTAAGCATATATAAATGAGTATTGGAAAATATTTAAATACAAGTAGTCAAATTTGAGAAATTATTAGATTTTAAATTTGGTATTTAGAAAGTAGTAGCAATCTCAGTAGAGATATTAAAAGGAATCACGATATTATTAGTGTAGACTTCTCACCAGAGGCGTCACTAAGGTTGGCGTCATCCAGTGCGGTCAACTCATGATTTCACCCCCTCACAACTAAACCCATAGACGCCTTCAGAGTATGTCAGTGCCAAATAACAGAACATACATAATTTTACATTTTATGTCACCAGTGTCACCCTTTGTGATAGTGTCACCCCTTGTGATAGTGTCACCCTTTGTGATAGTGTCACCCCTTGTGATAGTGTCACCCGGGTGCAGTCATCACCGCCAACACTACCCCCTATTGACGCCTCTGCGTCACACAGCAAAGTCCACTGAGGTTTAGGGAAAAAAACACTTGCTAATCAGGTCATAGGTTAAACAGATCAGCAGCGTAGCCCACTTTGTTGTTTTTACTTAATTTGGTCGCTCCCACCCCCTTTCCTCCGACTTCAACAGTGCATTTCTTTATTTTAATTGATCTTACTAAATATGTAGGCCTATACTTTAGATAGTAAGAAACTTTCTCACCGCCTAAACACCTGCTGTTTGTGCAACTGTACAGTTTATAATAAAAACACAAACCCATAATTTCAAAGACGTAATCTTTGCTTTATGAAACAAAACAACTGCCTCTATACACCAAAAAGCTCCCCGTGTGTTATTTTATACAGTGGGGTAAAAATTCCAGTAATTAAGCAGTTTTTCAAAGTACGTCACGCCCCCGAGAGGTGTCAAACAGTATAGTCCACACCCCTCTCATATATCTCTTATATCTATATATCTATGCCACTCTCATAAACACTATTCCAGTAAACATGAGTGAATATTACA
Source organism: Radix auricularia (assembly GCA_002072015.1). NCBI lineage: Eukaryota > Metazoa > Mollusca > Gastropoda > Lymnaeidae > Radix > Radix auricularia. Next base: position 325,570 of record MUZC01000579.1, on the reverse strand, counting down.
GTAAAAAAAAACAGTAATTATTTTTCATTATTTTAATTTTGTGTGGTCATTGTCATATATCGAAAGTATGATGGGGGCGGATTTATTTAGGGGAGAGACATTATTTTACAGGTTAGGGGAGAATCTATTTTAATCGGGAGGACCATAATTTCTCCCCCGGATGATTTATTTTAGAATAGATCCGCTGGTGGAAGACTGTATGGCGGAGGTTTTATTTTGCAACATCACTCCCGACTGCAACAGTGGCCAACCAACAGTCTTACTCTATAGTGTTGTGCACATCTTAACACCTCTGACTCGGCGAGAAGCAACCTAAAAGTGGTAAGAATCGGATACTATAAAAAATTTAGTATATGGGAAAGCAGCCTTAAAGTTTTTTTTTAAAATATGAACTAAATAAAATATGATATTCATAAAACTTTGAAGCGATGATATCTCCAAAGAAGCAGCCAGAGTAAAATTCGAATAATGAATTTAATTACTTGGCCATTCATGTAAATCAAAAAATTAAATCTAAAAACACTCTCAATTGTCATCCAACCATGGCGTAGATAGCGATTTGGGGGGGCCCCGGCGGGACTTTCAAATTAAGACTCCCCTCCCTTAGCTACGTCACTGGCCCCCAGTCTTTATAAGCCAGTGGCTGAGATGCTTAATGTACAGCAAATGTTGGGCTAGTCTTTAAATCGAAAATTTCAGCATTTTTATTTATTGATCCTTTACTTTAGGCAGAGGCGTAACAACAACTTGGCATCGTGGCAGTTGCCAAGAGCGCAGAGGGCTAATCCTTCAATATCAATTTAATCTGTATAATTGAGTATTTTCCCTATGTCAGGGCACAAAAAATGAATTGACGAGGGCTCGGAAAACCCAGTTTCGCTTCTGACCTTAGGTAAATAATTGTTTTATTTGCTTGTGGATTAATAAAGAGCTATACTTAATTATTATGTAATTCATGTCATGTGCATATTTTGTTATTGAAAGTTTATGCCATGTAATATGATTAAGTCAAAGCCAGCTTGGTGTTTAACAATCAGCTTTTTAACCGCTAGATACAGTCTTTAAAAGATTACATTCCTAGCGCTGATACTTTAGTAAAGTAGTAATAATACATAACGCATTAATTCTAATTTAGAAAAACAACACAAAGATAACTTAATACATGCCGCAGATAGACATAAGGATAAAAACTATGTCCTTATTCCATATGCAAGAACAAACACAGACAAATTTTATTTTTTCCCCGCACGGAATTCGAGCGTGGATTCGGTTTCCCGAAGAAATCAGGAAAAGAAACACTTTACAATTTTATAAACTCTAATAAGAATACAGGATTGGACACAAAACAAAGATGATCGCAGAACTCAATAATCTGCGGTATATAATAAGATAAGATATTACAGAAATAAAATCATGCAAAAAAATTGACCTTTTAGTACATGCATCTTCTATAAAGAAATTCAAATCATTTACTACAGGAGAAATCAACCGACTGTATTTATGTCAACACCAAGATTGCCTATTCCCAGCTACAAAGCTATCTAATTTTTTTATTATCAGCCCGCGATGCTTGGGTTAAGTGTCTAATTTGTAGGCGACAGCGTTAAAACACCGGCGAGAAGACGCCAATTTGTGGCGATAGTGTTAAAACACGGGCGAGAAGACGCCAATTTGTGGCGATAGTGTTAAAACACCGGCGAGAAGACGCCAATTTGTGGCGATAGTGTTAAAACACGGGCGGGAAGACGCCAATTTGTGGCGATAGTGTTAAAACACCGGCGGGAAGACGCCAATTTGTGGCGATAGTGTTAAAACACCGGCGAGAAGACGCCAATTTGTGGCGATAGTGTTAAAACACCGGCGAGAAGACGCCAATTTGTGGTGATAGTGTTAAAACAACGGCGAGAAGACGCCAATTTGTGGCGATAGTGTTAAAACACCGGCGAGAAGACGCCAATTTGTGGCGATAGTGTTAAAACACCGATGAGAAGACGCCAATTTGTGGCGATAGTGTAAAAACACGGGCGAGAAGACGCCAATTTGTGGCGATAGTGTTAAAACACCGGCGAGAAGACGCCAATTTGTGGCGATAGTGTTAAAACACGGGCGAGAAGACGCCAGGAGGTAAACAATTCATCATGTGTGTTTTACTCATCTCAAAAATTCATGTCAACATATTTTTATTTTCAATATTCTACCCACCCCCCTCTCACCACTACCGACCCACTTTTATCCTCCAGAACACTTCGAAGAAGGGGAAAAAATGCAATTTTTGTTATGTTTCATGAATATCAGCTTTTGAATTCACTCAATTTGGGGAAGTCTGGCCAGCCAAAAAACGTCGGACACACAAGCCGTGGCTAATAAGTAGGTCAGCCAAGGATGAGTTTAAGAACCCCTGGTTTAGAACCCCAGACAGTTGGCCCATACCGTGAGAAGATTAAATCAGTAAACTCATGGGGGAAATCCCGATTTTCTGAAATTTTGTTTTATTTTGTTCCACATAACTTAATCAAAAGAAAAAAAAATAATTAAAAAAGGCATCGTTTAATGGAAGTTTCATCCTCCTCAAACTTTATGCCGGCTAAGAAAGGTAGAAAATTTTCTAGTACACCAGAAATTCTCAATAATTTGATTACTTTTTTTTATTAAGTCACTTATTATTAGAAATTTATTAGCAATTTTAATTTTTCGAATTTAAAATATAGAAAAAGTGGGTATGGCTTAAATTATAAATTGTTTTGTAATTTGTAGATAATTTTTGTTTTAAAGAAATAAGGGTGTACTGGACTAAATTTGTTTAAATCCGACCGAAGCCGGATTTGGCTGGATTCAGGAAGTGAAATCCGACCAGAGGCGACTCCGGCGAAGGATTTGTAAGAATAGCCGGATTCCGGCTTTTTCGGAGCCGGAGCTATTAAATATATTTTTTGACTCTACCGGCCAGCCGGATTTTTAAAGCGCAAATTCTGATGGAGCCAAAGCCAGTGCCGGTTTTTTTTAACTTGCGGGATTCCGGATTCGCCAGAGCCGGAGACAAAATCCGGTAAACACCTATATTAAATAAACTTTTGAGTTACTGAAGGCGCTAAAAGATCATTGAATGCACATGAATAAATATAAAAAATCATATAACAAAAAATATTTTTAGTTTAATCATCATGCAAGCCACATTCTCAAAACACAATTAGTGTGACATGGTCCTTGGGAGAGAAATGTAATTTATTTTGATTTACTATTACGGTGGTTTTACAACTCCACTGTGGGAAGTAAAAAAAAAAACGAAAAAAAAGAAGCTATTCCAAATATTCCAACTTAAAACGGAAAATTGTATATTATGACATTATTGTAATATTATTTGAATGTTTCAGTTTTTATAAGTTTCACTTTATGTTGTTTGTTTATTTTTCGGGTTTTTAAAAATACGTTAGATCTACACCTAAGTAGTGTCGTGTACCGTTGTCTAGGGTTTTAGGTCCCGAGGCTTACACTCCAACACTGTTGTACAAGCAATGCAACACAAGTCCTTTTTCTCATCAGCAATCTTTATTTACATGCCAAGACACTTGTCAACTATGTACACTTCTGGTCGTCTCACGAACACCTATCTTCGTGTCTCTCAGTTACCATCTAGGCCCGCTGTACCGTCCTACGGACTAACACGGCCGCTCTAACAGTTGCGGTAATCTCGTGTTCTGACACTGGTCACTTGTCTACACCCCACTGCTCTCTACAACATAACATCATGTCCGTCTCTGTCTTACACAGCGAGACCCACGAGTTATATACCCGGGGTCTCTGGACAGCCCTTGCGTGGCCTGAGCAAAAGCTCCCCTCGTGACATGAACTCGAGTGAACTCGTTCACAGTCACAACACGATCTTGTGACCGGGCAAAAATACAACTTTAAAACGCAGTGGTTCTCATACCCCTGACAGTAGATTGTCAATGGTTTGGATCTATCAAGAAAAAACACATATTTATGCGATTGAACTTATAAAAGAGGGTCGAATGTTGTATATAAATTAAACACTTGGGGCGACAACAAACAAGAAAAGAAGGATTACAGCGTCTCTATATTATTGCCGCCCTAGGGGAGGTATGCTTTCCCCCTTCCTACCAACTTTTGCACCACCCTGATGGAACATAATATTTTGTTAAATCTTCTTTTTGTTCCGTTCCTTTCTGATCGTCCATGTCTGCCCCGGTAATCTGTAAGTCTCGTGTTGTTAGGCCGTCCGTTAGTTGAGACGATCCATATTGCCTCCGTCTGCGGGGTGGGGGGGGAGGTCTGAAACCAGATGTACCGTTTTATCGGATCATGTGAACTCGCGCAGCGTCCCATTTGGTACCGGATTATATTTGAACCCGGGTTCCCCCTTTACCCCGTACTTCTGAACTGAAATTCCTCTCTCACCCCCCCCCCACCACACACACAAACGCCGAACATGGTTGGTTACTAGATAATCCAGTTCACAAACTGCCCTCAAACACTAACATTTTATTCCCTATACTTTTCAGGTCGTAAGTAGAACAAGATCTCCTCTAATATGTATTATCGAATATAAGAACTCAGAGTTTAATTATCACTTAAATTTAAGTATCTGTGTGTCGAGGAAAACAATTTCTGTACTAAGGAGAAAAAAAATAAAACTGGTTTAGTAGAAACACACCAAAACACATACACAAAGATAGTTAGGATGCATGAATAAACAGATGCCCGATTTCAACACCACGAAGCGCTTCCGCGTTGGCATCTATGCAAATTTTTCCCAAAGATGTAGAGCACCTGATGGTGTGATGATAAAATATTGTAGTTTATTGGCCAATGAATACCAGAATACACGGTGAGTTATTTGGGGCTTTCGTTCATAGACGTGAATCCCTAAAACTCTTTTCCAACATTTATATAGAAACTTTACCACATCATGACCAAATATGGCCGGAAATTGTAACAATTGTATTGTAGACCAAAGACACTAAGACCTATTTTAATCATAGCCGCAATCGCATGCCCACTTAACGATTCTGGCTGTTGGTTTAAATATGGTTGTTCTTTCAAAAATAACTTACTCTCCACCACAGTATCACGTTTATTAGCATAAACCTACAGTCAACGCGAAATATTTCTGGTTAAAAATAAATAGCCTTTGAACTCTTTGAAGAATCTGACCTTTGGCGTGTCTCAAGTCTATAGTCTCAAGCAGTATCTTTTATATTATCGGGTGTTCTTTGATTATCATGCCCAGTTTGCGGTATGCAGCAGTCATAACCAGCTGACCATTTCACGACAACGTTGCCATGTGACTGGACAAAAATTCCCGTTTCTACTGCTTACGCCCTCCCACCCCCACCAACGTCACATGCTTCATCATTATGCAATCTCCTGTTGTCACAATTACCCCGGGGTTTTAGGGTGTCTTTCTCGGCGGCTAGGATATGCCAGAGTGTACCATTGTGGGCCATTAAAACCCCAGGCTGGGAAGTATGCTAATTTTTTTATCGACTTTAACCTTGTCAGAGACCTCGTGTCCTATAGCCATTAGTTTAAAGAAATAACAGTGAGCGCTATGCTTTCTTTACCCGTAGCCATTTTTTATTCGTCTTTTGCAGAACCAAATATTTTCCCCCTAACTTAAAAAAAAATTAGTTTCAGTCCTAAAGTGTCCATTTAAAAAAAATAATAATGAAAGTTAAGAAAAATTAAATTAAGAAACACTAATTATTTTTGTAAAAAATGAAGCACCACCTTGAATTTTACACTACTCTGCAAAAATCAAAACTCTAAATAGACCTAGATCTACTTGTTTAATACACAAAACAAAATGTGGTGAAAGCAATAATTAGGGGAAACTATGAAATTTTTTGTTGAGGTAAAAATAATTTTTCAACTTATAAAAAAAACAACGTTTTGCTATACTTTTTGATGAAAAAACATTTTTAAAATCCAGCTAGTGTATGGGTTTAATAAGAGATTTCCGATGATCGATCTCCGGACCAAAAACAGTGAGATGACACGATCTGAGAGGTCCCCGCTGTGCCTCATCCTAACCACGGAAGACGAAGCAAACTGCTAAATTATGCAAAGCCTTGAGGTCATCGTAGAGTACAACCTTGGTTATTACGCCCGGAACAGTGGACAGTGGGCGGACTACAACTGACCACAGCGGGAAGCTGTTAGCTATCGCTATAATTCTAGTGTTGTTACAACAATGTAGACTGTAGAACTAAGTGCCACTATGACTTGTGTAACGAAAAAGTGGACTGTTGTTGGATGTAGTTAAAAAGGAAGCAAATTACTTTGTTGAAATATTTTATGAAGAGCAATGAATAAGGTCAGAAAAGTGAGATGCACAGAACACGTAGTTACTGAGGGCCTGTAGACCACAGGCTGCAAGACCTGTTGTATCTGAGAGCCGCTAAGCATCTAGTAACCGAGGGCCATTTTAAAATAGATAACAACTTTCTTAGAGCGGCAGTGCAGCACTACGAGTCAAGAAAGATGGCTCGGATATCTTCCAGTAATCTTTGTAAAGATATCTTTCATAAATTGTACGCGAGCAGCATGGTGACAACAGAAGAGCCGCATGCGGCTTGGGAGCCGCGGCTGGGCCACCGTTCCTACAGACTCTAACAGGTAACCATTGAAATAATACCATGCACGAGACTATGAGAATTTTTCAAAGTTTCAGATTAAATTACACAAAAAAAATACATTTAATTGGTACAGTGGAGCCTCGTGAACATCTGATGTGGGATAAGAAGTGGAAACGAAACATTCTGCTTGGTATACGACCTTTCTTTTGGTTGGAACATGACCCACCTGGGTACTAGAAATTGTATGCGTAACACTGACACACACACACACACACACACACACACACACACACACACACACACACACACACACACACATACACACATACACACACACACACACAAAATCAGACACTCATACACACATACACATACATACACAAACACACACAAACACACACACAAACAAACACACACACACATACACTCACACACACAAACACACACACAAACACACACGCACACATAAAGCACATGCGTAACTTATAAGAATCACAACACTACGTTATATTCCACCTCTCATGTTTTAAGTACCTTACTTACCACAATACCTTGAACGACTCGCGCAATGACTTGTACATTTTAAGTAAATTCACTAAACACCAGTTCTTAAAAAAGTTAGACAGGAGCCGAGGAAAGAAAAATAATGTTCAGACAATGTCACATTTTCGAACCATCCTGAAGAGGAGGAAATAGCAATGTTCTTTAGACGGATTATAAGTAAAAGTCAAACCTTGCGAGACTCAACCATGGTCAACCAGGGAAAAGAGGCAGAAAATAAAAATAAAAACAGAATTTCATGTTCCTGAAGTTTTGTTCAAAGCCGAATCCCCCCCTCCCAACAGTAACGCCTCCTTCTCAACACCATGTTAGCAAGCACTTCACTCGTCTCATCAAGTGAGACTAATTTTTTTAAAATTTATAGCCGGTAAGCTCTTTTTATTTATTTATTTTAGTATTAATAAATTTTAAACTTTCTTTTTACTTAAATATAAATTTATAATTTGTTAATAATAATATGCATTTTTCCTACGAACGGATTAATTATTTTCCCTTTATTTCTTTTGTTAAAAAATACACTAGGTATACGTCCTGTTTGGTGTAAGTCCTTTTTGGTGTAAGTCCTAGTGTCTGGAACGGATAAAGGACGCATACCCAGGTTCCACTGTATTGGATAAAAGATGTGGGGGTTGGGGAAAGGGCTATAATCAAGACAACTCTTCAAGCCAGACAACTTTCTTGAGGGTCTCACTTTTCAGAGTCACTGTAAACCCTGAGATTAGCCAACGTTGTTTAAGCACCGCGAAATCACTTGCGCCCTAAACACTCGACACTGAAGGCCCCCTCCCCGGTACACGCCTCGAAATCTTCCACGTGCAGATATACGTCTTCTCTACACTCAACCGCAGATAAGTTTTTCAACATTTCAAGGACTAATTGACTTTTCAATCATCCTTGAAACACACCCATTTGAATGTAGAGTAGAATGCGAGTCGTTCTTGAAATATGTATCAACCGCAATGTCCGAATGTTCCAGTTTTATTGAAACATATCATCCCAAACAATTTCTTCATGTGATTTGCTTTTCTTTCCTGATTGTTTATATATATATATTTATTTATTTATTTATTAGGGCTGCGGAAACTGACGACTGATTTCTTTAAAAAAAATTCTAACGATTAAATTATTTTTAATTAACAATCGATCCATAACTTACAAATTATTTGAAGTCAAAAAGTAGAAGTTTTTAATTATGATACTCAGGGCCTACAAATAATAACACATTTCCTTGCGATTATAAAAACTTTTTTGTTTTAAAATATAGACTTACTGACGGGGATGTTCAAAATGTTGGTGAAGTTTAATTGCCATGAATCTAACACTTTGCCTACCTATAAAGCCAAATGAAAAGCGCATTAAGCTAATGGCAGTAATTGAGTCTGACTCAGGGACAGAAAATGACGACATCTCTTCTGATAAATAACTGCGTTACAAAATGGAGATAAACGTTTCTAAATCCATTAACACTCTACACTGGTGGAAACTTAAGGAACACCGATATCCGATAATGTCATTCCAGCCAAGACCTTTTGAGCATACCAGCTACCTTAGTTTCATGTGAATGATTGTTCAGCTCGGTTGGTTATATTGTCAATTGGACACGCTCAACACTTGAACCAAATGATGTCAACACACTTGTCTTTGTGCGTAGTTGGTTAAAAGATGGCATATAAAGGAGACATGCCAGTGTTTTTAGCGCATTTTCGAGAAGTCGAATGCGCTATTGCACCCGCTTTGTCCGTCCGTCCGTCCGTCCGTCTGTCATCACCCTTGATCTCAGCATCCATAAGTCCTAGACCCATGAGGTATATATGTTTTTTGAATGTCCTGACCTGCCATTTGTGCATCAAAACTCAGTTACTCGATCCGTTAAAAAACCCCGTTAAAACTACCAAAAAATATTTCGAATCGAGAAGTAACACAAGCGCAGGGAACGGCCGCCATTGCCGGAAGTTGAATACATAGTTTTTCAAGCATTGAAGAGTGGTGTGAAAGTGTGCAAAAGAATTAGTGTTTTTTTTTAGTTGACGTCAATAGAATATGTGTAAAAGTTTAGAGAGTTTTACGTCATCATTTGTGGTGACTTGTAGTTAGATTAAAGAGAAAATAAAATTTTTTAAAATGTAAAGAAATGACTTTTAAATAAAAAAATGTCAGGTATATTCATTACACAGGAAAATTCATAAAAATATGTCTAAAATCTAAACACAATTACTGACAACTACATAATGCTGATATCTAACATAAGTACTGATACATAATACGAAAATGCGCTAACACGTCCTGAGTTCCAATAGGGACCAGGCTTAACATGATTTTTTAGATTTTCAACCAGAACTTTTAATGACATCATAATATTTATATTTTTGGTTTTAAAATAATAATCGAAATTAACGAATAATGAATCGTTATTTTTCAAAATATAACGTTTAAATTTAAATTAATCATTTAGAGCCCTAATATATATCAATGTAATCGTTAAAAATTTTAATTGATTCAAATTAATTTAATAAATTAAAATTCGATTGAAATTTAAAGATAATACCTCTCGTAGTATATTAATTTATTAATAATTTATATTTTTGTTTCTTACATACTTTTCCATCGTATTATTATTATTTACTTAGAAAGGCATACATACAAAAATATATTTCTCACTTATTTCTTGCATAGCAGAACGAATTAGCTGTGTTAAGTCACAAATTTTGAGAGCCATGGCATTACCGCGATTTAACTGATTTAGCGAAATAATGAATAAAAAACTAACGGAACCTATATATTTGTTATAGAAATAAAATTACCGATAATCGAAATTAAACGATTATTCCATTACCTTTTCATGATTAATCGAACAATATTTTAATAAGCAACAGCCCTAATGTGTATATATATAATTTTTGCTTTAGTTTTATAGTCATTATTTTTATGTCAGAAATAGAGGTCGCCACTGTCCACTTTCAAAGGACCCAGAGGGCGGGCCAAAGAATGGTCCAATTATTATGATGAGGCTCCACAATGGCGGTGACCGCTGTAATGACCTGGAGAGTATTGACAGTGCCAGGGCGAGTTTGCCCACTGTCAACACTGTCACACAAAGCGACACAATGGTGTCTTGTAGAGAGCACTCAAACAAATGACCTGAATTATTTTACTCACTCACCACTGGGCTGTAACTATAAATAGAAGTCCAGTGAATGCATGTAACATTTTGACGAAAAGATGAAAGTGGAATGTAATTGGATGTAATTCAATTGTGCAGAGATAAAAAAATTTAAAAAATTAATTAACTAAGACTAGGTCTGATGTTTGAGTCATATTGTGAGATTAAGAACATCACAAAAGCTTTATGTTAAACGAGCCAAATACCCGTGCTACGCTACGGGGTAGGCACAATAAGAATAACTTTATTTGGTTTTTGGTCTTAAATTCTCCTTAAAAATGAATGTAAACGCATCTGGAAATTAGGGTAGTGATAAATCAAACCCCTTCTTAATAAAAACAAAGATAAGTGTGTCGAGAAAAATAAACATATTATTAGTTTAAATATTACCCATCAATTTTGGTATTTCTGCTTTAATATAGCAACATCATTATCATCCGTGGCTCTACAGCACATGTAGGGCCCTGGCTTGCTCAACCACATCCTTCCATTCAGATCGATTGATGGCTTTCTTTCACCATGCTCGAACCCCTTTAATAACGCATGCTATATACTCTACCGGAATAAAAAATGTCGTTAACAGTTACCAAAAGATAACGGGCAAAGCTCACTTTCTTTTCACGTGAATCAAAACATGAAAACAATATCTTTCCACAGGATTTCTTTGGTTCTTATAAATAGCTCGCTAAACACCCATTTCATTTATAATC
>MUZC01000579.1:294399-306573 GCA_002072015.1 Radix auricularia | reverse complement strand
ATGTTGGCAGGTAAAAATTAAACAAATATATTTATTTGGAGTTTTCTAACGTGAACTTTGACCTGATACGTTGATTACCTATTTTTGTGCCTATCTTCCTTATTTAAGTCTTTGTTGTCACACGAATCATAAAAAAACGGAGCAAAAAGAATTATATTTTTAAAATGCGTTCATGAAATATTAAAAACAAAATGAAATCGGAACCAAGCTGTATACAAAAAATTGTCACTACATTCATATTGACTGTAGACTATATTTTTTTCCAAAGGAATGTTAATATAAAAAAAAAAGCGTAGCACAGAGCATTCGTCAGTAAAATCCCAATAAGATGCAAGTGCTCTGGGGACGAGAGTATAGGGGTGGAATGACGTCATTAAAAAAAAGCCCTAAGCAGAGTTAATTAAATAAGACCGAAACCCGTTATGAAATTATGCAAGCTCAGACTCGGTGACATGTAGGCAGAGGGGATTGATCGAGTTCGTTGCCTTGAATTCTATTACAGGGCCCTGGATTGCCAGTGCACTTAATGCGTGCAAGAAAGGTCAAAAGGCGTTAGGTAAAAAAAAATGTAAAAAAAAAAAAACAACTGAGAACGCGACTGAGGAGGTGCTGAACTATAAATAGTGGTGAGACAGTGTAGCTGAGTAGGTGCTGAACTATAAATAGTGGTGAGACAGTGTAGCTGAGTAGGTGCTGAACTATAAATAGTGGTGAGACAGTGTAGCTGAGTAGGTGCTGAACTATAAATAGTGGTGAGACAGTGTAGCTGAGTAGGTGCTGAACTATAAATAGTGGTGAGACAGTGTAGCTGAGTAGGTGCTGAACTATAAATAGTGGTGAGACAGTGTAGCTGAGTAGGTGCTGAACTATAAATAGTGGTGAGACAGTGTAGCTGAGTAGGTGCTGAACTATAAATAGTGGTGAGACAGTGTAGCTGAGTAGGTGCTGAACTATAAATAGTGGTGAGACAGTGTAGCTGAGTAGGTGCTGAACTATAAATAGTGGTGAGACAGTGTAGCTGAGTAGGTGCTGAACTATAAATAGTGGTGAGACAGTGTATCCTTTCTGCTCACCGTTATCTTCTCGAAAAAAATCACGAAATGAAAACATTCTCCATCAAACATAAGAGACAGGAAACATCTTATTTACAGTCACTAATTCACTCGATGAGAAGAATTCCACTTCTAACCATCAACATACCATCTGTAACACACCAACCAACAATGAAAAAAAATAAATGTTTTCAAAAATAGCCTAAATATGTTATTTCAATTAAAGTGATATAAACATAAGGGTTTTCAGGAATTCTTTATTTAGTTTAATGTACTTCTGTCAATAAGTCCGGTAGCCAAAGTTTAAATTGTATAAGTGTATAGCTTATGTAAACTTTTGTTTTACCTGTAAGTTTGTACGATATGGAACGTCACTTTCAACATAAAATAAACTCACAAATTACAGATTGAGGTTTTTATTAAATTATGTCGAGTAATGAATCACAAACAAAAAAATCGCAATTCCATTTTCACATTTTAACATAGTAAGTCAATGGAATAAATTATTTAAATAGCATCTATAATATAAAGATAGGCAATTAACTCACTAGTTATATGCTATAAAATTTGAATATGAAATTTTAATTTCTTTTTAACATAACGAACCTCTTTAATTGTATTCACACATGTTAAAAATAATTACCATAGGTTGTGTAACAAATGTAATGAAAAAGTTTTAACTCATCTATTAATTATTTTTAAAAAAACACTGTACCGCAAAGCCAAACAAAATATGAATGTTGCTATAGTAAGATAGCTCAGCTAAATTTAAGAAGCGTACACGAAAAGATTCGCACCGTAATTTGACAATAAAATATTTTTAAAGCGTACCACTCAAAATAAAGGATTGGGTAAAAATAGTGCGCCAAAAATCATCTACATTTTCTCATTTTTTTATTTTAACTTAATTTTAAGGCCTTCGGGCAATAGGGGCAATTAGAAAAACTATACTAAAACCAGGGGCGGATTAAGAGTGCACGGGGCCCCGGGCTGCAATCAAACGGGGGCCCTATCCAGCCAGCATCCTTAAGATAAAATGACTGTTAACAGCTAATATAAGACTGTAACTCAATATTAATAATGAAAAAAAAAACCAACACGAAGAAATAACTGTTTGAAGTGTTCGCGGTATGTTATAATTGAGTGTGAAAAGATAAACTTTATCCTTCCCTGCTGGGAATCGAACCCGACACCGGTGGCTTCACGAGCATGTTCTATCTCCACACGGCCAGCGGAGCTTCTCTTACACGAGAAATTTTAAAAAATATGAACTATATTTTATATTATGCGAAGTAAGCCAATTTAAGTTTTTCGATTATTAAGTACTATCAATACTATCATGTCTGAACGCGATTAGTTGTATAGATAATATTTATTCATTTATTATATTTTCAAGGGTTCGTGCAAACATTTTTACACTTTTATTATAAAAATAAAAAGTTTGGGGGCCACCAAACTGTCGGGGGCCCCTGGCTTTAGCCCGTTCAGCCCCCCCCCCCCTTAATCCGCCATAGACTAAAACCATCTGCAGGTTATAAGGAACCGTCCTACCAGCTTTGGCCCTTGTTCGTTATCTGGTTTTTTAAATGAGAGCGGGACAGAGAGCGGCGACAAACAGGCATACAAACCAACTGAACTTTATATGTATTATATATATTTCTAGAGGCAAGCACCCGGCTTCTCAAGGGTTTTAAATAAGGTTTTCTGTAGAAGCGTACACAATTGTTTATTTGCATGTATTGTAAAAAAATTGTATAATTATCTTAAAGCATTTTGATAAGTAACATTTTTGGCAGTTCCAATTGGAGGGTGTGCACAGAGATGTTCCTCTTTGCCCACTCTGGAGTAGGCCATATACAACTGCCCATGAGAAAAGCATAGTTAGTGTCTGCATGTCTATACCAGCAATCCCAAGAGACTGGCGCACCAGATATGACTGCTTTATCGTGGTAGTGTACTTAACAACTTTACCAATTTCCACATACACGTGAAATAGTAGAATAGGTGTTTTCAGTTTTATATAACTTATTAGTAAAAAAAAAAAAAAACATTTGGGCCGCCGGTTCCCAGTAATTGAAAATTTAAATATTTTTTCGCCTGCTACAATCGCAGAAGTGTACTCAACAGCTTCCAAAATTGTCATTATCCTACCTACTCGGAAATAGCAGAATTAGTGATTTTTTATTTTTATAAAGCCCATAAAAGAGAAAAACGGTTTTGGGCCCCCGGCCACACATGAGCAAAAGTTTTGAAATTCTTATTCGTTAACTATCGTCGTGAGTGCCTCCTCAAAAACATCCCAAAAGTTTCATGCTTCTACGTACACGGAAAATCGGAAAATACGTCCGTTTTTTATGAAAGAAAAACTACATTTGGGCCCCGGCCCCAGGAGAGTGGTAATTTAATTTTTTGACGCCTCTAACCATTGCGGATGTGTAATCGTCTATTTCCCAAAGTTTCATGATTCTTCCTGCACGGGAAATTAGAGAATTAGTGATTTCCAGTTATTATGTAGCTCATTTGAGGAAAAAACTACATTTGGGCCCCGGACCCCATAAGGGATACTTAAAATATTTTTTCACCTGTTACCGTTGCGGACATGTGCTCAACAATTTCCTTATATTTCATGCTTCTGCCTACTTGGGAAATAGGGCAATTGGTAATTTTAAATTTTTATATAGCCCTTAGAAGTTAAAAAAAAACATATTTGGGTCCCGGCCACACATGAGCGGAAATTTTAAACGAAACCTGTTTAAGAACTTTCCCCATGTAATGTTGTGTTCGTGTATTAAATGTTACCTTATTTTGTTGTCTGGATTTTGCTAATATAGCTCATTTAACGAAAAAAGTACATTTGAGCTCCCAGCGCCCAATGAGTGAGAATTTTAAAAGTAAGTTGCGCAATTATTGTCGGGAGGGTGTGCTCGAAAGGTTCAAAAACTTTCCTGTTTTTATGTACAAGGTAAATTGGAGAATTAGTAATGACTTTGTTTTTAATATAAGAACAAACTACATTTGGGCCCCCGGACCCCATGAATTTGAATTTTAAAATTCATTTTAGCAAATTATCTTCGGGAGAGTGTACTCAGGGGCGGATTAAGACTGCATGGGGCCCCGGGCTGCAATCAAACGGGGGCCCTATCCAGCCAGCATTCTTAAAATAAAATGATTGTTAACAGCTAATATAAGACTGTAACTAAATTTTAATAATGAAAAAAAAACGAACACGAAGAAATAACTGTTTGATGTGTTCGCGGTAGTTATAATTGAGTGTGAAAAGAAAAAAACTATTTGCCCGTGCTGGGAATGGAGCCCGACACCGGTAACACCCCAAGCAAGTACTATGCCCACTCGGCCAGCGGAACTTCTCGAAAATTGGAAATTTTAAAAATATAAACTATATTTTATATCATGCGAAGTGAATCAATTAAAGTTTTTCGATTATTAGGTACTGTCAATACTATCATGTCTGAACGCGATAAGTTGTATAGATAGTATTTATTAATTTATTATATTTTCAAGGGTTCGTGCAAACTTTTGTACACTTTTATTATAAAATATAAAAAGTTTGGGGGCCCCTAAACCGTCGGGGGCCCGTGGCTTTAGCCCGTTCAGCCCCCCCCCCCTTAATCCGCCATAGAGTGTACTTAACAACTTGCCAAAGTTTCATGCATCTACCTACACGGAAAATAATAGAATTTGTTATTTTCAGTTTTTATATAGGTCATTTTAGCAAAATATACATTTTGGACCCCAGCGCCAAGAAAGATATAATTTAAATATATTTTTGCCTGTTACGATTGCAAAACTGTATTCAACAATTGTTCCTTAAATTTCCTGCTTCTGCCTACTCGGGCAATAGGAGAATTAGCAATTTTCAATTTTTATATAGACATAGAAATACAAAAAATGTCTTTGGGTCCCCGTCCCCACATGAGCGGTAATTTTAAACGAAGCCTGTTTAAGAACCTTATCCATGTAATGTTATGTACATGTACTAAATTTAACGTTATTTTGAAGTTATTTTTATTAATATTGCTCTTTTTTATTAAAAAAAAGTACATTTGGGCCCCCGGCACCCCATGAGTGGGATTTTTTTTTTTCACAAATTATCATCGGGCGACCGAGCATAACAACTTCCCAAAGTTTCATGCTTCTAACTACATGGGAAATAGAATGAGTGATTTTCAGTTTTTATGTATTTCATATTAGGAAAAAACTATATTTTGGCCCCCGGCCCTCAGAAAGATATAATTTAAATATATTTCCCCTGTTACCATTGCGGAAGTGTACTCAACAATTTTCTAAAATTTCATGCTTCTGCGTCCTCGGGAAATAGGAGAATTGGGGATTTTCAATTTTTATAAAGCTCAAATAAAGGAAAAAAACGTTTTGGGGCCTCGCGCCCATGAATGTGAATTTATGGAACGAAACCTGTTTAAGAACCATCCCACAAAATTTTCTGTACGCGTACCAAATTTCACTTGATTTGGTTGTCTGGATCTTGAGTTAATAGGGATCAGACAGGCAGACAGACAGACAACAGATGCGTCTTATATGTGTATAAATATGTCATTCGTCCTAAAGAGGCTAGTCACAGACTTTTTTTTTCAAAAATAAAGGCATCTCAAATAGTTTAAGTGTTACCATATTTAGGCCAACTTTTGAATCTGGACTCGAATTTAGACTCAAGGTCAGGGAGAACAACACTAAAACACACAAAAAAGTTGTATAATATTTTTTATAGAAAGTTACATTAGAATCTGTAAATTGTATTGAAAAATCTGATTGGTTGACTGATCTCATTGGTGTTCTAGGCTAATATACAATTAATCTGATTCGTCCACTTGGTTAATACATTAAAATGTGTTTGATCAACGGGCTAAACACAATACTTTTAAAGTCATTGATAGTTTCACAAAGTGATGCTGACATGTCGTCTTAGGGAGAACAAAAATATTAAGCCAAGAAACGATTAGGGGCCTACTTAAAAAAAAATTTTACAAAATATCTCTACTGTTATTTCAAACGTTATGCTTTATATTTATATAAGCATCTTTTTTTCAATCCCTTCTGTTAAGCACCTAACTCTCGACTAGTATCATTCAAATTCAATAAGGTTTGTTTAGCATTAGTATCTCAAGTCTTTATTTCCTACATAAAAGTCCCTATTAATGTTGTCATTTGCTTGGGCTTTTGAAAGCTCTGGTTGTTTCCTTTGCAACCTGACCCTTTCGGTTATCTATATCATACATATAAATTATACATACACCTGTCAATGAAACGGACTGGCGTTAGTTATAACCAACAACATGTTAGTGGCATACAGCTAAGTCCCTTTATGCTCTTTAATCACAAGGCTCACTGAGGCATCGTTCATTTCACCGAGTTCAGTTTAGCACTAAACCATCTTTTATTTCACTGCATTATGTTTAGTATTAAACTACCTTTCGTTTCACTAAATTAAGTTCAGCACTAAACCATCTTTCATTTCACTGAATTAAGTTTAGCACTAAACTACCTTTCATTTCACTGAATTAAGTTTAGCACTAAGCCAACTTTCATTTAATTAAATTAAGCTTAGCACTAAACCATTTTTCATTCCACAGAGTTAAGTTGAGCACTAAACTCTTTCTCTCATTCACCTTCCACATTATAACACTAAACTTAGTAAATCAGCATTTAGCTTTTACCACTGAAAGAGCGGACCAAAAAAAGCGACTTAATCTTAAAAATGGAAAAGTCCGACTAGTGTTTTAGAGGTCGTACCAACTATATTTCAGAAACTCTTCTTTAAAAATTCGCCACCATCACGCTGTTTTCTACCCCCCCCCCCCAACCTTAAAAAAATCCAGTTAACGCGATTGGTCTGTTTAATTTTCTTTCTTTAGGAAGTCATTGGCGGTTTTCATCCGATGACGTCAGTAGATGCTTGAGTGGGTCACTCGGTGCTGATCACCAAGGATTTATTACTTAATAAAGGTATTTAGGGACGTGATCACGTGACATTGGTATCGACCCTCAAAACTGAAGAGAACTGGGAGTAGGGAATAACCTTTTTAGTTGCAGGTGTACTGAAGAAACGGGGGGGGGGGGTTGTAAAAAACACGACAATAATAACAAATAAAACATTGTGAATATTAGAAAGCTTTACCAATAACTTATGACTAAAGTTGATTTCTTTTTGTTGTTTTGTTCCCACATGAGGCAAACTGCTGCAAAAAAACAAAAACAGAAAGAAAAAATATGCCGATGTCATGGGCACCCCCTCCATACAGTGTTACCCTGGGCTGACCTGAAACCTTAATGTCATTTTCTAATCACACTTGTGAGGTGTCACAAAACAACGCAACAACTGGTCTCTTCGCGGCCCTCTTAAATCTTGATTGACGAAATTGATTTTTCGTTTTTAGTGTTTGGAATACGCATTAAAAAAACATCGAAAAAAACTATTCAGAGGAAGTTTTAGAAGTAAATGTCACTGACCTTGAGCTCCAAACATAGAAACGGGAATTTCCGAGTCTTGGCGGTGTAGCTCTTTTTTAAGTTTGCAACAAATACGAGTTCAGTCACTTGTTGAAGTTAACCCACTTCAGCCACTTGGCGTCATCATGCCTAGTCATGTTCTCAAATATCCATTCTTCAGATACCAAGTATTCTGTACGAAAGAAAAAAAAAAAGAACTTGCAAGTTAATTTAAAAACAATGTAATAGTATATTTAAGTAAACTATTTACGTCAACTTTAGAGATGGAGGTTAGTAAAGAATTAGATAATATCTAACAATACAACTTCCGGTGGGTAAAGGAGGGTGCTTAATGGGCTAAAGCCAGTGTCCCCCAGTGATTTTAGGGCCCCAAACATATTATATTGCATAATAAAGGTGGCTGGACCGGGTCCTTTATGGAATTTCAGCTGGGGGCCCCGTGCAATCTTGATACGCCCATGATTAAAGGATCTCGTCATTGTCGGTAAAAGGTCATCAGACATGTCTTCTTTGGTGTAATGTATTCAATACAATTTTGACATGGCATTTTGGAGCGGCGAAACGGGTCGTCTTTTGCAGCCTCTATAATGACTAACAATAACTCGTCTCTTATAGTGAAATTCCAGGTGATTTAAGAGACTTAACTGTTACACACAGACAAAACGGTTAGACACAGACAGCTGTTAGACAC
The DNA here is from genome assembly GCA_002072015.1 of Radix auricularia. NCBI lineage: Eukaryota > Metazoa > Mollusca > Gastropoda > Lymnaeidae > Radix > Radix auricularia. The sequence continues at coordinate 298,344 of MUZC01000579.1, read as the reverse complement.
AAACATAACGGTTAAACACAGGCATAACGGTTAGACAAAGACAGACATGACTCATAACGATTAGAGAAAGACAAAAGGTTAAAGACAGACGTAACGGTTAGAGACAGACATAACGGTTAGACACAGACATAACGGTCAGACACAGATATAAGGGTTAGACACAAACATAACGGTTAGACACAGACATAACAGTTAGATCCTGTTGAATCAAAAGAATTATGGCCTGTGGAAAATGAACTAATTAATTCTAACCAAAAACACTAAGACTCTCTGTTAGCCATCAAACATCCCTGACTAAATGCGAGCTCGGAGTGCAAACATAAAATTGCTGATGTTGCTGTGCGTTGGATTATTTTGTTTCTATACATGTGGTCGTTTATCAGAGTAAAAGCTGCTACACAAACAAGTTTTAACTCAACATTTTCTCTGACAACACATCATTAAAATTCTAGCGGTTCAAGACGGTTGCTTATTAAAACTATTCTTTCCCCAATGGAGCTTCGCTTTGTGAATCTTTGTGTGACATATATTTCAAACGATAACTTTTAGAGATCCGAGTAAACATTTTCTTACACAACATTTAGTTAATTCATTGAACTTCTAAGTACTTAACGTTGGCTGCATTTATTGAAATTTCTCCTTCTTAGTGCATCTTTTGAAACATTTTTGAATAGAAATTTGTTAGTCATATCAAAGTACTTGAAATAATTTGTTAATGTTAACACAACTTTTGGTAATTAAATATTCCAGATAGGAAGAGAGAGAACCATAGAGAGAAATAGAGCGAGATACAGAGACAAAGAGAGAGAGAAAGAAAGAGAGACAGAGAGAAAGACAGAGAAAGAGAGAGAGAGAGTGAGAGAAAGAGACAGATAGAGACAAAAAGAGAGAGGGAAAGAGAGAGAAGGAGAGATAGAGGCCGAGGAAGACAGGGAGAGAGAGAGAAAAAAGATATATATATACAGAGTGAGAGAGAGAGAGACAGACAGACAGAGAGAAAGAGAGAGACAAAGACAGATAGAGAGACAGAGAGATAGAAAGATTGCTATATCTCTTTCAAAAATCTCAGCACACAAACAAGTAAACCAAAAATTCACTCTATTAGCACCACTATCACAAAGATGTAACTGTTGGGTCATGTGATATTTCATATGCTGGATCCGATTACTCTGAACGCCGAGAGAAGCCCAGTTATCGACGTCACATGAAGACACGTGAGACGGTATGACTTTCACTTACACAACGACCACCGTTGTAAGGATTGATCGTGATATCACACTGGGTCAATGTATCCTCACAAAACTACAAATTTTATTCAGCATAGGAGAAGATTGTGCGACTAGAGGAGAAAAATGCCCAGCCCCCCCCCCCTTTCGCAAACAACCACCCTCCAATTCGCAAGATAATCTTGAATGGCATTTGCGACCAAAGCACAAAAAGATTTTAATTTATTATTATCGAAAACGAGTATTTTAGCAGTCTGTGCGCCACTCTACATTTACACAGATGTGAGTGGGTTCAGCTCCATCCTCAAAATTATCATTGTTGCTGTTATAAAAAAAACAACATATAACTCAAGTCTTTCCCCCTAACGTATCGTCTTCTGCTTATAATTAAATCGCACGGACCATCGATTCACGTCAACTCAACGTAACTTCACCATCTTGTCCTTTCTTAATTGCGCCTGCTCACTTGCTTCCTTGATTAACTTTCCTAAACTCAATAGGTTCTTTGGTTTTTCAAAGAATTTCCCGATACAATGAACTATCGCTAGAAAAAAAAAGTCGGTCAGTGGAGAGAATGCACAGTGTCACGATTCCTACACAAGGAAGAGTTAACGTTTGTAGCGTCTCAAGGCGTCTCTAAGATTATTTTCTAAACTCACGGCTTCAAGGCGCACTTACAGGTTATAATGATAAATAAACCGCATTCGTAATTCACATGTGACATATGGGGCCGTCCATAAATGACGTCACGCGATTTTGGCCGATTTTTTACCCCCTCCCCCCCCCTACTTCACGCGTCGTCACAAAATCGTCGACCCCCCCTCAAAAAGTACGTCACAAAACTTTGACCCCCCCCCCCCCNCTAAAAAAAATAAAAATAATTTTCTATTCGAAAACAAGAATGTTTCAAATCATTTTTTTGTCATTTAAGTATTTATTTAGTGTAGGTCTACATTGTATAATAGTAACATGAGTGAAGCTATGTAAAAGATATTACATAAATTAAATACATTTTAAGCCAGTGATTCTCAAACTTTTTCGAAACCGAGGACGACCGGCAAGAATTTTTCCATTTCACCAGGTACCATTGCATTCTTTTCCCGTTTTGACATGATTTTCCCTGTACTTATTTGATAGCATAATGAGCCCCTACACAGCTTAAAGCCCTATAAGATTAAGTATGAATTCGGCTTGTTTTATATATTACATTTTTAAAAAAAATGTTTAGTTGCCATGGCATAGCAAGACAGCTAACGAACAATGCAGCGGTAATGTCAAAAGCCATTGATGTGATTAACCTTCGCGATTAAGCTCGCAAATGTGACTATTGATATTACAAGAATCATTGCATTGTTTATAGACCTAGAATATATAGATACAAGACAATTCCTCAAATTGATTTTGATCTTCTAATAACAGTTTCCCTTCTAAGTATATGCACATCAAAGGCATTTGATCTAAAATTATGACATTGATATCACATCTCATGTTTTCTAAAAAAATATTAGGTATGCGCTGGAAGAGGAAAATGGTCCATTCTGTATGAACCCCACATTTGTGCAGGAAAGTAGGGTGTCATCTTGTGCGTCGCAAAATACAGTAATTCTTGCAAGTTGAGGACTGAAATACTATGACATTATTAAAGTATCCAACATTATCATAACTTTTAACTCCGAAGCTCACAAGTTAGTTGTTTTTTTTTGGGGGGTATTTTTTTAAAAATTCTTTCTTCTTCAGGATTTCACGTACGTCACACAACAGTTGTAAATATAATCTCACCAATAAATTATCTCATTTGGGGTAAAAAGGGAACTCTTGGGGGTAATGCTGAATCATTGTGGGCATAGAAAATTTGCTAGAATCCGCTACTTTTGGGTTAACAGTAATGTTAATATAAACTTTTATAATTTTAATATTTAGGTATCATATTGAAACGGTCCGTATTTTTCAAACCGTTTAACTTTATTAACCGGCCTTCAACAACAACAAACAAAAAAAAAAAAAAATAAATAAATAAAATCCTTAGATTATATTTTATTTTAATGCATACAAATTAAGCATTGACTATAAATCATTACTTGTAACTTCTTTGTTTATATAAAAAGGTTATTTTAAAATAATACTTTTTAAAAATAACATCTGGGGTCAAAAAGGACTTTTTGGGGGTAATGCAGACTCATTATTTGGGACTTATAACATCCACTCCACTCCACTAGATATATTCAAATACGTCATGTGTACGTGTACGCTTAGAACATATGCCCACTATTGAACAGGTTCATTCGAGAAAATGCATTTGTTAAATTTGTTATCTATGTAGATTTCTTATTTACGTACTATACGAAGACATCTAAATCCAACCTACTTTCATTTATATTGACAAAAGTGACAATAATCTTAATCAACATGACTTGACTGTATCAAGTATCCTTTCCGTCAAATAAATGCCTTAAAAACTGAGTTCAGAAGAAAGTTGTTTTGTGCTCCTCTCAAATTGCGATGTCGAGAATTTGATGCATTCAATAAAGTTAGTGAATACTTTTGACTAATTTTAAATAGACACATTTTATTAGTGTATCAAATAGATTCCCCTCCCCACACCCACCCCCCAAATGGATATTCGGTGTCGTTTTGACTTAAAATATCAACATATAATCCTATTCAGATCTTTTTAGACACTTGTCCTGTTTGTAAAACTCACCAGTAGCAGTTTCGGGGA
>MUZC01000579.1:266867-286651 GCA_002072015.1 Radix auricularia | reverse complement strand
AAAATTATTATTTATTATTTTTATTTATTTATTTATTTTTTTTTTGATGAATTAAAAAAAATTAAGTTAGCTTGCACCTAGAGAATATGTTGATATTCACAAGAAGGAAAATACCCTGTCAAAAGTTGAGTTTCGAGTGAGCTTATTGTTTACACGAAAAATACAATGTGATTGGTACATTTGATTCGATTCGACTCTAAAATAATTGATAATAATTCACAGTGATTGTTGCCAAACAAAAATGAAACATTAAAATTTCAGCAACAGATTGGTAAGACATGACTTACATTATATTAAAGAAACAGATTGTTGAATGATGGCTAATATTACAGAAACAGATTGGTGAGTAATATCTAATATTACAGAAACAGATTGGTCAGTAATATCTAATATTACAGAAACAGATTGGTTAGTAATATCTAATATTACAGAAACAGATTGGTGAGTAATATCTAATATTACAGAAACAGATTGGTTAGTAATATCTAATATTACATAAACAGATTGGTGAGTAATACCTGATATTATAGAAACAGATTGGTTAGTAATATCTAATATTACATAAACAGATTGGTGAGTAATATCTAATATTACAGAAACAGATTGGTGAGTAATGCCTAATATTACAAAACCAGATTGGCTAGTAATGTCTAATATTACATAAACAGATTGGTTAGTAATATCTATTATTACAGAAACAGATTGGTTAGTAATGCCTAATATTACAAAACCAGATTGGCTAGTAATGCCTAATATTACAAAACCAGATTGTTTAGTAATGTCTAATATTACAGAAACAGACTGGTTAGTAAAATATAATATTACAGAAACAGATTGGTTAGTAAAATATAATATTACAGAAACAGATTGGTTAGTAATATCTAATATTACCGAAACAGATTGGTTAGTAATGCCTAATATTACAGAAACAGATTGGTGAGTAATGCCATATATTACAGAATTAGATTGGTGAGTAATGCCTAATACTACAGAATTAGATTGGTGAGTAATGTCTTATATTACAGAAACAGATTGCTAAAATGCATCATTTGCTAGTGAATTTTGTGTTTGTTGTGACGCACGTATTATTTCTCGTCGTAAACAATTATTTCCATCTCTTTCTTGTTTCTCTTTTGACTTTAATTTCTTTGACGAGCGTGATATATCCATTTGACATCTTTCTTCAAGCCATATTTATGGACATACCTTTATTGTATTCGCTCTTTCTTTTTTTCTCTTTACCTCATTCTCTTACCATTTGTCATTGCCTCCTTTGATAAAACTCTTGTTTTAAAGTGTAATATTTAAAAACAAAATCTTTAAATAACTTTTTTTTTCTCTTACTAGATTTGATTTTCACCTCTATCTCTCCTTCACTCAATGTCTGTACCTCTTTGTGATCAAATACAACCCTTTTAATTATGGATCTATTTCCCCATCTCAATTTCGCATATCTTTCTCTAATTTCTTACCCCCCCCCCTGCCCCCTTTATCGTGCCCTCAGTACTTCCCCCTTTCTCTCTGCATTATCTCCCATCTCTCTCTCCTCCACCACCCCGCCCACCTACTATCTCGCAAGCTTTTTTTTTTATTTTTATTTTTTGTGTTCGTTTCCTTCTCATAATCTTAATGTAGATGCTTTCCGTCAAATGATTTGATCACTGATTGAAGTCCCCACATTGATTTCTCCCATCCAGCCCCAAGCCGAGCTAATTCTATACAGGACATCTTATGAATTCTGTCAACATCAAAACATCTCGTTTAGACATGAAAAAAAGGAGTACGCTCAAAATTTGTATTGGACATTACTACACCGGTGCTCAACATATTATTATAGATCTATGTGTGTAGCCATTGTGCGGTTTGAGAATGGAGATCAGTTCACAGACAGTAAAACACATTTCTTCACTTTTCATTGTGTTTGTTTAACTGCGCAAAAGAAAAAAATAATCATTTAAAATGCCATTTCAGCTTTTGGTATTATTATCATTATTATCAACTTTATAATCATCATTACTACTAGCTACTATTATCACGGAACGACTGCAGGTATTTCGTCAACGAAATGACCCTGGTGAAATAAGGTATCAATGATGAAGGATTACTTCTACAGCGTGATCCTTAATGACAGACATTGTCACATCGCCAGGGTCAACATCCGGTCTCTTGACCCACATGGCAAGAATAACATTGGGACTAAGCTGAAGACATGTTTAGATCCCTTATGTTAACTTCACCGACTTGTCGTTCTCTCTTTCTGTCTCTCTCTCTTTCTGTCTGTTTTTCTTTCTTTCTGTCTCTCTTTCTGTCTGCCTCTCTTTCTGTCTGTCTCTCTTTCTGTTGTGGTCCCTCGGCAAAATAAAAGTAAAAATGAACTACTTTCTGTTATCCTATGGAGCATAAGTCTTGCACATAGACTTGTGTCACCTACAATGCATTATATCAAACTTTCAGATCGATCGTATGTACAGTAATTAAATTAATTCATCCTTAGTTTAGGTGGCCGTCTGCTATAGTTGACCTCCACGAGTCCCTGGAGTTCACTCCAGCCATCGCTGACCGTATCCCCGTGTTTTACAGCAAGGGAAGTTAATCCACGTTCAGTCTGTAAATGTTTGTCACGCGGTGCGTATTATATAAGAACATAATCAATAACACCGCTTAGTATAATTACCCATAATTTATTATTGTTCCTTAAAGTAATTTTCTATACGTACAACATATTTATTAGAATTGACACTGAAAATGGCACAGATTTAAAGGTAAATTTGGACGGATAAATACAGTTCAAACAATTCAGGTAATAATTAATAATAAAGCACTTTACGGTACAATTCAGTAATAATATGCAAATGAAAAATATTATTAATGCGTGGTCAAAAAATATGTACTGTATATACGTATGTACATACAGTCCATGCAGTGTATGTATTTATAAACAAACAAAATAGGTACTGTATTGTTATAAGCGGTGTTACTGTCCTCCTGTACTTTTTTCTCTTTTTTATTAAATTATTGTTGCAGTATAAATTTGAAACGTGTTTACATGATCATTACTGCATTAGAAAAATACAATACTGCAAGCAATACGACTACATTATTACTGTATTACTGAGTAAGAGTCTGTTTATAAAATGTTTTACAAGCACTCAGTACCGTATCAAATCTCATACATAGGCGTTTTAAAACTGCATCCAATGTTACCCGTTATTTCCTCATTTGTGTGTGTGAGGGGGGGGGGGCTGGGATAAAGACCGTAACCCCGCGAATAGCGAACCAATTCTGTGCAGCTAACAACGGGACACGATAAATCATTTCAACTATTTATTTTACTTATTCCACCCCCTTCCCGTGTAAAAATCTATTCTATAACGTTTTTTAAGTTTTTTAAATGTTAATCTATTCTAACTTCTTGTTACAAAACCGCCTCTATGTTGCTAGTTTACAATATTCCCACAAGCACACCAACTCCTAGGGCTGAGAATCTCTGCTCTGACTTTTAATTTTATTTCTATCAACGTTGGCCGATTGTTGCCGATTGTTGCTTCCGACTATGGGAAAATAGTTCCACGCGCAAATGTGACTACAACAAACACTGATTGATTGACCACGGAACTACCTGGGTGAATCAATGCGCCGCCTTCATAAATAAACAGTCTGGGAATGTCAACATTGCGTGAGGACTGGTCCATTAATTAGTTTTAATCCTCATTAATGACATTTTTATTAATCCTTTTCTTTCTTTCCTGCTTTCTTCCCTCATTCCATCAGTCAATTCTTCCTTTCGTTCTTTATTTCTTTCTTTCCTTCTTTCGTTCGTTCTTTCTTTCTTTTTCTTTCCTTTTATTATCTCTTTGATGACTTATTCTTTTTTCATTGTCATCAACTTTTTAATCTTATTTTGTCTTTAATTTCTCCCCTTTGAAGTGTGAGCTATAGTGACGACAAATTACTGTACTCCATAAAAATGCCAATAAGTTATACGATAACAAATATCCATCGTCTGCAGCTGTGTGCGCCATCCAACGGCTAATTCTTACTCTTCTATCAACTCCCCTCTTCCCCTGACATCCCCTCCCCCATCTATTTCTATAAATTAATTCCCCCGTTACTTGTTAAGAGAAAATTCGATATAATAAGGTATATCCTTGTTATCAAACGTGATATGAACATTAAGTCAATACTAAAACACAAACGCGTTTTTATCGTTTATATGAAACATAAATCTTATCTCGGCTTTATTCAATAGAAACTATACGTATAATATATATATATATATATATATATATATATAGGGAGAGGGAGAGAGAGAGAGAGAGAGAGAAAGAGAGAGAGAGAGAGAGAGAGAGAGAGAGATTACAAATAAAAAAGCAAATAATACCTAACTAATAAAAATAGCAAAAAAAAAAACTAAATTTACTATATAAAAAGATGGTTAATATTTAAGGTAAAAGAGAAGGGGTGGGCGGAAAGCAGTGAAATTGAGAGGAGCTCTGATTTGAGAACCATTGGGCCTCTCTTCAGCAGCCGCTCATTTCATTCCCCGCACTTTTCTATTACCGACCGACGTGAGGACAATTCCCTGTATTTAATACTTGGGCTGTGTCGGTTTGTCCAGCGACATCGCGTGCCGTTTAGATTGGTCCTGATAGCAATTATTTACGTCTGTAACTATCTTACGATCCACAATTCGCCAATATTTTGGCTCCGTTCCGCGTGAGTGTTTCAGCCCGAGGCGACATGAAAGACTTATTTATTCAACAAACAATAAAGTCGTCTTGCCTGCCCCTACCCTTCCCCCCCCCCTAAAATGGTTGTTCTGGTTGTGTTTGCTAAACGCTTTGATTCAATATCAGCGTCATTACGATTTTCATTAAACTCAGATGAGGGTAGGGCTGGAATGGGGGGGGGGGTTCTAACCTTGACGTCAATTGGTTTCAGAGGCAGAGGACATTTAGCTGAAATCCAAAAGTATTTTGTTCTAAAGTACAACGTCTTGCACACGTCCCTAGAGTTGTTACAAGATCTGATGAGTGTTTATGTTGGGCCGGCGAGTCCAAGATATGATGGACTTTGCCATCAGAACAGTGATAGTCATAGTTTGCCATCAGAACAGTGATAGTCATAGTTTGCCATCAGAACAGTGATAGTCATAGTTTAGTTCTGTCTTTAGTCACAGCGGGATATCACCAATTTTATTACAAGACGAATATCGTACAATTAATTACATTCACTTATTACTTTGACAAGAGTTTAAGAAGCCGAAGTGGAAGGAAGTAAGTCCAAGCTCGGTGGTTCTAGCAATGAAAATAAATACTATTGTAGCAATATGATACTATCAACTTTACCAAAGTCTTGTTGCTTATTTTTTTTTCTTACTGTAAAGAATTGTTTATGAACATATTTTCTTAAAACATAACTGTTACATATGATATATGTTATGAGCTCCAATCTGAGATAGGCACTAGTCCTACCCCAGTGAAACAATGCAATGATTTCCCACCACTGAGATACTAGGCACTAGTCCTATCTAAATGAAACAATGCAATGATTGCCCACCACTGAGATACTAGGCACTAGTCCTAACTAAATGAAACAATGCAATTATTGCCCACCACTGAGATACTAGGCACTAGTCCTATCTAAATGAAACAATGCAATGATTGCCCCCCACTGAGATACTAGGCACTAGTCCTATCTAAATGAAACAATGCAATGATTGCCCACCACTGAGATACTAGGCAATAGTTCTATCTAAATGAAACAATGCAATGATTGCCCACCAGTGAGATACTAGGCACTAGTCCTTTCTAAATGAAACAATGCAATGATTGCCCACCACTGAGATACTAGGCACTAGTTCTATCTAAATGAAACAATGCAATGATTGCCCACCACTGAGATACTAGGCACTAATCCTATCTAAATGAAACAATGCACTGATTGCCCACCACTGAGGTACTAGGCACTAATCCTATTTAAATGAAACAATGCATTGATTGCCCACCACTGAGATACTAGGCACTAGTCCTATCTAAATGAAACAATGCAATGATTGCCCACCACTGAGATACTAGGCACTAGTCCTATCTAAATGAAACAATGCAATTATTGCCCACCACTGAGATACTAGGCACTAGTCCTATCTAAATGAAACAATACAATGATTGCCCACCACTGAGATACTAGGCACTAGTCCTATCTAAATGAAACAATGCAATGATATCCCACCACTGAGATACTAGGCACTAGTCTTATCTAAATGAAACAATGCAATGATTTCCCACCACTGAGGTACTTGGCACTAGTCCTATCTAAATGAAAAAATGCAATGATTGCCCACCACTGAGATACTAGGCACTAGTCCTATCTAAATGAAACAATGCAATGATTGCCCAATGATTGCCCACCACTGAGATACTAGGCACTAGTCCTATCTAAATGAAACAATGCAATGATTGCCCACCACTGAGATACTAGGCAGTAGTCCTATCTAAATGAAACAATGCAATGATTTCCCACCACTGAGATACTAGGCACTAGTCCTATCTAAATGAAACAATGCAATGATTTCCCAACACTGAGATACTAGGCACTAGTCCTATCTAAATGAAACAATGCAATGATTGCCCACCACTGAGATACTAGGCACTAGTCCTATCTAAATGAAACAATGCAATGATTGCCCACCACTGAGATACTAGGCGCTAGTCCTACCCCAGTGAAACAATGCAATGATTGCCCACCACTGAGATACTAGGCACTAGTCCTATCTAAACGCAACAATGCAAGGATTGCCCACTAGTGATGACATTACCGTGAGTAGTGAGACTCATGCATCATTCCTATAGTTTCTCATGATGAACTGAAACAGCACAGATATATGCTAAAGTTTCTCATCCTTAGCTCAAACAGCACACAGCTTTGCTATAGTTTCTCATCATGACCTGAAACGGCACACAGCTTTGCTAAAGTTTCTCATCCTTAATTCAAGCAGCACACATCTTTGCTAAAGTTTCTCATCCTTAACTCAAACAGCACACAGCTTTGCTATAGTTTCTCATCCTTAACTCAAACAGCACACAGCTTTGCTATAGTTTCTCATCATGACCTGAAACGGCACACAGCTTTGCTAAAGTTTCTCATCCTTAGCTCAAACGGCCCACATCTTTGCTAAAGTTTCTCATCCTTAACTCAAACAGCACACAGCTTTGCTATAGTTTCTCATCCTTAACTCAAACAGCACACAGCTTTGCTATAGTTTCTCATCATGACCTGAAACGGCACACAGCTTTGCTATAGTTTCTCACCCTTAACAGCACACATTTTTGCTATAGTTTCTCATCCTTAACTCAAACAGCACACAACTTTGCTATAGTTTCTCATCCTTAACTCAAACAGCACACATCTTTGCTATAGTTTCTCATCCTTAACTCAAACAGCACACAGTTTTGCTATAGTTTCTCATCCTTAACAGCACACATTTTTGCTATAGTTTCTCATCCTTAACTCAAACAGAACACAACTTTGCTATAGTTTCTCATCCTTAACTCAAACAGCACACAGCTTTGCTATAGTTTCTCATCCTTAACTCAAACAGCACACAGCTTTGCTATAGTTTTTCATCCTTAACTCAAACAGCACACAGCTTTGCTGTAGCTTCTCATCATTAACTCAAACAGCACACAGCTTTACTATAGTTTTTCCTCTGCGAGATACTCACCATTCGTACAAGCCGAGAGAAAATTTGACACGTGACAGAATCGAGTGGTTATTAAACAGCGGCTCATTGAGCCATTACTTCATTAAATAAATGAACACAACGCCAGGAATGGCTGTTGTTCACGGCCAGTGAAGCGGAACCAGGCGTGTGGAGTATCAAGTGACGCCACCTTATAAAATGATGATGTTTTTTTTTTAAATCAATGAAGATTCCCATATTGCATCAACTTAGCCACAATTAATGACGTACAACTATTACTTCTTACGTCACGTTTAGTTATTTGTTAGATCACAGTTCAGCGGGAAAAAAGGCTAAATATAGTATCAAAAAATTTAACAAAATACGTTTTAAAACCGTAATTTTAATGGTATAATTTGCTTCTAATTAGGTATGCTACATACCGGTATGGAAATATTGCAATGAAAGCTTTTTTTTTTTAAGAAACAAAGAATATTTCAAGAGAGAAAAAAATCCCGGCTATTGATGATTAATTAGTATCAACATTAGACATTTATTTGTAATTTCTACTTGGAAAATACCTGTTATCTGTAAGACAAACCCGTGTGTACTTAACAATTACATTTGCATTATTTACTCTTGTTTGAAAACGTTATGTACTTGTATGGAACCTGACCAACGTTCCCTTTAAGCTGCGCAGCAGTTTAATAATTACCGCGAAGCAAATAAGGTTAAATGCTGCACAAAAAATTAATAATGTGCAACTTTGTACACGAGTTGTTGTTTTTTGCTTTGCACACAGACCAACGAGCCTTAGAGGGAACATTAAAACTGACATTAATTTTTTAAATATTTTAAATATTGTGTAGTGTTGATGAATGTATCATAAATATGATTCTTAATACAAATACAGGTAAATAATATGAAACAAGTAATAAAAACTCGAATGAGTATTTAAACGCCATTTCCAACAGAGAATTTCCGAATTTAATTATTCAAGGGAAATCATTCTAGATTACATCAAAAGTCGATTCAAATAAGTAATTCTGAAACTAAACACAATACGACCTCACGCTACATCACACCAAAAACAGTCTAACATAAGCATTCGCAAAGCGGGACAACCCCATTAACTATCATTAACGAAAAGAGATTTTTTTAAAATTCATTCTTCAACATTGTTCTAAATATTATTTGCTATTTTGTTTCAACCCGATAGATGCTGTGGTTAGCGAGAAATCTACAAATACTCAATTTTTTTAAAAAAAATTTTTTATTTTTTTAAAATGGAAACCCAGTAAACCTTTTCGGAATTTCTTTTTTTTTTTTTTTTAATTCTTTTTTTTATTTGTTTCTTGATTTTTTTTCCCATTTGCAAATCCTTGAGACCTCCGTAGCACATTTGCAAAAGACCTGAACCCTCTATCTGGTATGGTTCGGGAGAAGTTGCAGGATTGAGATCAAGTTTGACAGACGTTTCGAATATAAAAAAAAATTTCCAAGGGAAATTGCGTTTAAAAAAACTGTAATAATAAAATTCAGTTATAAGACTCTGTCAGGAAAACAAAACCGGATTCAAAAGAATAGAAAATCGTTTAACATCCTTTTTGAAAAAGAACAAAGAATTAAGAACAATTAATTCAACAATTGTCAGCGATGTCGGAAGTGATAAGAGTAATAATAATATCGACATTTATTTTCTTATTATCTTGTTATGAAAGTGAGTACTCTTGTGGCATCGATTACGGCTACATAACAACCAGGTTCCAATGTCAGGTCTACTCTCCCCAACTATCCATAGTCTGTCCAGTTGAGTTACAGGTAGGAACGAATCTTTGCTAATCAATGATGAGTTCGTCTACCCCGTACACCCTGAGCTTTTTTAAAATCATAATGCCACAATGTGTTAGGCCGTCAGTAAGCTGAGCCTTGTGCGTCAATCAAGTTGTGATTGTTCTCTGTCAATCAAGCTGTGATTGTTCTCTGTCAATCAAGCTGTGATTGTTCTCTGTCAATCAAGCTGTGATTGTTCTCTGTCAATCAAGCAGTGATGGTTCTCTGTCAATCAAGCAGTGATGGCTCTCTGTCAATCAAGCAGTGATTGTTCTCTGTCAATCAAGCAGTGATGGCTCTCTGTCAATCAAGCAGTGATTGTTCTCTGTCAATCAAGCAGTGATTGTTCTCTGTCAATCAAGCAGTGATTTTTCACTGTCAACGTAATGTTTTAGCTGAGAAACGAGGAAATAAACCCATGTAAGAGTGATTGAATATAATATGTCCTCCCCTACGCACCATTTCTTATAAGTTGCATGCCACCCCACTCCTTGTCCAAGCACATGAGGGCCTCCTCCCTCTTGTATGCCGATTACATTTTATTGGCTTCGGGATCAGGACTCTTGCTCCATGTCACTCTATACAAAGGCTTCCTTACCGCAGTTTATTGAACTTTTCATAAACTGTATAACAGACCCTAGTACACTCTCTTATAGTTTGACCTGGTCAACTTAAATTAAAGCAATGAGCGGGAAAATAGAAATTTCTCATACTATTAAATGGTATTACTATCGCATTTTTTAAATGTAACAACTGGACTCTTCCAAAAGCCATTGAAAACTCTAATAATTACAATTTAGAAATAGAACACAACGATAACTTAATACAACCCTTAGACATAAGGATGAAAACACATTTCTTATTCCGTACGAAAGAACAAACACAAACAAATTCTCGTTCTTACCGTCCGGAACTCGGGCGTTAGTGGGTTGCATGAAGAAAACAGGAAAAAGCAACACTTTATCAACATTTGAAACTCATCTAAAAAATGCTGGACTATAAGTAAAACATAGATAAGCGAAGGACGCAATAATCTTCTGCTTAGAAGGAGTGTCTGTAACAGATAGGATAAGATAAATAAATAAATAATACATTAACCCAGCGCAACTTTGCGATTCAAGTTTTGCGATCTCTGGGCCTCGTGTATTTTAACAAAATATTCATTGAGACATAAAAAAATAATAATAATTTACCGCCATATCGGCAGCCGTATTGCGGTAAAAAGCAGTTTCATCTTGTAGCCGGAGAGATCTGTTACCCTCTAGTAGGTATTGTGTAACCGGCTCCTTCCTTTGTTGTATCCCGCCACTCTCGTCTCCGCTGTCAAATGTGTCTCGCGTTTCTTAGTGTTGTGTAACATATTAACTTTTTATTAACCCCATACAATGCCCCCCCACACAAACGCCAATGATTCCTCTAGTGAGCCCAAGAGGAAGATGATGACCCTCAGTGAAAAGGTCAAACATTTTCTATACGTTAAAACGGTCCAGAAATTAAGCCGCGATAATATCTTAAGGCGTTTTCCGAACTGATTTAATTTAAACGGCTTCATTATACCTGTGCAGTGACACCATCATCTTTCATCAGGAATCTCATCGAAATACACAGGCGACCATGTTGTTATGGCCGACTACGGCAGTAAAACAAACAACTCTTTAAATCAATTATATCTGTCACAGTCGGCTACATTGAAACTGGGTAAAACCAAAAATATTTTTTAAAAACCTTGGATAGATTGAAAAAAATAATGAAGATTGGTTGTTTAAAAAATACTATGTCAGATGCTGCATTTAGTAAATGTAAAATATGAGTAAACTATCGCAATATACTCTATCACAAGGCAGCTATGGTACTCAGACACACACGGTTGCTCGCAAATCAGTTTAAAACAAAGATGTTTAACGCAAAGATGTTTAAAATTAATATGCTTAAAGCAAAATTATTTTTTTTTTAATTTTAAAAGAAAGGTTTTAAAGAAGAAGTGATAAAAACAAAAACGTTTGAAATAAGATGTTTCAAGCAAGTGTCCTTCCTACACTAGCCTATGAGAATGAGGAGGCGGGGCACCACGGACAAGCTTTTTAGGTTGTGTATTAAACTGGACACATGTTGCAAAACAGCTGTTGAATTTTTCATGACCATATCCATTGCGGGGTATAAAATGACTTTAACAAAAATAAATTGTGCTTTTATTATTAATTTTCTCTTCTCTCGATGCAAACATTTCATTGTCTTTTCATATGAGAATGAATGCGTAAAGTTATCATTTTTATTAATAGAAACATACACAAATGTGTTTCTGCTTAAGATGTCCGAGTTCAATGCAATTGTGGTTGTCTTCGTTTGGATTAGTAAACGAGGACTGGGTGACTACATGGGAAATTTTAGTTAGATTTCTTAACTTTTCATGTATGAAGACAAATATAAACTTAAAACTTGAATTTTTGTTTTCAAACTTGAATATAATATACCGACAACCAGGTCTTTACCAAGACCACATAGTCAAGAGGGAATGTAGTGTACGCCTAATGCGTGAGACGAGAAATTCTGCACAAATAGCCAAAGAGATGAGCAACAACCAATCATCGGTGCTAGATTGACTGATTGTGGACAGAAGAAACAGGGCTCAGGGCTCAGGAGATATGCTGTTATTTTCAGAACAGGAACGTGATTGTAAAGGTACATTGGTTAATCAACACTACCAACCAAGACACTACTTTGTGGTCTGAGTAAAAACTGACCTTTATCGCATTTGCTTAGCATTTATAGTAACAAGAGAATCGCATTACAATACAAGCACTCAGCCTCAAAACTTAGTAATCTTTTTCAACAACCGCAAAAAAAAAAAAAAACATTTTGTAAAAGTGAAACTGCTGGATGCGCTCTGTGTTACGACTTGGTGTCATCTAGAACGGCCCAGGAACATTCATTTGATTGGATGCAAAAGAACCGAGCTCCCTCAGTGCGCCTGTCAATGTTAGGTGCTCCTTTAACTCCTTAAGTAAGTTTGTTTATGTGAGGTGCTCCCCTATCTCCTTCAGTGAGCCTGTCACTGTGAGGTGCTCCGCTAGCCCCCTTGTTGCAACTTTCGGTTGATAAAACATAGTATCTTCTTTGATGTTCTCAGCCTATTCACACAAACGATCGAAAGTCAGAGCGTGGACGATAATAATATTAACAGTTAAATTACCAGTGTGCAGCATCAGCACAGGCAAAATATTGTAATGAGAGATTTTATTTCGAGTTTTTTAAGCGACAACAGAACATACAAAGAGGTTATGTACAAGTGATAAATGGCAACATAGAACTATTTGCTGACTTTTGTGCCGCGGTAAATCCATCTGTAGTTGAAAGTTTTTTCTAAAACAAAAGTCCCATAAAGTTACATGGACTCATCGGAATTCCGAGCGACGAAACAATTAGATTTGGAGAGTAAGGGGAAAAACTTCAGGCAATATTTTAATGCTTCAAGTTACTCTATTTACTCTCTATTTACTTACCCCCTCCCCCACCCCGAACTAAAGCTGAAAATGAATAACTCTGAATACAAGACACCAGAGAAAGAAATTTTATTTTCTGTATTCTCGATTACCTTTATACAATCAGTTAGAGCAGGGGGTCTCGAAACTTTTCTGCGGAGGGCTGCATTAACTGTCAGACAGCAGTTTGGGGGCCGACTACGACTACGCACTAGATATCCAAATAAGAATGAATCAGAACTTAAATGTTGTTTTTAATTATATATTTAATATTATATTATTTATAATATTAATATGATCAAATATGATACTTATAATTATATAATAATAAATTGATACACTGCGCATGAGCAATTGTATTAGTGGAATTGTTGAAGTTGTTTCCTGGATACCCAAAATACTAGATATATCTGGCTGTAGATTTGCTGCCACAAACATCAACAGTGACCTATGATTACCATCAGAAAAGTTAGTTCTCAAATTGCTATTCACGTATTTCATCCTCGAAAATGTCCGTTCGCACAGTCTTTGACATTAGAAAAGACTTCCTTGGGCAGAATCTGGTAAAAACTTTAAAAGTCCGTTGAACTTGTCCATGAGAGAAGCTTTTGTCGACTTTCAGAAATGGCGAGGTTTGCTTTCGTTTGTGTTCTTCGCCAAGTTTTGCCGTAAAGTACAGGTAAAAAAAGTACCTTTTTTAGATTAAAAGGTCTCCAGGGGCCGGTTGAGAGGGCCTAACGGCACGCAACTAGCCCGCGGGCCGTAGTTTGAAGACCCTTGAGTGAGCTAGAACGAAACTGTTTAACCTAATTAGATAAATTTGGTGTATTTTTATGCTCGCAGATCGTGGCTGACGAGAGGGAAGACATGTTAAGGCAAATGAGATGTGTTTGATTTTGTTTTTGTGAAATTCCAATTAAATCGAACTGTTTAAAATTTAATCATTGTCCCGTTAAGAACTAATGTCATGCAACATATCAGCTGTATTAAAATTTCTTGCGCTTTGATCGTTTAGAAATTATATGCAACTAGTTACAAGGTTTCACCTGGAAAAAACAATTAAGAGATGTATTGTTCAAAAAAATGCATTAATAAAAATACTTGGAACTAGCCAAAGGGCTATTACTCTAAAGTCAAATCTGAATTGAGTTCTTGCAAAAAAAAAATAATAATAATAAAATTAAAAAAACGTTCGGATATTATTCAAAAGTATTGAAAGGTTTTAATTAGTTCGGCCTTACGATCAAATCAAAAGGCTGCTACTGCTCTACAGGGATGAATACTCCACGTGGCGCCATTAACCTATCACATCTGAACGAAACCCGTCAATCACCATCCCCCCCCAAACCCCACTGAGGCCCTTTTCTGCTAATAACGTCCAAAAGATTGCAGGAATTAAATAGATTAAATAACGACCGATGTGAGGCAAAGTTCAAGTTTTGATCAGCTGACCAGAAAATTGTGTCTGGTGGAGGTCTGGTGGAGGTCTGATGGAGGTCTGACTTTTCTTTTTTAAATTTGAATGGTGACGCGAGAAAATCCAAAGGTGCCATGGAATCATACACAACTACTGCTTGTCCCGATCGTCACAAAGCGTTGCACGAGGCAATGAACATTATGACTAAGGAAAATGTATGCTACATAAAACAAAGTGAAACATTTCAAAACCTTTCAAAATATTTCATGGTACTTCGTTTGTTGACTTTTATCAGATTCGCTGGAAAAATCAATTATAATTAGCCAAAAATATATATGTTTCCTACATTTGTTTCAACAAAAGATAACCTTTGATAATTAAATAAATCATCAAGTTTATCATTGTAACTAGTTATAGATAAAGTCAGAAGAAAAAAAACACACTATTTAAATTTAAGCTTAAGTTCTTTAAGTTCTTTCTTCCTCCAATCGTATTCATTACCAGACATACATAAATTTGCCTACAAAACCTTAATTTGAAAGGTCCATCATAACAATGTAACATGAAAAAAAAAATCATCAAAGGGCACGTTTTATGAAATAGTTGATAGTTAGGAATATATATTTGTACATACAACTTTTATGTCTGAACAATTAAACCAAATAGAGTTGTTTAACGTCAAGTGTTTGCCATCTAACCTGATGTAAACACACATTGTCTGGTGAGACCCTGTTACAGGATCATCGTCTACTGACTTATTCTACTCTTGTAGAAAACTCTGCTCTGGTGCTATTCTGATTTTAGTGACGACATTTCCGAAGTCCACCTGCCTCTCTGCTCGTTATATTTGGGATTCATTATTTGTGCTGAATTTCATTATTTTTTAACAGAGGTTCACAAATCGTTTAAATGTTTTTTTTTAAAAATACATTTCCTATTTGCCCCAATCGAGGAGACTTTCCATTGCCAAGCGATTTTTTGTTACTTAAGGGAAAACAGACTGTACAGTGCATATCCGTGTCGTATTTGTTAATTCAATCAACGATGATTTTTTTATATGTTAAATGTTTGCATCCTTTAACAAGAGTACGGTCTAAAAACTAAATCAGTGGATGTTTAGAAGTGTTCCGGAACAACACTCTTGAAGCACAGACACAGACATGCGCAAAGAACGTGACCCTAAAGGGTATCCTATATCAAAAGGGAAATCGAAATGCCAATAGTGAAGCCGGCACTCATGAGGATAAGACAGTAAAAGGTTTAAATCCGCTGTTTTGATAACATTTTTTTCTGAACTCATTGTTTTTTAAACACTTTTATTTTTCTAAACTAAACTTTAAGTTCTTTTTTATCAATAATCGCGCAATAGTTTATTCTTATTTCGGTTAGAGATTGAAATGTTTCTTTGCCTTTAAGGATTTTTTATCCCTGGAATTTATAAAAGCGTCTAGGTCAAAGAATACATTGAAATAGCAATTTATAATTATTTGAATAATTTGAAAAAAATAAAGTTGAGTGGACACAGGCGAGGAAGATTCAATACCTTGGCAAATGTTAAAAATCGGACGTTGGAATTAATAACTGCACAGCAAAAACATAGTTTTGAAAAATATTGTATAAGAAAATAGTTTTAGTTATCATAACAAAATTAACCATCTAATAAATAATCTAATTTGAATTTGACTTCTTCTTCCCTTTTTCAATTCGGAGAAGAAAACTTTGATGAAATTTTGAAATTAAAAATTTAAAAAACCAAACATTACGCAATATATTTCTCAGACGCTTCTATAGATATAAAAACTTATTGCAGGCTTACAATTTTCTTACTCTATATTAGCACTGACACTTCAAGAAGAACAACATACATACAATCTTTTAAGTTATTTCAGACCTGTGATGATGTTTGTACAACTTGCTAAGGTGCGATGAGTATCATAAAAAAGCAACAGTCGTACAATACTTGGTTGTCTGCACTCACAGCTCATGAATTTGGAACAAGGGAACTTGATCTAATTCCTCAGCACCTAGCACAAAAACCCTAGCTCCCCGAGTTAGTCTGTCACTGTGAGGTGCTCCCCCAGGTCCCCGAGTGAGTCTGTCACTGTGGGGTGCTCCCCTAGCTGCCCAAGTTAGTCTGTCACTGTGAGGTATTCCTTTAGTTGCCCAAGTTAGTCTGTCACTGTGAGGTGTTCCCCCAGGTCCCCGAGTGAGTATGTCACTGTGGGGTGCTCCCCTAGCCTCCAAGTTAGTCTGTCACTGTGAGGTGTTCCCTTAGCTCCCCAAGTTAGTCTGTCATTGTTAGGTGTTCCCTTAGCTCCCCAAGTTAGTCTGTCACTGTGAGGTGTTCCCTTTGCTCCCCGAGTGAGTCTGTCACTGTGAGGTGTTCCCTTAGCTCCCCAAGTTAGTCTGTCACTGTGAGGTATTCCCTTAGCTCCCCAAGTTAGTCTGTCATTGTTAGGTGTTCCCTTAGCTCCCCAAGTTAGTCTGTCACTGTGAGGTGTTCCCTTTGCTCCCCGAGTTAGTCTGTCACTGTGAGGTATTCCCTTAGCTCCCCAAGTTACTCTGTCACTGTGAGGTGCTCCCCTAGCTCCCTGAGTTAGTCTGTCCCTGTGAGGTGTTCCCTTAGCTCCCCAAGTTAGTCTGTCACTGTGAGGTGTTCCCTTTGCTCCCCGAGTTAGTCTGTCACTGTGAGGTGTTCCCTTAGCTCCCCGAGTGAGTCTGTCACTGTGAGGTATTCCCTTAGCTCCCCAAGTTACTCTGTCACTGTGAGGTGCTCCCCTAGCACCCCGAGTGAGTCTGTCACTGTGAGGTGTTCCCTTATCTCCCCGAGTTAGTCTGTCACTGTGAGGTATTCCCTTAGCTCCCCGAGTGAGTCTGTCACTGTGAGGTGTTCCCTTATCTCCCCGAGTTAGTCTGTCACTGTGAGGTATTCCCTTATCTCCCCGAGTTAGTCTGTCACTGTGAGGTATTCCCTTAGCTCCCCGAGTGAGTCTGTCACTGTGAGGTATTCCCTTAGCTCCCCAAGTTACTCTGTCACTGTGAGTTGCTCCCCTAGCACCCCGAGTGAGTCTGTCACTGTGAGGTATTCCCTTAGCTCCCCAAGTTACTCTGTCACTGTGAGGTGCTCCCCTAGCACCCCGAGTGAGTCTGTCACTGTGAGGTGTTCCCTTATCTCCCCGAGTTAGTCTGTCACTGTGAGGCTCTCCCTTAGCTCCCCAAGTTAGTCTGTCACTGTAAGGTGTTCCCTTAGCTCCCCGAGTTAGTCTGTCACTGTGAGGCTCTCCCTTAGCTCCCCAAGTTAGTTTGTCACTGTGAGGTGCTCCCCTAGCTTCCCATGTCAGTATATTACTACGAGATGATGTACTTTAAGCCAGGCGGCACCATGCTGGGTCTTCTTGTCATGGGTTAAGTGCTATCAGCAGGAGGACTCTCACGCGTGACACGCCATATCCAACACGCAAACTTGATTTTAACAACAACAAAAATATAATATAATAATTTTTTTTAAAAAATCACACACTAACACCCATAAAAAATAAGAAAAAGACCCATTAGAATTATTGAACACCCCAGTGGGTGTCTAAAGTTCATTTTACCTGAAATATTCTTTGACGTTTTCACGTTTTCAGACCTCTTTAATCCGTCCATTTATGTAGGTCAGATAAACAATGTTCCGGAAAACCGCATGGGAATGTAACCAGAAAAGAAAATGTTACAATGAAATTTGATCGACTTATCTACGTTATCCTATCCGAGTGGGTCTCAAATAGTGAGCCTCCGTAAAGAGGGGGGGGGGTGCTCGTTTGACCTCAGCAGAGGTGTACTTATAACAATTTTATAGATAAATAATACTATTTACAGTCGCAGGGGAGGGGCGAAATGTTTTCTTCTTCCTAGGGGGGCATGACAGAAAATAATTGAGTAGCACTGTCCTAACCGTACGGAGTCAAGTCTTTGGTCCTTTGTGAGTGACACTCAGCAGGAAATCATTTGTTTGTAATTATATCTCAGCACAACGTCTTGCAAACTGTAAATATTTTTTTTTCAAACTTTCCTCCTTTAAAATTATTTTTAAAGCTATCGTTAATTTCATTTGTTCAAAATAAATTATTTTTCATGTAAATTAACCAGCCGGCTGTGAAATTAACAAATAAATTTGAACTTGACATTGGCGCCGAATGAGATGTTGAGATGTCAAAACACAGCGAGGTCGCGTTAAAGTACGCAATTGTTTCTTTGGTCTCATTCAGATTTCTGAACTGTTTTAGCAACCTTAAGCGTACGGTCGATATTAATACTGAAATATAGTTCATGAGCATTGAAAATCAGATGCATTGATGTAACTGAAATAGAGAGGGGGATGTTGGGGTAGGACTTTACTCTGCACTGTATTTCAACGCATGATCACATAAAACTAATCCCTCTCGTTTTTTTGAAGGATATTTTCCTAATAATTTAATTGGCCAGGGCTTCAAGATTTTTAATGATAAAAATACCTCCATAGCTTTAGTTGCCATAGATTAATGCTGTATTATTTTGGATAGCCGCAGATTATTATTTTTATTAATTTTAAATCCGTAGAACTAATGTTGCCAAGGTCGAAAACGTCTCGTTAAAAAAATCCAGAGCTTACCTCCCCTGTTCTGGCTTTCTCGAGGGTAATTATCTTCCCTTGACTTAATAGACCAATAATTTGTAACTTCAGAAGTTGATGAAGTGAAATCGAGTTTCAAGCGAGTTGGGTTGGGGGTAGATGTTCGTAGGGATATGTGAGGGCGCCACTATCACTACCGTTAACAAGATGGTTGCCCATATTATATATCGGCCCTTTATTGATGGTCGCATCGATTATTTCAGTAATCGATATCTCTCTAAAGGACGTTAACACACGCCATTGTTATTCATTTTTTACTTCCCTTGGGTTAACGCCCCCAAAACTGCTAAAGGCTCTCCTCGGTGATGATGTTCAATTCTCACAGGAAAATCTATTCTAGAATCTTATGTAAATCATGGAAATTTTTTCACTTATTTAAAACGTTTGTAGTTTCTGATGATAATATAGCTGTTAGAAGCTATAAAAGCGTGAATATAGCAAAGGATATAAGATTAAAGGTAGTATTTAGTGTATAATTAATAATAAAGTATGTAAGTGTAATTTGGCAAGTGTAAATGTTAGAAAATATATGAGTTTACATAAAGCAAAGTATGTTTGAATGCATTTGTAGTAAGAAGTAAGAAGATATATGCTCTAATGTTCCCTTCAAACTGACTTTTTAAAAAATAAACATATTCCTAGACACAAGAGTTATGTTCTCTTCTCTCAAACTCTCTCAAAGTTACGATATATATATATATATATATATATATATATATA
>MUZC01000579.1:225075-257895 GCA_002072015.1 Radix auricularia | reverse complement strand
CGCTGTTACAGAAAGTGCTGATCACTCACACACGCTGTTACAGAAAGTGCTGATCACTCACACACGCTGTTACAGAAAGTGCTGATCACTCACACACGCTGTTACAGAAAGGGCTGATCACTCACACACGCTGTTACAGAAAGTGCTGATCACCCACACACGCTGTTACAGAAAGTGCTGATCACTCACGCCCGCTGTTACAGAAAGTGCTGATCACTCACGCCCGCTGTTACAGAAAGTGCTGATCACTCACACACGCTGTTACAGAAAGAAACGCTTGTGTACAAGCTTGTTTGTGTTATTTGATCCAAGAGGAAAATTATTTCAAGAAACTAATTATATAACAGCGGGTGTTAAGATCTCAAGTCATGGAAGGAAATATTAAAGTCCCATAGAACGTTACACTAAGACCCAATGTATTCACAAATAGAACGATACACTAAGACCCAATGTATTCACAAATAGAACGATACACTAAGACCCAATGTATTCACCAATAGAACGCTACACTAAGACCCAATGTATTCACCAATAGAACGATACACTAAGACCCAATGTATTCACCAATAGAACGATACACTAAGACCCAATGTATTCACCAATAGAACGATACACTAAGACCCAATGTATTCACCAATAGAACGATACACTAAGTAAGACCCAATGTATTCGCCTATAGAACACTACACTAATGTGTTTGCCCCACCGACCCACTCACCCACCTATTACAGACCGATATCCTCTGGCCTCACTTTATGAGAACAAAAATTAACTAATTGTAACTCCGGTGGCATGTGCACTCGGCTGCTATACCGATGGTCACGGGTTCGAATCGAATCCCTGAAAGCAAGGTTTTGTTAACGGGTCCGATGGTGTTTCACGGAGTCCACCCAGCCCCGAAGGGCCTGTAACACTAGTTAGGGAAACAAAGGCGGCTGGGGATTGCGAGGAACCCTTTAACCCTACCTATAAATACTGCATAAATTGCAATGGTCTGTGATGGTCTGTGGAAGCAATAATCTTCTGTATAGAAAGAGTGTCTTGCATAGATAAGATATCAAGATGATATTAATAGCCCTGTCTTTTAAGATAATATACCCAATGTGAGCGTATCACATTGACTGCGACACCAGGATCTAGACCCCAAGAGATCATTTCTTCTTATCACAAGGGCGGCTCCGTGGAATACAGTGAAAAAAGAGCTAGGGCAACACAGAAACTAAGCCAACAACGGACCTCCTTTGGCTCATCCTTCCTTGCACTTTAGCGTACAAGATCACCGCATGAAACCCTCTGAACTTCAACTCACAATCAGACAGTTGAGCCTTAGCCCTAAAATATCCTTTACTAATGCCGATGATCAATCTGATAAAGTAATACAAGAACAGTGTTTATATCTAAACAAACTTCGTGGATATTTCGACTTGACGTCGTTACAATCAAACGAGATACCATTTTGAAATGTTTAAAGAGAAAACGAAAGAGGCTATAAACAAAATTATGGTTTAGAAAGTAAAATAAAGCTGAAAATGATTTATCACTTTGTAAGCATAAACTAAAATAATTTTAAAGCTGAAATACCTTGCAACATAGAACCAGCCTTCCTTTAACTGATAGCCCTGTATTCGGGAACTCGGTCTTTAACAATGAAATATTCTTTGAAATTATGTTTTGAGTATTATGCTGTGCTCTTAAAATAAGTCGTCACCTCTAATAGATATAGGTATGTAGCTATAGATTTATAGATGTAAATATATAGAGATACAGAGATATAGATTTATAGATAAAGATATCGATAAAGTACAAAAAAGTGACATAAAAGTTCCACCAATCAAATTTGTTGATGACGGAATGAAGGAATGAAGGCTTAGATTGACTCGGGACGTGTATGTTACAGGACGTGTTTGTTACAGGACGTGTATGTTACAGGACGTGTATGTTACAGGACGTGTATGTTACAGGACGTGTATGTTACTGGACGTGTATGTTACAGGACGTGTATGTTACAGGGCGTGTATGTTACAGGATGTGTATGTTACAGGGCGTATATGTTACAGGACGTAAGTGCCCACAAATAATAACATATGCCCATTATTTACACCCAACAGCCACTCTCTCATCAGGACCCTCTTCCCACACACGTAGCTACAGATGTGTGTCAGTTACTGCTGGTCAGTTAGCTTGAGATGGACTGATGTGAGGATAAACACAATCATGGCTATTTTTTTAAAATGATTATCAAAACTGTTCGTTCTTCAAAACTTCGACTATCCCCATCGTCGGTTACCAGCACGGTATAATATTGCGTCCTTTTCTCACGTTGGTATGAAGCACACACGTTTAATTTTAAAAAAACAATGGGGACTATCTCACAATCAATCAAATGTGTAGAATTGAAATAATTCCAGTAATAATCCGTGCGGAATAACGCAATGTTCTTTCTTCTTTTTTTTTTTTTAAATTGGAATAAATCCTGGATCGCAACACTGAGAAGACCAAAAGAATTCTAAAGCAACAAATAAAATCTTTTCCTACACAAACATTTTTATCAATATAAAAAAAGCTGAAAAATAAATCGATTCCTTGACGTTATTTTATTTAACACAGAGCGGCGTGAAATTGTGCACAAGTTGTCAGCCAGACACTTTGTTATTTTATTAAAAAAGAGAATTTAATAATACAATGAGCGGGTTTTAAAGATAAGTTAATATAATTAGCAAGGGAGTACAGAAAGGAGACTGGGCTTAGAAATGATAAGAGCGGTATCCATATAATACCTTAACATTTATTATATGTCACAAACGCTCATTCTATCTGGAAGAATATTTCGTCCTACGTTTATCCGGGGTCGGTGTCTAGTCTTGCATTTTCATTAGTACGGCGGATAAGTAGGTCTTCGGTAGATCTTCACAAGTTTATATACTAAAGTTTAAAATGTTTTGATTTCATAGACATAGTGTACATAAGTTAAACGCTTAGCTTGCAGTAAAAAAATAACTTTGAAATAACAAATTCTTATTGTTCCAGAAACTTAAGAATATGGTCATCTAATAAAGATTTTTGTAATATCTTATTTTAAATTTTCTTTCGTTTTTTTTTAAAATTCTTAATCTCTCAACAAATATACTTATGACAATAAAAGTAATCAAAATGACAGACATACCGTTTAAGTTTTATATTAAAAGCAATGCAAGTGTCGAGCTTAAAGTTAAACGAGATAAATTATGCTTTGACGATTTTGAAACACATTTAAAAGACGCTTTCGAAATGATAAATTGTGTCAATGTGTCTCATATTGTATGAGACTCATTAGGGAATACATTAGGGAATACATTTAAAAAGTGCAAAGACTTTTTTTTCTAAATGCTCCATTAAAAATACAAAAGTAAAATTTAAAAAAGCTACAAAGTGTGTTCGACATTGTTGCAGCGATGGTTCAATGCACAGTTTTCACCTTTCATCGTGTTAACATGATACGACCTTCGTTTCCTGGGGCTATGGTTAATGGTAAACTAAACACGATTTAAACCCTGCTGATAAAGGGAGAAAATGTTACGGCTGAAAGCTCGGTGTCAAGAATAGTTCTGCTTTTGATCGAGGTAAATTCTTATACAATTTTTTTTTATTTCTAAGGTTGCGGTAATTTTGAAAACAAATTCTGACCATTGTTTTTAAAAACTGATTTACTTGGAGCTTTGAAACAGCTTGATATTTAAGCACTGTGGTAGTAGAATGTCTAGAAGGCATAAGCATCAGATTGAAAAGGTTTAACAAAAGAAGAAATACACTGTCACTCTAAAGTAACTACAGAAACATTTCTTTCTATAACATGTGTTCTTTTGATGTTTCAACTTTCAGTGTGTGGTGTGTATTAAAGTAACAATATCCAAAAAAAAAAAAAAAAAAAAATTAGGCGCCTAACGATTTGAACAATCTTTTCTTCATTTAACTATTCCATATTATTAAAATTGTTTTAATTTTGTTTAGATTCCAATCTTAACCTTCACTAAAAACTCTTATTCAAGGCTAAAAACTGAGCTGAATGTGTTAAGGTAAATTGACTTTTTTGAACTTTAAAGTTGTATTCCTATTCTCAAAGAAAAAAAAACATGAAAAAAATGTACGTAGCACATTAGTTTCTAGAATAAGTCAGAAGATAAAATTTGAACAAGTTAACTAAGAAAATAAACACCATTTAAAGCCTTTTACCATGTAAGAAACAGGCATTTCCATCGACTCACTCAGACCTTGAGGTACTCGCTGTCGACACAACTTAGATGACCGTAACTGCCAGAAAGCTATCGGCCCCGTACTCATTCCACGAGAGACACAGCGCGTCTCTTCACCCTCGTTCTCTCACGGCAATACCTCGCGCCGCCTCGGCCACGCGCGGTGAGTCTCGCGGTGTGACCAAACCCTGGCCTGTGGTTGACGCCTGGAAGATTGGACAAAACTCTGATGCTCGGACTTTCTGGACAGTCATTTGATGACGTGACGCCATGTAATAGACTCGTTATGTTCATTCATGCATGACTTAAAACAGAAAACTTTTGTGTCACTTTCTCTCGCTAGGTAACCACCTTGCCACCATTACATAAATCATAGGCCTATAGATAATAAATACTTTTAATTAAACACAAACCTAAATGCATCTATATAAGTATATATATATATATATATTTATATATTATGGGTGCGGTAATTAACGATTAATTTTTCGATTAATCAGTGAAAAATGTATTTTTAATCGATAAAATATCTATTAAAATGATTTTTAAAAACTATCAATTTATTAATAAGTCATTAATAATCAATCATAGTTGTTGTTTTTTTACGTACAAACTTCTCCTGCGTAATATTATAATCAGAAACATTTGAGATAAAAAGATTATCTTTCTTTTTTAGTTAATCATTCAACAATTTTTAAACAGCTGTATTAATTTTATATTTTAAAAAATTAATTTGAAATTTTCAATTAGTTTCGAATAATTATATTTTTTATGCATGTATACATTTATATATTGTTATATATTTGTATATGTTGTGATTCATTATTTCGCGAAATAAGTTCAGTCCCATGATTTCCCTGGCTCCTACATTTTGTGACCTAACACACCAAATTCGTTCTGCTATGGAAGAAATAAGGAAGAAAAACCTTCTCGTATACTTATGTACGCCTAAATAAATAACAATAATACGAAGGAAAAGTGTGAATGTAACAAACAAACAAAAAATATTGATAAACTGAAAATAATATTTTAGCTATTTACTTGAATTTGAATAGATTTTTAATCGATCACATTAATTTTAACCCATTAATTTTTTAACGATTTTGTCGATAACTACCGATTAATCGTAAATTTCCCAAGCCTCATATAACAACCACTTTTTATACCATGAATGCCTATGGGGCAAGTGAAGTGACCACTTACGAGTGAGGGATTGTGGGGTTAGCACAATGACCTGGGGGGCCTTGCCCATATAATAAAACGCTAATTTCTCTGCTGTCACCAATAGCGATTCTTCTTCTTCTTCTTAGATACACAGACGCTCTTTCTTTGCAGAAGATAATGGCGTCCACATACCATGACGGATGATCTGCTGGCAAGTGATGCCATTCGACCACCGTGTCCCTAAAACTCATAAAGACTCCCACAGCCAATCAGAAAAATTAAATCTTTTTTAAAAATCCTTTATATTAGCTTGTGGTGTCTGCGACGTGCGACCGACCGACCGTGCGACTTGCCGAAAAAACTTTGTATCAATAATTTTTAACCCATTTTCTCGTAAGCTAGCGAGCTGAATTTTTGCAGGCAGACTCATGCGATGAATAAAATGATGTATCAAAATTTCAAATCGATCGAATGGACAGTAATTGAATTATTGAATTTTATAATTATTTGATTTATCTCTTTATATCCTGTTAATATTTTGAGATAGAGTGTTGTGGTGCGTAATATGTTCAACAACCTTTCATATGACGCAACAAGGTGTGCATTACATTGACGTTACTTTTTAAAAATATATTCACGATCGGCGCGCATTATATTAAACACGTTTTACGAGACATAACTAGAATTGTGTATTTTCGGATGGTTTTGCCCTTCGTATTATAATGAACATCCTTATAGTTATGTCTCGTATATAAAGGATTTATAGTGAAAGACTTGGTGTTGTTACGTGTTTTTTTATTTACATATCTAACAAGTTTACAGCAACGTTCAAGGCCAGTTATTTTTTTTGTGCAGTAATTTTTTTCAAGACTTTATTTTTAGATGTGCGCTTTCAAAAATATTTTACTGTCAAACTACAGTGCGCACATTTTAGTGTACGCATATTAAATTGAGCTGTTGCTGTTTTTAACGGGTGCTTTCTTCATTTGATAGATACGTAAAAAATGTTTCATTACAATTGTCACACGATGCAACAGGTTTATTTTTTTTAAACGTGTAAATGAAGTTGTGAATTTTGTTAAATTCTGTTGTGATACATACTGCGTTTTTAATTAAAAATTCTAAATCTGTAGTCTGTGAATTAAACGTGGTAAGCGATGGTTTGATTAAAATATTTCTAATATAGAGATTATAATTATACACACACACATACATGGAGATTTTTGCCACTATACGGATTCGGAAAATTCTTATCGCAGATCCGAATAGTATCCGGATATCAGTGTAGAAAGGATTTTTTTTCATCAAATTAAATTAATATTAATAAGTTTATAAGCAAATATATATGAAAACTAAAAAACAATAACCAGAAATAAGCGGTACGTTTTGGGATTTAAAGTCAAAATCTTTGATCTTACGGGTTATTTATTATAACTATAATGAATAGTATTTTTGAGGTGAGCAAATTAATGGCCGGTCGAGACGGCTGTTGGAGGGGAGGTACAACATGCCACCGAAACGATGGCGGAACGTCCTTGGACGGGCTTTGGTTCTCGTATATATATATATATATATATATATATAATGAAAGGCAGTTGCCTGTGCGTGCTCGATAGCGATTTTTCCCTTCAATTCGTACAGACTCTTAAAGCCAATAACTAGCGAAAGAAAATTAAATCTCATTTACATATTGAACAAATTTACACGGACGTTATTTTTGGTGCAGTATTTTTGTCATGATTCAGAACTGTGTTCCCATCTTGGAGTGTGTCACTCCTTCTATTCACTAATGTTACTCCTAGACAACACGCTACCGAAACGACGGAGGAACGTATTTGGGCGGGTTTTGTTGCTGGTATATATACATTTCAATTACAACTTTTGAATTTTCTTTATAATATAATGTGATTTAAAATTCTATTAACTTATTCCAACACTTTTCACATTAATTTATGGCTTAATTTTCCAAAGTTCAACGTTAATCCAAAAATGAAAGTCACTTCTTTCACACACATTAAATAATTTAATAATTTAACTTGTTTCACATTCTCCAAATGTTTACAAAATTTGCTACGTAGTAATTCTAAACTTGTAAGCCACGCAGCTTAAAGTTAACATTGTAAACAACTAAAGTAACAATAAGAGACATTGAACATTCTAATCATTTTACGTTAGCGATGACATGGAACTCATACCGGCGAATGACGAGGTTTGCTGTCCACTTATGCGATGATATAAAGTGTTTTATTATCGTCAACCCTTGCGATAGATGGTTAATGCAAGCATCACTACTGTTGACATCCGTGGGAAAAAAAGTACCTTAAAATTAAAAAAAAAGGCATTTATACATTTAAAATTATGCAAATTTGTTCTGACTGTAGTCTAGTTTTATGGTAAGAAAACAATCTTAATTAATTTCAATATTCTTTAAAATTATTCCAAGAATCCTGAGAGTTTCATCGAGAGATAACAGTATATTATTTAATTTGTATTTTGAACAGACAAAAAATGAAATCGGTACAAATATAAAAAGGTTGTCGTGTGCACGAGTGCTTCTCAGAGCTCGATTTACGCTAAGCACTGGGATAGACTAAAGTAGGGGAATATAGTTCAGTAGGGCTTCAACAAGACGGAGCGCTGTGATCTATAGAAGCCTGTGAAACATGCGTGGTGAGAGACGGCTCGAGCTTCGCGGATGGAGTAAGTGGGTTCGTGGTGCTGAGTGAATACTCCGTGGAGCGACCAGACGAATTAGAACCATGTGGAAGACTAGCCGCGAGTGGTGATGCTGAGCTAGACGCTATCCACAAGGTCGTGAAAGAGTTGTTCCTACGCCTGAGT
Source organism: Radix auricularia (assembly GCA_002072015.1). Classification (NCBI taxonomy): domain Eukaryota; kingdom Metazoa; phylum Mollusca; class Gastropoda; family Lymnaeidae; genus Radix; species Radix auricularia. Next base: position 249,661 of record MUZC01000579.1, on the reverse strand, counting down.
AAACGAAAACGTTTTTCGAAACTCGTAGTTCACGCTGTCTCAAGTTCCTCATTAGAATCTCTGGTTCGAAGCTCAGTTGAGACGAAAGCCTGTAACTGATGTTTGGAAATAGTAGACAGCATCATAGCACGAGGAGGCAGGACATACGACATTCAGTACATTACAGGTCACACAAAGTACAGCTGTAGGAAGGAACAAACCTGCAAGTAAGCAAGATGCCACCCAGGTTAAAATCGAACGCTTTACCAGAACGTGTCGCGACCAAGCAAGAGGTATCCGTGGTGGAAACTAAATCATAGCTGCCAGTCCGTCGTTAGGCAAATGAGTACTAGACACTGTCCGACAAAAAGCTGCGTTTTTATTATGAACCCACATAAGGACCCCAGACGTCGCTTACATGGCATGACTGAGGAGACAGTGGCACATCTGCTGAACGATTGGTGATGTGGTCAGGCCAGACAGCATCAGAACTGTGAACGAATACCTGTATAGCGATGCCCTACGTTGAGGCTCGTCGAAGGAATGTTGAGCCAGATCATAACAATCGAAGGCTCGACTCTGCAAAGGGACGGATACAGAAAAAGACTTTCACCGAAACGTCTAGTGTAGGGCAGAAAACAATTTTATTTTAAAATAATCGCACTTCGGTTTTTATTTTGTTTATTATAACATAATATAGCAAACAAATTACTAATCACAAAGAAAATAATATTTTTTTAATTTAAAAAAAAAGACAAAGTGAAGGAGAGAGTGAGAGAGAAAAAAAGAGATAGAGAGACAGTAAAACGTAGCATAATTGGGCTCGAATATTTTCTCCATCTCACTGGTATCCTCACACAATGAAACCTTATAACATGCAATAAAAAATTTAGTCGAATCAAAGTTCCTCTATCAAGCAAATCGTACACGTTCAAGCAGTCAATAGATTTGATGACGTTAGGAGGAAGAAAGTTCAAGGTTCAAAGTAATGGAAGCGACGTATTTAAAACGTATTCGACTACAAAGATCGATATCCATGGCTAAACATAAACGAGGAAAATCCACCGCAGCTTCATCTCAAATCAGCGGTCTGTGAGCGTGCAGAGAGGTGAAGGTCGTTCTACCCTTGCGTCACTGCATCAATCCAAGTAGCGGGGTAAATAATAGGCGGACCTTGGGGAATGAATTTGATTATGTCCAGTCGGCGTTATGAGCCTTACACCTCAGTCCACTAACAGCACGATGCGTGGGAACAGCTACGAAGTCATTTTGAAATGGATTTTACACCTTCTCTGAGATTTAGCCCAGGATAATGACGTGATTTCAAAATATCATTATTGGGTATGTCTAGTATGAGAGTTATGAAACGATTTAACGTGAAAGCAAATTGAATGCCGAGCTTTGCTTGATCGCCCCTTAGCTGATCAATTTAGCTAACCAAGAGACAGAAGAAAATATGAGTTGTGCCAGTGCTGTCACATGATAGTCCAATAAATTCATATGTTTAACAGGGCAGTGAGATCTATTGCGGTCACGCGGTCAGCAATGATTGACTCGAGTGCATTTAGTTTACTTGCACCAAAACGTAAATAACAGGGGTAGCTCTGGATTGACACGGATGTGCTCTAGACTTCACATACAATGTGAGCAAAATGACACTTTATGGAGATTGACATTGCAAGTCGCTGTTATCAAAATGACACTTTATTAAGTGTAAAACCTACACGTCACTGTCAGTACAAGTGTTAATGTCAGCGAAATGCCAATTTAATAGGAAAGGTTTTCGACAGATTGTTAGTGAGTGATTTACAGAATTCATTTGACCAAAGAGTTATTTCCCTTGCTAATGAAATTTGGAATTGTAATTAATTTTTTTTTCCAATTTATTAATCAATTAATTAATATATAATTGAATAAAATAAGTTTAATTTAAGTTCAAAGAAATTCAGTTTCTCCGAAAACCATTTGTGTATCAAAGCAAAGTTCCAAAATTCAAAACCCACTTAACTAAAAAAAAAAAGAAGTCCAAAACAAATTATATTTACAAATTTAATTTTTAAAAAACGTAAAAAAAAACAGAGCTTTCACTATAAATCCTTTATATATACGAGACATATCTCTAAAGATGTTCATTATAATACGCAGGGAAAAACAATCAGAAAATACAAAATTCTAGTTATGTCTCGTAAAACGTGTTTAATTTAATGCGCACCGATTGTGAGCATATTTTTAAAATGTAATGTCAATGTAATGCGCACCTTATTGCGCGGCATGAAAGGTTGTTGAACATAATACGCACCACGACACTATCTCAAAAATTAACATGATATATAGAGATAAATAAAATTATTTAAAATTCAATAATTCAATTACTGTCCATTCGATTGATTCTGAAATTTTGATACATTATTTTTATCATTGGCATGAGTCTGCCTGCAAAATTTCAGCTCGCTAGCTTACGAGGAAATGGGTTAAAAATCGATCCAAAGTTGTTTTTTTTTTTTTTGTTTTTTTGGCAAGCACGCTCAGACACCACAAGTTAAATATAAAGGATTTTAAAAAAAACAACCAAAATATGCAAATTTCTTTTTAATCCGAATGAGGATGATATTTTGATTTAATTTAATTTTAATGATTCTAAAATGTCCCTTTAAATTTGATTTATCTGTATTAAATTTATATGAACCATATTTTTTTTAAAATTCTCTTTTATTCTTTCTTTGTTTCTACTTTGTAAAAAAAATGTTAACCTTCTATAAAGGAGAACAACGTTTATTTCAATCCCTTTGTTAAATCCATTTTCAGAATTCAGTTTCAAAAAAGGTACATTTAATTGAACACCAATTTAAAATAAAATCCATACAGTGTTATTTTAAACCACATTTAGTTTATATTATTGTATTGCTGTTCACCTGACTCTTAGATTTGTTGCACAGAAGTTTTAAGGCCTAAGACAAAAGATGTGTCACTATTTTAAGTCAGCATTGTTTCCTTAGATAATAAATCTCAATTATATGTTTTGCACACTATTCAAATACACATCTATTTTGTAAAAATAAGACTAAATACCCAGTATTTTCAGCGACTTGTGTCTCGTATTGGTGCAAGCAATTCGTCTCAACTGTTTCTGTCAAACTTATCAGGAAAACCAATAAATTTGAGAATACCTGGTGGCAATAGGCAAAGCACAACTTAGCCCTTCCCCTTGTGTCAAGCTAATTACTGGACTTCTTTATACTCTGACAGACACAATTTATTTCACTGAAACAAAAATAGTTTGGGAAATCTAGAATAAAAAAAAAACTTTGTCGAAAGGATAATTAGCACATTTTAAAAAACGAAATTTATCTGTGATTTAGACTATATCTTATCTATTGTAATGGCTAATAAAGCCTTCTCGAACGCATATTAGTTGAGTATACCGAAATATTAAAACTATATTACAACCTATAAAATCAAACAGTTTATGTCTATTGCCTGGCCCAATGATGATATGCCTAGGATTTTCCTAGCATTCTAGAGAAGTTTTTGCCAACTCTTACTGATCATGTCATTATTTAATAGTTTAATTTCTAAATGTTATTGTACAGCTAGTCGGCGGTCAAAGTTGCAGCAAAGAAAAAGGAAACGATATGGCCGAAGGAAGACTTACAAACTTAATTTCTGTAACTAATGATTAACTACAACTTTAATAGAAAAAAAATTAAAATAATTGTTACAGAACTTATATCGGTTTCAAACCTAAATAAAGTCATCACAATACTCATCCTTAGGTAGGCAGTATCACTCACCGGCTTTAAACTCTTAAATTAGATAAGGTTTTCCTAGCGTTATTTTAAACAATCTTTTGTAATGGTGGTACACACTAATTGTAAGGGAGACAAGTCGCAACCTTGATAAAAAAAATAAAACAACTTTAAACAACACTTGTCTAAATTAAATAAACATGCATTCTGTCCTTTCATGGTATATTTTCTTAGGAAATTGCAGTTACACGAGTAGAATATACGAGCTATGTACCCGATAGGATATACAAGGAAAATGGTTAATTAAAAGCTATTGTTAGTTTATGATTTGAAACAACTGTCCTAAGACGAAATTTTCTATATTCATACATGTATGAGTGTGTGTACATGTATGCTTCCGTGGGTGCATGCATGCATATGTATGTATGTATGTATGTATGTATGTATGTATGTATGTATGTGTGTGTGTGTGCGTGTGTGCGTGTGTGCGTGCGTGCGTGCGTGCGCGCGCGCGCGCGCTTGTTTTTGTAAAGAACCTGTCTCCATTTTTCTTTTTTTTCTTTTCCTCACTGAAATAAACTTTCCATAATAACGTAATGTGTGGTGTAGGGCTGTTATCGATTAATGTAAAGTTAATCGTTAACTTTTGAAAAATTACCGAATAATTAATCGATAATTTTTATTATAGCTAAAAAAATAATATTATGACGTCATCAAACTGAAAATTTCAAGGAGAGTAACAAAAACAGGCAATTGACATTTTTTTTAACTTTCATATAAGTAGTCCAACATAATGTCAATGAATTTAAATTGTGTTATTGCTAATAAAATAAAAAGAATGTTTAATTTTTTATATCATTTTCCTTATCAAAAAACAGCTTTATTTTAAAGTTGACACTTTAAAAATCTTTTTTTTTTCATTGGAGAAGTTTGTAGGTAAATAAAGCTAACTATTGTTAATTATTAACAATTAATTATTTATTAACAAATCGTAAAAATTGTTTAAAAAATTTTCTTTAAATTTAATCACTATTTTATCGATTAAAATAATTTTAATCGATAAAAAATTTTACCGATTAAAATAATTTTAATCGATTAAAAATTATACCGATTAATCGAGAAATTAATTGATAATTTCCGCAGCCATAGTGTGGTTTAAGTTAAATTTTGCTCTCTTTTATTTATATACCACTACTCTTTTGTTGTATTGCATAGATTAAGGCGAAACACATGATTTCTGATTAGGCAAAGCTTTGGTTCACAAAAACAAAGAATATATCCCTCTCTATCCATCCATCCATCCATCCATCCATCCATCCATCCATCCATCCATCCATCCATCCACCATCCATCCATTCATCCATCCATCCATCCATCCATCCATCCATCCATCTATCCATCTATCTATCTATCTATCTATCTATCTATCTATCTATCTATCTATCTATCTATCTATCTATCTATCTATCTATCTATCTCTATGTCTCTCCATCTTAAAGTTTTTTATATGATCCCTTACCTAGAAATACATGACGACACTTTTACCAATGAAAATTGAATACCAAACAAATATTTTTTATTTTAATCCAAAGACAGTGTTAGGTGCTCCAATTAATTGCCTTCTTCTGTACTACTTATACTTTTGCTATTGCCTTACAACTTAGAAAATAAATTTGCCTAAACTTAGTGATGAAGGAGTATAAATGTTTTGATCGACTGGCCATGTTGGGCTATGTCATGTTTATTTGTCATTAACGTCATTTACTGCTTATGATCAGGACAGGATTTAGACTTAATGTGGCTCTAAGCTATTGGATATAAGGGAGCCCTTTTGAAGTCCAAATATTCTATGTGAGTGCCAAATACGATTTTCGGTTAGCTCGACTTATTAATTTTATTTAATTTCGTGGAGGGGAGCAAGAATGCGAGAGCCCTAAGATCAGTTGTTAAGCAACTAGGATAAATCCAGCTGGGGATATGTTCATAGGCCTAACAACTATCTCATAGAATAATGTGGGTTTTTTTTTCGTGGTTTGGCTGGTAACTCAAAAATTAAATTTCTTTCACACATAGAAAACGTATATCGATCGATTGATTTATTTTTGTAATGCATAACTTGTAAAATAGTATAAAAATAAACTGAAATTTCAAAGTCATTAGCATAAGTCTTTTATGTAATTTTATTTTCTTGTGCTTTGGACCATTTCTTAATTTTTCTTTCATATTTAGCGGGTTATGAATTTGGTATCACAGCGTATTCGCCAAATCGTTCTGAAAAAGTACTGTGCTCACTAAACATTCGCGGAATGTCCTTCTTCTATCCTCAGTTCAGATAGTCCGCTCATTATCACTGGATGTTTCCCCACCAGAGATCGCTTCTCTGGAAACAAACGCCTGGAGCAAAATAACCGTCGCACAACTGTATCTAAGTGGCGAGGTTTAACGTAATCACGGTCAAATCAAATCTGGTCCGCTTGACGTCATATCCTGATGCGCAGAAGTCGGCACTTTGTCTGGCAGGAAGTAGATGAGACTGTGTTTGCACACATTCTCTTGTTCACTTCAAAACTACCCCCTCCCCCGTGTCGTGTGCTGAAGTAAAGTTATAGTTTGTGCGTTTCACTCTAACAATTTACAATGTACTACAATAATAGTTTACCTAATTAACATCCAATTGCCTTTTAAATCGGGTTTTCTTATTGTGTTAGAAGCATAAAACGTCATATCTAATAACTTAATGAATTTTTCGACAAGGTTTTGCAGAAAATAATATTTTGCAGCATAAATCTAGCAGTTTAAAAAAATGTCTTTGTTCATTTCATTACAATCTATATTTTGGCTCATAGAACAGGTGAGTTCGGCTTATCTCTCTCATATATATATAAATAAATGCACCAAGTGCAATAAATAATTAAGGCTGGAAACGGAATTTCTGTTAACTGACGATATGAATAATCAGGATTCGCAAAATGTTTCTGCTTGAATGGAAAGACACATGAATATATGGTAGCCTTATCTAATTTTATTCTAAGTGATCTGATCTCATCTTACGTATCGTATGAGAATATAAACTAAGCTTGTGAGTTCTTTACCGTTTTAAAATAAAGATTTCGCTTTCAAAAACGTTTTCCATTCATTTGAACATTTTATGAGCTATATTTCTATAAATAGATTCTAAATTACTATGTTAAAGATGAAAGGCGAGCTTGAAATGTCTCAAGATTTGATTGCTATTTTTTTATTATTATTTTATTACGAGTTAAGCTTTTGCCTTTGTGGGTTTTCATTAATTTTTTGTTGCGTAATTTTCCCGAGCAATAAGAAGATATGAACATTGAAGATCTGCCTGGAGCTATAATTGAACATTGCGTCAACAGACCTCCAACAGGAGAGTCTCCATGACGGAACATTAAGGGGAGGGCGGAGATTTCGAGGAGAGGGAAATGGGAGCATTAATCAAACAATCCGCTTGCCGCGATTCGTGACAGATTAACAGATTTTGACAGATTGAATGTGGCAACATTTGAAATCTGAAATGAATCAGATTCGGTGATAAATAACGCGCTTTGTATTGGATGTTCTCTCTGCCGGCTGATATTAGTAACATATAACTATATAACTTATGTTTGTGTGCTGACTCAAGGTGAGCTCATTAAGGTCTTCTGAAAACAGTTAATGTGTTTTCCTAATGTTACAGCATCTCCCTGAGAAATTTGTTGGGGGAAATCGGAGAAGTTATAGATCAACGGTGACCAAACCTATGGCATGTCATGCAATTTTTTGCTTCTCTTTTTTCTTGTTCTTTTTCGAATTTTGAATTTATTTTATATAATAAAAGGCAATTTTCTGTACTGTCATCAATAGCGATAGGTCCCTCATACTTCTACAGACTCCCACAGCTAACCTAAAAAATTAAATCTCATTTACATATTGAACAATTTTACACGGGCGTTGAAAGCGAGTAATTGTTTGTGTTGTATTTTTTCCGAGACTTTATTTTGAGCAGTACGCGTTGGGATTTATAGTAAAAAAAACTTTTTTTAACGGGTTACTTAATATAACAATAATGAATAGTATTTTTGACGTGATGCACATTTATGCCCGGTCGAGGAGGCTGTTGGGGGGCAGGTACAAAATGCCACCAAAACGACAGCGGAACGTCCTTGGACGAACTTTGTTGCTCGTTTAGGAATAAAATTATATTTCCTAACAAAATATTTCAATGAAAAGTATATACAGAACGCCTGGGCCAACTCTAATCCATCCAATTTGATATTGAAATCTTGCTAGAAAATTACTCCAATTACTTACCCCCATGCACCCACCTCTCCCCCCCACCCCCGCCAATCCAAACTAAATTTTTTTTATTTTTTGTAAACCTCATAGGTATTAGCATTTACTCTAATTAAAGAAAAGATCATCAACATGGAACTCATTGAATGTTATAAACGACACCTAGACGTTATTTTTAAATGGACTTTTTTAAAATTTCAACACATTTTATCATTTATTCTCAAACAGCAATTAATCGTCAAAACTGGTGAAAAGTTGAGGCTGCGCTGCTTGAGGCGTTAAATGTAAAAAGATATGGAAAGTGGGGCTTTTAGACAACGCAACGCGTAGTAAACATATTTTTTAAAATGCTTTTTTGATTTGATTTCATCAAAATATTTGAAGGATTTCTTCGCAATTGTTCAAAGATCACAGGGAGTATTTGGAAATATTTTAGAGTACATGAATGAAATTCTTTATTAAATAAGTTAGGCAAGAAATCACAAAGTGATTTTGTTTTTTAATCATTTTTTTCCAGAGCTCTCCTTAATTAATTTCCGGGAAGAAAGTACACATTATCAAATTAAAATATTTATTAGATTAAGAATATGACCATGATGTGAGGTCTTTAAATTTTATCTGATGGCCAGCTCACCATATTTTATGTACACACACACACAGATAAACACAGTGTACTTGATTGAGCTTTTTAAAATAATTGATCTTTTTAAAAAAAAAAAACAGTATAAACTATTAAATTGTTGTTCTTATTTTCAGTAAACATTTCAATAAACATTTTTAATCTTTACCATTTCATAACGTATGCTAAGTAGATTAATAATATTTTTTTTCCTACAGATGAAACCTAGCTTTTGAAAATTTGGAATCAATAACGAAAGCAATATTCTAGACATCAAAACTGATTGCTTAAAAAAAATTAAACCCAAGATGCCCTTGTCCAAGCGTACAACTTCATTTCATTCACTCCCCTTTATCTACATGTCTTCTGTGTCTCCACGTCTCTCTTCCCATCTCTCTCTCTCTCTCTCTGTGTGTCTCTCTCTTTCTCTGTCTTTGTCCATGCGCTTTGTCTCGTCTTGTTGTCAGCAATATTCTTTTTGGAGTTGAAAGGTTTTTTTTAAGTTTTAACGTGTCACATGGATCCATCTCTAAATTTAATCTAGGAAACAAAAAAAAGTATTAACACTGAGCATGTCTTGATCTAATTCTCAATACACTTTCTTCATTTTTCAAAGATTTCTGTCGTTCACTAAGATCTTAAATAATGCCGTCTGTCCTATTATCTCAGCCGAATCTTCTCTTTATTATGTCTATTCGTTGACACTTTAGGTATCTACTCCTAATTTCTATAAAAACGTCCGTGTCTCTTTATCTTTTTATGCTCTGATAATGGTCCTCAAATATTTTAATACATACATATATAATTTCTCGATAAATCGTAAAACGTTTATCCATTAGGTATCGATTAATATAATTGTAATCGATAAATATTTGATTAAATTTTCAAAAATATTTTTTTTTTCAATTTATGAAAGAATAATTGATAAACAATATTATAGCCTAGATAACAGGATCTGTAACACCGAGGTGCATAGTACAACAATCCATTGCAGTTTTAAAAAAGCTCAAAATACTATTTGCTATGACTAAGAGACAGGGTAAATAACTCAATAAAACAAAAAAGTGAATTACCTGTTTGTGTCACTTCCCTTGAGATGTTTGGCTTTAAGCGAAATTAACGATTAATTTATCAAACTAATCGTTAAATTTTAAAAAGTCAAAGTTTTAATTTAAATTAATGGTTACCAGTCCTTATATATANATATATATATATATACATATATATATTATGGCTGCGAAAATTAACGATTAATTTCTCAATTATCGGTAAAACTTTTTATCGAATAAAATTATTGTAATCGATAAAGAAGCAATTATGATTAAAGGAAATGTTTTAAACATTCCTATTTGATTTATTAATAAATAAATAATTATTAATAATTAATAATACTTTGCTTTTTTACGTACAAACTTTTCCATTTAAAAAGAAGGATTTTTAAAGTGTAAACTTTAAAGCAAGCTGTTTTTATAAGGAAAATTTTATGTAAAAATTAAACATTCTTTTTACTTAATTAACAATAACAAAATTTGAATTCCTTGATATTATATTGAACTACTTATATTTAAATAAAAAATGTCAATTGCCTGTTGTTTTTTTTTTTACTTCCCTACAAATTTTCAGTTTAATGACGTCATACATCTTAATTTTAGCTTTCTTCAAAATTATCGATTAATTATTCGGTAATTTTTCAAAAGTAAATGATTAAATTTAAATTAATCGATAATAGCCCTAATAATTTTTTTTTCCGAAAATACGACGACGAATTCAAAGACACGAAAAACGAGCAGCTGACAACACTGGGTTTATTGCTTTTAACGCGCCACCACTAGTTCTTTTGCAGTTCAATGACATGAGCCTGAATCATTAACAAAACGTTTAAAAAATGAGGCAAAAACAAGCTTTCTTTGATCCATATTTTGCGAAAAGCCCATTACTAAACGAAGATGTTGGTGGGAGTGCTGCGAAAAATGAAAGGGGAAACCAAAAATTAACAAACGGAAAAAAAAAAGTTTTTTAACAAGAAAAACATTAAAAGGTAAAAAAAAAAATTTTACTTAAGTTTTAATATTATTTTATGTACGTGTTGTGTACAGTCGTACTAAATGTAATTGTTTATTTAACATTAATTCATGCAAAGGTTGTACACAGCGTAAGTTTTTAAAACATTTAAGTGTTTCGTACGTCGTGCCGTAGTGTTTATGCCATCCGTTCATAACAAACAAATCTTAAGTCTTAAGGCATCATATAAATGGGATTTTTTAGATATTTCAAAATTTAATTTAAAAAGTGGGAAATCCCCCCCCCCCCCAAAAAAAAAAAAATGGCCCAAAAAATGTAGAGACCTATGTGGCAGACGTGAAGGGTAGCTATTTATTACAAATTAGGTTCGCAACCCGAACCCGGCTAAGTTTTGACAGCCCACGTGCATTGACTTAATCACTTAATACCAGCATCACCCTACAGCCCGGTGAGTTGAGAGACGTAAATATCTCCCAAGACCCGGACAAGCCTTACAAATTATGTCCATGTAATTTGTTCCTAATCAAACATCTCGGATGGACTTGATACCAGCAAAAACTTACTTCCTAGTGTAGTGAGAAAATGTGTCAGCTTTTGTTTGTCTTTTTCAAAATAGTTGTTACAGATCTGCTAAGCCTCTGTCCTTAGTTCACAAAATCCTCTCTCTCACTTTTTCTCTCTCTCTAATATCTCTCTCAAGTCTCTCTCTCATATCTCTCTCTCATGTCTCTCTCATATCCAACTCTCATCTCTCTCTCTCTCATCTCTCTCTTTCTCTCTCTCTCTCTCTCTCTCTCTTTCTGCAATACATTATTTAATTATTTTTGATATGCCTGTATTTTCCTTGCTTTATTTTCTTGCACTTCTTTTCAGTATCTTTTTCTTTCTACCTAATTTATATCTCATACCCAAAACAAACCCATATTAAATTAATACCCCTGCCTAAAATCTGTGTTTAAAAATAATTTTTGTTTCTGTAAATTGAGGTTACAAAAATAGCATTAGTTACATTTTTAGACACTTAATTATGCAGCATTGATTTATTTGCTAAAAAACCAGACCAAGTATTTAAACATATATTTCAGGACTGGTACTGACTAAAAAAGTTTTTTTTTTTTTTTTTGATTAATGGGGAAAATTGAATCGATTAAATTCAATTAATTAAACTTTGATAACGTATACACAGATCCCATTAAGTCGCAATTCATTATTTCGCGAAATCGGCGAAGTCCTGTTAATTCATTGGCTCCCAAAATTTGTGAAGTAAAACAGCAAAATCGTTCTGCTATGTAAGAAATAAAAAAGAAAATCTTGTTTCAGGTATGCAAGTCTAAATAAGTAATAATAATACCAGGAAAAGTATGTAAGTAAAAAAAATTATAAAGTATTAATAAATTGGAGAAAAATAATAAAATATTTTCTCACATTTTAATCGAATTTTAATCGTGGAAAATAATTTTTATCGACTTAAATTGTTAACGATTAATCGATTAATGAATTGTTAATTTCCGCAGACATAATATATGGTATATAATCAGTTTTATTACACAACAGACGCTACTCCTATACACAAGATCATTTTGTCGTAAATTGAATACAGATCATTCTAACCTGTTTGGCAATTGTAGCGGTGTCCACGGACCAGGCCTTTATGTCAGTTATCAATCAGAGCTGCGTGGACTCAGAGACGCCATTAAACCACACGAACACGGGATCCTCGGTACACCAGCAGAGCGCGCATGCCACTTGACCACCATGACCCATTTAAAACGTAAAACTTACAATCAAATTATTTATATTCAAAACTTTAATAAACTCTGCTGCTGTCACATAAAAATATCGAGAAAAATGAATTAAATGTTATGTGTTTTCATATAAGATAATTTCTATTTCACTCAGATAATTTTTTAGTTGTGATCAGTTCTTTCGGTGGAAATATATCTGGCAACACAATCTGAAGACATTGTCCCAGCAAATCACAGCGACACGTAAAGGAAGAATACGCACACTTCAAAAAGTCAAAAGGTTAAAGACAAATGTGAGATCAGTAAGTGCAATTTCCTACTGATGCCAAATGTTGAATAGAGCGGCAATAAATCTGACACGAAAGCATTTCCCCGAAGCCAAGTGGACGGGGACAGGTCTTAAGTGTTAAGTCTGTTTCTCAAAGCCCAGCGATGAGACCAGTGCAGCGTCAACGTGATCAGTTCTAGAAATATGAGAATGAAAGTTAAATTTGATCCATGTATTGAATTGACCTCGTTTTGAAAATGAGAATGAACTAAAGTAAATACACATCATGAAGAAAAATGGTTAAAATGTGGTAAGGCGTTTCAGATGAAGTATTCAGGACAATATTGCCGCCTCATGGTCATTCTCTTTCGAGTCTTGTCTACAACATATCCGGATCTGAGAATAACTTTTAAAATAAAAATTGTTTACAGTTAGCTAGAAGAAAGTTAGAAAACAAAACGATAAATAATCGACTTAAATTAGAGTTGTCTCTCGGGTGATCATAGAATTTTTGGACAGGTGACACGAGTGTTTTGTAAAATCTTTCAGCAAATATATTCAGTACATATGACACACCATAAAAACAATCGATTCTCTAATTACTCTTTAATACAATAATAAAGTTCTTTCTCAGTAGCTGCCTATTTGGCATATTTTCACATTATTATTAATATTGATAATATAATGTTTAAAATTATTGTTTCTTAATTTATTATTTTTTTTAAATTGCATTATAATATTAAAAAGCAGCAAAACACACACACAAAGGGAACTTACAAAAGAAAATTTGTAACTGACATTTCTACTGAGAAAACTATGACAAGAAAGCTTATTTAAAAATTCAACAGACGGGCAAAAACACACCTAAAATTTATACATTGTATTTAAAATAGGAATTTATCCTAAAAATGCAGAGTAAAACCTGACGTTTCAGAAGTTTTAAGTATGAAGCTATTAATACTAACAACAAAATTTCAATAAAAGGTCAGTTTTCACAACAACAACAAATGTACTACCTCTATCAACCAGCATAACTAGTTAGACATGTTGCTTCGCTAACCGAGATTGCAGAAAATTGTCTTTTGAAATCGCAACTCGGGTATCTGCACTGAACTATTCTAGACCTGATTTGATGCAAGGCGAAAACTATTTTTCTCGTAAGATAATTCTTTTACACAAAGTAATCAACAACTATGGTTGGTTATTTAAGTGACATACGATCAATGTAAGAATCTCTATTGAATGACAGTACATCACACAGATCTCACTCACATTAGAAAGCAAGTAACAGCTTACACATTTATTTTGTACTGATTTATTTTTTGTTGTTATTTTTGAATTGATAAAGCAAAGAAATAGTCACATTTGAACTTACTTTGGGTTTTAATTGCTTTTTTTTTACTTTCGAAATTATACATAAATAATTAGCTTAACTATTCAGAGACTGTAAATAATTTAATGGTAAGAAAATAATATAAATCCAAAACAAGTTTTTTAAAATATTTTGAAATATACACGGGGGAATCTTATAATTAATCATTAAACATTCTTTCTTTCAATGCCGTCTTGAAATTATGTATGTCTCCATGTTGAACTAACTCCCAAAGTGAGCTCAAACTGAAAGTTAAATTTATATTGAAGATGTTTTGTTGTATACAACAAATGTCCTAGCTGGTCCAACATGAACCAAGCGATTTTGTCTTCAAAACTTGGCTCACAAAGAAAGTCTTTAAAGTTAAGTATTTTTCACTAAGGAGAAATATTGCTTTTGAGATCCAGATAGATAAAATAACATAAATGTTTATTTAGATTAACTGTTGTTTTCGATAAATGTATGTACGTGATGAACTAAACAACTAAAGGCCAAGGGTCAAAGTTCGATGTGAGCATTCCACTAATACAATTGTAATGAGGATGTCTAAGATACAAAAAAACCAACATATGGAATCAAATGTACCCCATTTATATGGATAATTGAAAAGATCCTATACAATATTCTCTGAGCCTTCATACCCCTGAAAGATTAACATTATTCATTGATGCTTGCCTAACGAATGGCCAAACATCCCCTCGTACTCCTCAAACTGACCCAACCCCACCCCTCCGCCCGAGACCGTAAACTTTTTCTTAAATTCTAAATTTTAGATCAAATGGACCCGTCGAGAGGACGAGCATAAACAAGGGCTAATATCTCTGCCCAGCACGCGAGTTTCCTTATCCCATTGTCATTCAGAGCTCACGGCGAGGGGTTCTCCTTTTAGTTTTTTTTTCCCCCGTCCATGTTCTTGTTTGATCACCAGTGTTGCAAAAAAGAAATCCACAAGAAAATCAAATGTCTTCAAGTTTCCACATTTGAGAAGCATGAGGGTAAATGACGCAGGGTGATTTAGTTCCATCAAGTATGACGTTTTGATGCTGGTCATGAGAGATGCCCCCCCCCCCCGTTTTTATTTATTGCCTCATCAACATGGGACGTTACCAGGTCGAACGCACATAGAATCTGCTGATGGATTAGTGAAATAATCTAGAACAAATCGTTATCTCCCCCTTGATTTTCTTTTTTGATACGTCCTGCCATCTTCCCAAGTCACATTTTTATACAAATTCTCTGATTTTTTTTTAAAGTTGAATTTAATGTAATAATAGACGATGGCAAAACTTTATTTAGCTTCACATCATTTTCTCATTCTGTTAGTTTTTGAAGATGGTTTTTATTTTATTTTTCTCGATAACTTATTTATGTAAGTTACCGGCTTTAATATTAACAGAAATAGGGAGTAAAATAGCCATGGAAATATTTGCGGTAAAATAGCCATGAAAATATTTGCAGTAAAATAGCCATGGAAATATTTGCAGTAAAATAGCCATGGAAATATTTGCAGTAAAATAGCCATGACAATATTTGCAGTAAAATAGCCAGGACAATATTTGCAGTAAAATATCCATGGAAATTTTTGCGGTAAAATAGCCATGACAATATTTGCAGTAAAATAGCCATGGAAATATTTGCAGTAAAATAGCCATGACAATATTTGCGGTAAAATAGCCATGACAATATTTGCAGTAAAATAGCCATGGAAATATTTGCGGTAAAAAAGCCATGTAAATATTTGCAGTAAGATAGCCATGACAATATTTGCGGTAAAATAGCCATGACAATATTTGCAGTAAAATAGCCATGGAAATATTTGCGGTAAAATAGCCATGTAAATATTTGCAGTAAAATAGCCATGACAATATTTGTAATAAAATAGCCATGACAATATTTGCAGTAAAATAGCCATGGAAATATTTGCAGTAAAATAGCCATGACAATATTTGCAGTAAAATAGCCATGGAAATATTTGCAGTAAAATAGCCATGACAATATTTGCAGTAAAGCCATGACAATATTTGCAGTAAAATAGCCATGACAATATTTGCAGTAAAATAGCCATGACAATATTTGCAGTAAAATAGCCATGACAATTTTTGCAGTAAAATAGTCATGACAATATTTGCACTAAAATATCCATGACAATATTTGCAGTAAAATAGCCGTGACAATATTTGCAGTAAAATAGCCATTTGAAATATTTGCAGTAAAATAGCCATGACAATATTTGCAGTAAAATAGCCATGACAATATTTGTAGTAAAATAGCCATGACAATATTTGCTGTAAAATAGCCATGAAAATATTTGCAGTAAAATAGCCATGACAATATTTGCAGTAAAATAGCCATTTGAAATATTTGCAGTAAAATAGCCATGACAATATTTGCAGTAAAATAGCCATGTAAATATTTGCAGTAAAATAGCCATGGAAATATTTGCAGTAAAATAGCCATGACAATATTTGCAGTAAAGTAGCCATGGAAATATTTGCGGTAAAATAGCCATGGAAATATTTGCGGTAAAATAGCCATGTAAATATTTGCAGTAAAATAGCCATGACAATATTTGCAGTAAAATAGCCATGAAAATATTTGCAGTAAAATAGCCATGACAATATTTGCAGTAAACTAGCCATGAAAATATTTGCAGTAAAATAGCCATGACAATATTTGCAGTAAAATAGCCATTAAAATATTTGCTGTAAAATAGCCATGAAAATATTTGCTGTAAAATAGCCATGAAAATATTTGCTGTAAAATAGCCATGAAAATATTTGCAAACAGCCACTTATTCTTAAGCTTGGAGATGAATTAAATTAAGAAACAGTCAGCGGTTAACACACTGTTTAGGTATGTGAACTGTTAACGGAGTTAACTATTTGACCTGCAACAAAAGGAGACTACTGATGTCTTGTCCACACACTGTGACACACACACACACAATCACACACACACACATATATTATATATATATATATATATATATATATATATATATATATATATATATATNAACGCTGAGGAGCGATGTACGACAGTCTACAGCAGTTAGTTTAGTTGAAAAATCCTGTGTTGATGAGCGCTGTAAAAATATTTAATATGATGACGTCATTGTTTGGTGTGCATCGGTACGCAAAATACAACCCCTATTATTATTATTAAATAAATACTTTGCGTACATTTCATAAAGTTTAATAATTCGTATTTATCAAAAAAGGACAAGTTAGTTGGTCTTTAAAAAAAAGGTTGGCGCCGTAGGCGCCCAAAAAAAGGGGGCGCCGCAGGCGCCACGGCGCCTGGCACAATCTAGTATATATATATATACGCACACACGCGCACACACACACATGCACACAATCACACACCCACACACATATATATACACGCACACAAACACGCACACACACACTCACACACACACTAACACACACACTCACACACACGAGGTCATAGATCCTTTTTTCATACAGTTCATTCCTCCTTTTCCATCCCCACCTCCTCCCTGTTGCAAGTGTTAAAAGAAATCGTCAAACGACTCAACTGTCAAAATTGAACTAAATGAACTGAGGGGCGAGGTGGGAGAGGGTACGGTTTTGTCTGACGGGTGGCCTGGCGTCCATTGTTGGACGCTGAAGATACCTTAACACGCGATGTGACGTTGGCACCGCCTCGGCTATGACTTAACTTTGCCTAACAAATAGACCAGATAACTCGGGTTCAATCAAGTGAGAGACATTTTAACATTGCGCAATCATTCGCTTTGACAATACTCAAGTCACCAATGATATTCAGAGACCATGGGCGTTAATATAAAGCAAAGCGTGAAGCTTATGTTTTAACATTCAAATAATTGTTTTGGCATCAAATGGAAGTCAACAAGTCCCTCCACTAGGTGTGTTCTCATGCAACTTTTCGATAGTATTGAAAATCACGAAATGCTATCGAAGTTATTTCCTGGTGTACCGAAAAATGTTGTGTATAAATAAAAGTAGCAAGCAGAACGTCACTGCTATCGTTCATGCTTTGTTAAAATATGCCCTTTACAGTGAACGAAAATTATCACGAACGAAAAACAATAAAAACATCAATTTTTTATAGAATAAAATCTAAACTTTTCTCCTGTGGTGACGGAAATGTACTTGTTAAATGTAAATTTAAATCACAAAGGGGAATTTATAAGCACTTGATAAATACAAATTTACAAAAAACCAATTATGAAACAGCTTTGGTTCTATAAGCACTGGGTCGGTCGCACTAACGTGTCTAGTATTTCAGTTCATTTAATAGGATGTCATATCATCAGTAGGATGTTAGTCCATCAATTAACTCTGGTGACGCCAGACCGCCTCGTACAGGATCAATCCGATTTTTTTAAATTTTTTTTTTAATCCTTTCAACCTCTCATCAGCGATCTAACGGTAAAGTGTTGAAACTAGTTGAAAACCGTGTTCTGTAATATTCACCTCCCCGCGCCCCCGCCCCACACTCCTGACGAGTAACCGTGTGAAGATAATGAGAGACGTGGCCTTAAAGCTACTCAATCCCTCCCCGGCCCGCCGAGCCCCCGAAACACGGGCCGCTGATGAATCTATTTACGGCTACTGTCCGGAATGAAGGTCACGTGCCCTGTAGGGCCCGGCAATTAGGTGATCATAGAACACACGAGAAAATCTGGAGCTCTTCAGTTTAGAGAATGGAAAAAGTGGTTTCCGACCTGAAGGGGACACTTGAATGCGTTCATCACGGGTTCTCAACGACAAACTTATCCAAAAGTCTCTAGTGCCGTACACAATATTTCATTACAGCCGGTGACGTTATCACGGCGATAAAAAGAACAGATATGAAAGGGAGTAAGAATCATTGTTTCCCACTGCCATTGTTAAAATCATCATTCTTGTAGATTTCTAACGTTCCTCCCATCAATATACATACAATATGCATGTGACCCCATGCTTTCTTGCCAGTACGGCCACCATTAGTATCCTGTACGCAATTGTTGATAAAAATCAATATTATGTTAGCTACTACCTCTGACATCAATATTCTGTTAATTACTACTTCTGACATCAAAATTCTTTTAGTTAACCTCTGACATTAATAGTATTTTAGTTACTAACTCTGACATCAGTATTCCTTAGGACAGTACCGATACCATCACTGATTTCTCCTGTTACAATCAATGTCATTTATAATTCCATACAAAACTTCAATTATCTGGCTCCTAGAACTGTATACTCTTCATCTACTTTGAAAAGTCAACTGATTTATTTCTGAAATATTTAAATGCAATGCGTTGCTCAGTTTGCGGGATTTGTCGAATGTTTTATCTAACAATGTGAATCTCTGGATATCGGTCTAAGTTCTGCAGTCTGCCATAAGAGTTTCTACGTCTGTTCAGATGTAGGTCGGAAGTACTTCAGATTTTCCAATGCTAATTCACGACCAATGAGTTCCAAGCGGGTATGCTCCGAGTCTATGGTCGAAATATTTCCCTGGGATCGGCAAGACAAGTACGAGGGTCCCTCTGGGGAGGTCAGCTGTCTGTCCAACGTGATTGGTCATTGAAAAATGGAAGATCAACTCTTCTTTTTTACTTATTGTTATCTCTTGGCGATCTTCATCTTACAGCGTTTCTTTCAATCTCTCTATCTCTCTCTCTATCTCTCTCTCTCTCTCTCTCTCTCTCTCTCTTTCTCGCTTTTTCTGTCTCTCACACTATGACCCTCGCTGAAAATGCAATTGGGTTTGCGATTGAAGTCGAATCTCGTTTCCCCATTTCCTTATTTCAATCATGCAAATGTTCAAGGTCTTTTCTTTTTCTCACTTATTTGAAGCCAAACCTTAATTTTTTTAAAAATATTTTGGCTACATCATCTATCAATAAAAAAATCTCTTTACGGCAGCTTAGAACTAAAGGCATACATTTATTGATAAGTGGTTTTGTTAAATATTATTTTTTACAAATTTCAAAATTGTCCCTTGTAGCTGGAAAAAGTATGTTTTACTTGTGTGCTTGTTTGTATGAACGAAATCGTGTTTGTTTGTTTGTTTGTTTGTTTTTATTTATTTATTTTTTAAAATTTAAATTTATTACAACTGTCTTGTGCAATGTCTTTAATGTTTCAATATGAAGTTTTGTAGACACACAATACACGCAACGAAAGAAACAGGGGCAAAAAACCTATACAATCGCTTTCAAACATCTAAAAAATTAGACTCAAGTTATATCAGTTTTTCTGGTTGTCGTTTTTCCCATCAAACTTGATCTTGTCTGTCAGTCGGTATCTACCAAGTCTCAAGCAACGATTGCCGCATCGTCTAACAAACTCTAAGTACAGACCCAAATGTTACATTCATTAATGACGGTCTAGACTAGAGACGGTATTTTCAAATAATTTTTTATAAACTAAATGACAGATGTCAGTGTGTCATGCCGATGCCAAGAGTCTGTTAAGTAAAGATCAGACCTCCGCATGATCGCCTCGTTCTGACCAGGCCTGACCTAAATTCACTCGTTTCTCTGGTCAAGTGAACCGTCAATTAAACTCCCAATCGGATACCCTTGACAGAAGGGGTTCTCACATTGTTAGACGACACAAAGTATCAGGTTATCGAGCACGGAGCTGCCAAGAGCAGTGTTGTGAAAACTGCGGTCCTCCGACCTCACATGGCCCGAAAAGATTTTATGTGAAACTTGCGAAAGCCTTTAGGTAATAATGGGGGGAGGGGGGTAAAAAATCAATACATTTATATTAAACTCGGTATCTTTGTGTTTGAAACTAGGATTACGCTTTCAGAGTGGCCTTTTGATGCTAATATGTACTACTATTTGAAACGTTAGCCTACCACTTGTATAGGAGATTGGCTTTGCTTGTGTTAACAATAAAACCTCATAGCAATATAATTTGACTAGGTATAGGCGACGATATATCGCTGCTATTTTTTAATATCAAAATTGTAAACTACAAATAACTATTAAAATGTGATGACAAAGCGTTTTGAAATACCCAATTACCTTTTGAGATTGTGCATTTATGAGTGGAGCAAATCTAAGTTTCTAGCATTTCACTCAACGTATGGTACCGTAATATCTAGGTTTGATCCAATAAGTCGAAAAAAATATTATTTTATTTGTGTAGTAATTTTTTTAAAAATCACAAACTTCGAGGCTTTTAACCAGATGCTAGTTATAATAAGGGCCCCAAATGTCTATTCTTCAATCTCATAATCTCGAGGCTAAGTGCATTTTTCTATAAATTAACAATCAACCACATTTATCTTTCATCTACTATCATTGTATTCAGATGTCAGTGACCTTCAATTAGCATGCAATTTTTGATGCGAGGACATCCAATCCTATCCACGCCTCTGTTAGCCCCCCCCCCCCTCAGACATGAAAAAGAGCATCTGTCTATACACCCCTTCCAAAACTAACTTTCACCATGCAAGTCTGGCTGCCACATGTCTGTCTACATAAAAATAGCCATTATTCGCCCCGACCCGATCCTCTACCTGTTTGCAACGATGGGGTTGAACCTTATTACAATAGCTTAGCCGCAAGTTTTGAATAAAGAATTCACTTTCTCTGGTTTTGAGTTAAGTAACAGTTGAGGAAATGAAATGTGTTTGGATATTTTAGATTTTGACCTTTATTTAAATGTTATAATAGAAACAGAATATAAATTTAAGTTTGCTGTTGTGAGTGTATAACTGAGGTGGGAGTGATGATAGGTTTCTATTGGCTCTGGTGCAATGTTTTATTTAGATGTTTTATGTCTTATTTAAATGCCTTATATTAACTTCACCGCCTGCTCTCGCTCTCTTGGTCCGTACGTCGGTCGGGCGGAAAAACGAAAGTCTAAAATGAGCAACTTCATGTGAGCTATCGACCTGAAATTTTGCACATAAGACTATTGTCACATTACAATGCATTGTAAAAATTTCAGCTCGATCGAATGTATCGTAATTAAATTAAGGCACTTAAGTTTATCTCTGTAGAAATGTATAGTAGCCCTCTGTTGTTGACATTCACGTGTTTGCTGAAGTTCAGTCTCACCATGGGTGACCACACCCCGCCCCCACCCGTCCCCCCTTTTAAACCAAGAGAGTTGAGTCACGTTCAGTCTGTAAATGTTTGTCTCGCAGTGCACATTATTTTGAATATAATAAATACTTTAAGTTCTCTCTCATATATAAGGCATTTATAGTCCAAAACTTTGTTTTTACGGGCTGTTTTTATTTTTAGAATTTTTAACGGAACTATCTTTGTGCTGAAATTAATACATTCAATTTTTAAATAAATAAATTTAATTTAAATCCTGATCAAATCATTGCTTCCCACCATTAGGAAAACCGTACATATTTTTGTTCTTACCAATATTTGAAAACTAAATCCTACCCGCGGCGTAGTACACGCCACAACATTTGTTCATAGATAGTTCAACGAAAGGGAAAAAGGAACGAGAAAAACAATCCCGCAGTGAGCATTATGGTAATTGTTTTGAAGCATTACTTCCTTTAGTTCTTTATAATGCGTCTCAGTGCGGTACGCATAGATCGGCGCGATGCCTAGGTGCAAACTATACAGAGTATGCATCTTGCTTACTCTAGTTTCTGGCGAATCATATGTCAATGCATGTTCAATGCTCCTGAAAAACTATTTACACCTTATAGATATATTATTATAGTATTTAAAAAGCACCCACATAATCAAAGATTCACAAAGAGTGCAGGAGATGCTCAGAACGTTCCAGTAACTTCCAATGAAAGATGATCAGACACTAACGACGCAGTGCTATGATGAAGAAGTAGCGTGATCTAGTGTCGTATATATTCATTATACTTCTTGCGACTCCTAGGAAGGAAACCCATATCCAAGCCACTTGTAGCTCTCGTGTATCAAAAGTAAGCAGGTCCAGTTGATAATACTTAAATTAATAATTAGTAAAAATGTACCAGTGGATGTAGACCCCACAGCAACATTTTACGATACATTTAAAGATTACATGTTTTGAGACTTATTTTTCGTCATTGGAGGCAATGCAAACAATTTTTGATTTCATATCTCCATCAGCCCAAATTTTTCGAGCCCTTATCACCTTAGTAATAATAATAAAAGTCACAATTTTTAAGATTCCCTATTCCCTATCACCAAAGACATGATTTCAAAGCCTTTGGTCAGCGTCATTCACAATTTTTAAAGTCCTTAATCTCTGTCAGCCCGAATGTTTTTTTAGAGAACCGGAAAAATAAAAGTAAACTAACTGTTTAGACACTTTTGTTACTCAGGTGTCATTTGCTTAAATTAAGAACCGCTGTTAATCTTTAAGTAAACAAGGAGAAGGGCACTCAAAGTGCATGTCTGTTAACAACCGTCGTTAAAACTACATCAATTTTGATTTAAACTGAAACGTTCGGGGATGTTTAATCTATGACAATTGTTAAACATTTTAAAACATTCCGGTCAAAAATTGACATCAAAAACATTGAAAAAAGGTCAAAAGATTGATGTTAAAACATGAGAGGCAGTTCATAATCTGTCAGGTCTGTTCTAGATACACAAGTTGAAATAAGCGATACAGGTGTTTGACGTAGCCATTAAAAGTTTCAGGTAGCCAATCTATCTTTACGCTTTACAGGTGTTCTCACATTGATGTCAAAGAACAGAGTTTTATAGCAAACCGCGTCAATTATTTATTTGATGATGATCCTAATGGAGCATGACGCATCTGACATAATTTCAGAGTCAAGCAACACCATCGTTTTGTTCATATTCAAATCTAGTGAAAGTTATAATGCAGGCTGATTCTACTGAATGCTCAATTAGAAGTGAAAAGTTTAGAGAACTCAGACACAGAAGAACGTGTACGGCTGCATGAATCAGGTGTGTTACTTTGACTTTATATGGACATCGAGACTTCGGCATTCTATATCGTTATTTAACGCCTTTATACAAAAAGATCTGAGCGAAATGACCAGGTGATAAAATTATTATTATCATGTCTGGTGTCCCAACCTCCAGTAAAATATTTTGTTAGATTGAACTCCTACACTTGCCAGAATCAATGCAACAATGGACGTTGTCTAGTTTTAAAATGTATTCAAACATTTTGTGCCCTTTTAGGGTATTTTTTAAAATGACCATAACTTTTGTATTTAATAAAAAAAAATATAATAATGCTTTGAGATATATTTAAATATAAGTAGTTTAATTTAATGTAAATGAATTTAAACTTTGTTATAGTTAACTAAGTAAATACAATGTTTAATTTTTTAAATATTATTTTCCTTTAAAACAGTTTATTATAAAGCTTACACTTTAAAAATCTGCTTTTGTTTTTATGGAGAAGTTTGTACGTTGAAGAACAATTATTAATTAAAAATAATTAATTATTTATTAATAAATCTAACTTTTTTTAAAATCAGATTTTCTTTAATTTTAATCGCTATTTTATCGATTAAAATAATTTTTTTACCGATACATCAAGAAATTAACCGTTAATTTCCGCAGGCTAATTTATATATATATATATATATATA
>MUZC01000579.1:197965-225047 GCA_002072015.1 Radix auricularia | reverse complement strand
TATTTACTAGGGTATCACCCGTCAAAAAGCACGGAAGTTTTAAAAATAAATATATTTCAGCTTCTATCTCTTTATTATGAGCAAATGTTCATCAGGAAAAAAATCAATATATATATAATATAAAAATTAATGTATGCATGTATGTTTGTCCTTTATAGCTCACTAAGCCATTCATACGATCACGATTAAAATTTAGGAAATTGTTGAGTACGCTACCGGGATAGTTTGTGTGAAAAAAACATTTTGAAAATTGACACTCATGGGGAACCAGATGCCCTTAATGGTTTTTTTCTTATTTGAGCTATATTCGAATTAGTTAAAGTTTTAGGTTCTTGGAAAATGAATGAATTTTGACCAAACTTAGTACATACATATTTTATAACCCATATTAAAATATCATACTGCGTTCAACCCCTAATGCCCATTCCTTTGGGGCCGGGGGCTCAAAATCTTTATTTTTGTAAGCTTTTAACGCTTTATTTCCATTCTGATTTTAAACAACTTTGAAAGGTATTGGAACATATGAATTCCATTTAAATAAACAGGTATTTGAAAGTTAATCCCTTGAACTGAATGGGCCTGGGGGCCCTTAATATTGTTTTTGTCTATATGAGATGCATGCAAATTGTTTAAGCGCTAACGACTGGGAAAATGAATGGATCTTAACCAAACGTGGTATATAATGACATTGATAGCCCATTTTAAAATTATATGGTAAATTGGATCTTTATCTCTTCGGACCGGGGGCCCTGATTCTCTGTTCGTAAACGTTTATTAATTTATTTCTCATTCTGTGCCATGGTCTCAAAAAATGTAGCTAATATATTAAACAAATATATTATCTACATTTTAAACCACTAATGCATTTCAAATTTTTTTTTAATCGGCTCATTTATAAATGATGTGGAGAGTGAAGAAAGTTGTTTAACAATGCTCTAAAATTAAATTACTTTTAAATTCGACGTACTTCTATTGACAAGCTGAGATCTTTATTTAGAATAGGAAGCTACGATTTCTACCCCTCTTTTGTGCAGTGTCCCCTTGAATTGTAAGCACCCCCTAACAAGACATGTCAGCCACATAATAGAAAGACGATGGATGCACTGTCTCCCTACAACCACTATTCCATTTCCTTAGAAACGTCCCAGCCGACGCGACAGACGTCATACGTACGTCAAATCCGGAGTCTGATTCCACATGAGTCGTCATCAAATGTGCAGTAGTGTGTCACGTGATGCATCTCTGCCATCTGATGCTCCATTCTCCCGTCTGCCACGGACCGGGCGCAGTGAGAGACAACTCTGTTTAACCCCGGCTCACCTGCGCTTATCTGCCCCATCATATAGGGAATTACCTCCCCTGCGCAGTGATTGACTTACTAAGCCTAGAACCGTCTCTGAAATTTTTAACTACATGCCAACAGAAATCTCGGCGGAAAGATTCGAGCAGATTAAAAGAAAATATTAACCAAATGTTGGTTCCATTTTATTTTTTTTATTTTCTTTATTTTTTTTTTCCTTGTTTATTTTTATTTTTCTTTTCTATCATTTATATTAAATTTTGTGGCAAAATGATGAATTGCTGCTGAGGTTGGATAGATACTTCAGTGGGTGTGCTGGGGAGGGGGGGTCCATTAAGTTTTAAAGTCAAAATAAATTTAATTCAAAATAATTTTATTTTGAGATTTTTTAATTATTTTTTTTTCCAATATCCCTTGAGTTTATGTGTGTGTGTTTGTGTGTGCGTGTTTGCTTTTTGAGTGGGGAGGGGGTCCTGTTTTTACAAACAGTTACGATCGAATGAAGGTTAAAGATCTGCATGGAGGAGGTATTTCAGCTGTAGTGAAAAGGGGGCAGGGAAACTGATTTGGTTAAAGGTTATTTTTTTAATTGTTCGACAATTGTATTTTTTACGTGTTTTCAATGTATTGTGCCTTCGTTAGTTTGGCGCGGGGGGGGGGGGGGGGGGGGAGGAGTAACATTCTCCACAAACCACTTCCATGAGATCTACCTTTTTTAATATAAGATCAAATTGGTTATGTTATTATGTTCATTTTCTGCTATTTTAAAAACCTTATTCAACAAACCATCTAAAAATTTATAACGAAACAAAATTATTTCAATCATCATGTTCAGTACTTGCAGCCTTTAAATCCCTACCGACAAGAAACGTTTGTTTGTGTTAAGCTTTGTTAGTGCCTGGCCCCATACTAGAGTAGACCACTCGCTATAACTGCCTGTTGGCTGTCAGGGCTGATGACGTCATTTAGACGATATTAACTGCGCTGGTCATAAATCGCGCAATTTATTATTTGTTTTAAAGTAGCGCAAGGGAGGTCAGCCCCACATTATCGGCACGAGTTAATGGACGGCCTTGTATTTTATATCAGTCGTTATCAGACCAGCTAAATTCATTATCCCTTCGTTTTTACGTCCACATTACCATGTTAATTGGACTGTCGGGGCCAGGTTTAGAACACGTTCATGTGTCGCCGGTGGATTGGGCCATGGGGCGTGGGGGTGCTTAGGATTTGGCCAATGGGCTTGTGGGTGCTTAGGATTAAGTCATGGGGCGTGGGGGTGCTTAGGATTGGGCCATGGTGCGTGGGGGTGCTTAGGATGGGGTCATGGGGCGTGAGGGTGCCTTGGATGGGGTCATGGGGCGTGGGGGTGCATAGGATTTGGTCACAGGTCGGGGCTCACGACGCATACAAATCTGTTGTTTTTTTCCCCCAAAGTCTGGTGATAAACTCAATTAAAATCAGATTAATAGACAAGTGTAAAAACTCACTTTGAAAAGTTTGAAACGGGTCTATATTGAAATTTCTGTGTGATTCCCCGCTACACAAAAGATATGCATGTTTACTCAAGGAAACTAAATTCAGCAAGATGTGTTATTAAGAGAAAAAAGGTGCACATTTGAGTATAATCGTAGGACGCAATCATCTTCTGTTTAGAAAGAGCGTATGTAACAGATCTCAGATAAGAGTATATTTGGTATATAAGGACATAGTATGTCTGAAACACTTCTATACTTCTAGGAATAAAAAAATGCTGTCTCAATAATGTAGAACTATATCACTATACATCACATCGAAAAACCTATGACGCACACCACGTAATGTTTTTTTAATAGTTTTTATTTATTTTAAGGCATTTTTTTCAACGAATTTAAAGAAAATCCACATAAATTAATAATATGCTGATTTGTTTCAACTCTACTGTCCTACTTTTGTCAAAAAATAACACGAACCAATAACCTTAGTTCAAGAACAATTGAAAAATCTCTCTTGTCAGTCTCGGTTTACTGTAAATCAAGCTGGACAAATGTTTTTTTACTCGAATCCCATCCCGCCCCGCCTCCCTATCACAGCCGATCTCTATCAGCTTGACAAAATGGACGTCGTGTACTGAATGGTACGTCATAAACGTCCCGGCAAATCACTTTTAGCCGAACAGCGCTCAGAATTCGGAACGCTCTCAGTGTTATAGCTCCCCAGGAAATAGTTTCTTGTTTAGGAAAATATCTTACTACATTAGACTACGAATACAGCAACATCAATGAAATAACCTTAGTGCTTTAATCAAGTACGGTTTGTTTTACATCATGAACCAACATATTTCATGTTTAATCAATCTATACTAATAAAAGGGAAAGCCCTCACTGACTGACTGACTCACTCACTCACTCACTCATTCATCACTAATTCTCCAACTTCCCGTGTAGGTAGAAGTATGAAACTTTGGGAAGTTGTTGGTTACCCTCTCACGACGAAAATTAACGAAAAAGAATTTTAAAAATCTCGCTCATGTGGGGCCGGGGGCCCAAAAACATTTTTTTTTCTTATTTGGGCTCTATAACCAATTTTCCTATTTCCCGTGAAAATTTGTTAAATACATGCTCTCAATTATAATTAGAGAAAAAGAGTTAAATTACCCACTCATGGGGGCCGGAGCCCCAAAAATGTTTTTTTCCTTACATGAGACAAATAAAAATTGAAAATCACTAATACTCCTATTTCCCGTATAGGTAGAAGCATGAAACTTTGAAAATTTCTTGAGTACACGCTCCCGACAAAAATTGGCAAAAAGAATGTTAAAATTCCCTCTCATGGGGGACCAGGGGCCCAAATATAGTTTTTATAATATTAAAAATCAACTCATCACTAACTCTCTAGATTCCCATGTAGGTAGAAGCAAGAAAATTGGGGAAGTTGTTAAGTGCCTTCTCACTTCGAAAATTGTCGAAAAAGAATTTTAAAAATCTCGTTCATGTCCGGCCGGGGGCCCAAAAACATTTTTTTCCTTTTATTGGCTCTATAAAAATTGAAAATCACCAATTTTCCTATTTCCCGTGTAGGTAGAAGCATGAAACTTTGGAAATTTGTTAAGTACATGCTCCCAATTATAGCAAGAAAAAAAAGAGTTATTTTCCCACTCATGGGGGCCGGGGCCCCAAAAAACGATGTTTTCCTTATATGAGCTATATAAAAATTGAAAATCACTAATTCTCCTATTTACCGTATAGGAAGAAGCATGAAACTTTGGAAATTTTTTGAGTACACGCTCCCGACAAAAATTGGCAAAAAAAAGAATGTTAAAATTCCCTCTCATAGGGGACCGGGGTCCCAAACATAGTTTTCTTATATTAAAAACCGACTCATCACTATTTCTCCAATTTTCCGAGTAGGTTGGAGCATGAAACTTTGGGAAATTGTTAAGTACTTTCTCACGACTAAAGTCGGTGTAAAAGAATTTTAGATACACACTCATGGAGGCCGGGGCCCCAAAACCGTATTTTTTTCTTATATGAGATTTATAAAAATTCAAAATCTATAATTCACTTATTGCCCGTGTAGGTAGACACATAAAACGTTGGAGAGTAGCTAAATTTACATTCGCGATGGTAGCAGGTTGAAAATTTTTCAAATATCCTTTACTGGGACCGGGGGCCCAAATGTAGTTTTTTCCAAATATATACTATATAAAAACAGAAAATCACTAATTTGTCAATTTCCCGTGTAGGTAGAAGCATGAAACTTTGGGAAATTGTTGATAACAATCTCCCGACAAAAATTGGCAAAAAAGAATGTTAAAATTCCAACTAATTAATGGGGGACCGGGGGCCAAAATATAGTTTTTCTTATATTATAAACTGACTCGGTGGGACGCGGTGGTCGAGTGGTAGCGCTCTCGACTGTCGTACCGATGGTCACGAGTTCGAATCCACGCGAAGGCGAGGATTTGTTCCCGGGGCCTGAGGAGTCCCCGAGTCACCCAGCTCTGAATGGGTACCTAACTAGACAATAGTTAGGCGGCTGGGGTAATGCGTGGAACCCCTATAGCCGTGGCCTGTGACCGCTGCATCACTTGCCAACAGATCATCTCTCATGGTCTGTGGACGCAATTATCTTCTGCATAGAAGGAGCGTCTGTATATCTAAGATAAGATAAGACTCATCACTAATTCTCCAATTTTCAATGTAGGTAGGAGCATGAAACTTTGAGAAATTGTTAATTACCCTCTCACGACGAAAGTCGGTGTAAAAGAATTTTGAAACACACACTTATGGGGGCCGGGGCCCCCAAAATTTTTTTTTTCTTATATGAGATCTATAAAATTTGAAAATCTTATTTCCCGTGTAGGTAGACAAGGAAAAATAATTATATAATTTCTCATGGGTCGCCGATGGCCCAAAACTTTTTTTCACCTAAAATGGGCTATATAAAACTGAATCAACACTAATTCTCCAAGTTTCCGTGTAGGTAGAAACTTTAAACTTTTGGAAGTTGTTGAGTACCCCCCTCCCCCCGCGATGGTAAGAGGTAAAAAAAATATTTAATCACCTCTAACTAGGGGGATGATTGCCGAAATATAGTGGGTTTTGTTTTTTCCAATATGAGTTATAAAAAAGACGCATCTTTAAATCTCCAAGTTCTTGTGTACGTAGGAGCCTGAACCGTTGAAGTTAATATATTTAGTATATCCATCTTGATTCAGATTAAAATCAATAGGTGTTTTGAATTGGTGTTAAGTGGGTTCTCAACGCTAACTGAAATCCTAATTTCCGCAGCAAAGCTCGGGTAAATTGCTAGTATTACAATAAAACCTAATGTATCTTAAGTAACACCACTTTATATTTTAAGAACGGGAAAAGATTAAGGATGGAAAATCTCTTCACCTTGCAGATTTCTTAGCATTTCAGACGCGAGCTAAAACTAATGCAATTTTTCATACCAACTGTAACTTCTAGTAACAAAGTCCGTACCTCAATATTAATGATAACTTCCAATCGTTATCAGAAATGGCTTGATATTAACGGTAATTTTCTAACTTTAAAGGGGATTTCCTAACTTACTATTATTTACCGTAACATTGGAAACGGTGAAACAATTAGTGTAACTTTTTTTTAAAAAGCAAAAACGAGCGGATCAATTTGTGCTGTCATTCCAAAAGATATAGATTCTACAATTACAAACTTAACAAAAGTAACAAAAGGACGAAGATTAGCTTCTGTGAAACCTTTTTTAAAAAGTATTCAAGAAATGTGTAATTCAGTGACTAGTAACTTTGTAGTTTGTTCTCTTTATATTTATATCGATCTTTGGTACAGTGAGTAGTGTATTAAAACTAGAAGACTTGTGTCTATAAGTAAGGATGTAGTGTATTAAAACTAGAAGACTAGTGGCTATACGTAAGGGTGTAGTGTATTAAAACTAGAAGACTTGTGTCTATACGTAAGGTTGTAGTCTATTGAAACTAGAAGATTTGTGTCTATAAGTAAGGATGTAGTGTATTAAAACTAGAAGACTAGTGTCTATACGTAAGGGTGTAGTGTATTAAAACTAGAAGACTTGGTTCTATACGTAAGGGTGTAGTGTATTTAAACTAGAAGAATTGTGTCTATAAGTGAGGGTGTAGTGTTTGTTTACGTTTATTTTTTCCCATCGTTACAATAAGTTCTTAAACAACAAAAGGAAATTTTGTTGACGTAATATTATCGTGTTAACTGAAAGTCTCAGAGACGCTTTGTATCGTTTCCAATAGCAATTAGCTGGAATATTTTAACCATAAATTTCTCTTATTAAAAATATTCTATCAACCATACATGAAAATAAAACAAAAAATCATCTTTTAAGCAGATGATTGCATTTCGATCAGTTGTGTACGTAAGGGTCAAAGTATTAATATAAACTATATACGCCTCGTGGCGTAACATTCGCCACACACTTGCTCATGGATAGTGCAAAGAAAGTGGGGAAAGCACGGACACAAAATACAATCGAACTTATCAAAAAAATGCGATTGAACCACCGACGCATTGTTGGGCTCGAGACATTCACACTGCCCATCACCCTTCACCTCCCCAGCTTGCCAACTATAGACTGTGATTGGCCGGCGCTAGAGCCATGTTCGCAAAAACAAGAAAAAAGAGCGGGCTAAAAAATTTTTTTTTAATAATTAGTCATTCGTCATGCTTATTTGCACATACTCACTTTGGTGAATTTTGTTTTATTTCCGATTTTCTTTTTCCAGAAAAAGACACAAAGATCCCCACCCCTGTCCAAGCCACCACCACACCCACCCCCTCCCCCCCCAAACACACATACCCTATTTTTTGCCAACATGGACATAATGTTCATATTTGTTTGCGTTGAGTTGTTCTTTCAAAGACATTGACCTTACCAAGTTTAGCTTTAATCAATATTGTTATCAAATATAAATGAGACAGTGAGCGTTAGAAAATATTAGACA
The DNA here is from genome assembly GCA_002072015.1 of Radix auricularia. Classification (NCBI taxonomy): domain Eukaryota; kingdom Metazoa; phylum Mollusca; class Gastropoda; family Lymnaeidae; genus Radix; species Radix auricularia. The sequence goes on along the minus strand of MUZC01000579.1, from coordinate 217,293 downwards.
TAAAACATCAAACATCGGCGCTAACTTCACACTATAATGTAAACTCACTTAATCGATCATAACATACATTCAAACACAACAATTTGATGAGAATCTTATTTAATTCTAAATCTATATTTGCTTGTCAATTTCGGAAACGGCGCCACATCCGTGTACAAAAGGTAATGTACATCTTTGTAAGGTCTCTGTTGTTTACACGGGGATTGCATCGCCTCATGGTGATTAACTTTCTTCCATCACAGAATAAACTTTTCCCGTGCCCCCAACACTCAGCACTTTGATCAATAGTTAACTTTAATTAGTTAAATTAATTAACACGACCGGCCTCCGTGAATTATTTTTTGTTGTTGTATATTTGTCCCTTAACCTCGGGGTCGTGGGGGCTTTAATGTTGCCATTAGATCTTTCTCGGGGCCCATCTCCTCCCCGGGTAAGCGAAGGGCATTTTAGCAATAGCCATTCATTGTGCCTTTTACGTGGGCTGGATCCACGTGAACTTGGAACTTGTGAGGCGAACGCGCTATAAGACTGGGCTGTCCAGCCGCCGTTATTATAATAGGTAAATAAGTCATCTTCCGTTGTTAGACAAGGACTAAGCATACAAACATAGTAAACTTATGGAGGGGAGGTAGATTGCCCCCTCACCCCAACCCCCTTATTTCATTTATTCTTTATTTGTTTTTTGTTTTTGTTTGTTTGTTTGTTGTTTTTGTTTGTTTGTTTGTTTGTTTTTAAACATTATTGTTATTATTATTATTATTATTATTATTATTATTATTATTATTATTGGTCATTACTTGATGGATGATGTAAACAAAAATATGAGCCACCATTTTAATCAATAACTCGACAAACTGATAGTTTGTGTTGAGGAGAGGGGGTGGGTGCTCTTTGACTTAGTATTCCCTTTGATGCTTGTGACACAAATTCATTTTTTAATTGATAGATCAGTATAATTTCATACATACTACGTGGATAGAAAATTATTATTCATAATTTCTTTTGGATCTATGTTGATGTATAAGCATAATTCAGGCGTACTTCTAATAATAAAGTATAATTCAAATGGCACATTTGGTGATAGATAAGTATAATTTCAGTTGTAACTATGTTGGAAGATAAGTATAAATGTTTTTGAAATTTGTAGAGATTGTCAAAACAAGAATTCGCGATTGATGAACGATAGTCAAAGAGTTTAAAGTAGATAATAGTTAATTATTCTAACACATTTTTAGTTGTTGTTGTTTACCAAAATACATATATATATTATATATATATTAAGGCTGCGGAAATTAACGATTAATTTCTCGATCAATCGGTAAAAATTGTTATCGGTTAAAATTATTTTAATCGATAAAATAGCGATTGAAATAAAAGAAATACATTTACGTAACGCTGTCAATTAATTAATAAATAATTAATTATTAATAATTAATAATAGTTTGATTTTTTTTACGAACAAACTTCTCCATTAAAAAATAAGATTTTTAAAGTGTAAACTTTAAAATAAAGTGTTTTTATAGGAAAATGATGTAAAAAATTAAACATTGTTTTTACTTAATAAACACTTATACAATTTTAAATTCATTGACCTTATATTGAACTACTTGTATTATAATTTAAAAAATATCAATTGTCTGTTTTTGTTACTTCCCTCGAAATTTTCAGTTTAATGACATCATTTTTCTTATATTTAGCTTCAATCAAAATTATCGATTAATTTTCGGTAATTTTTAAAAAGTTAACGATTAATTTTAAATTAATCGATAACAGCCCTAATATATATATATATATATATCTGTATTTTGGTAGGTGTGGCGTATGGATACCAAGAACTATATTCTAGTTATTATAAATTACACAATTTCTTTCTTTGATAAGATTTTTTTAATATTTTGCAGAATATTGTGATTGCGTATTGTAATACATTTCCATACGATGGTGTGATAAAGAGTATTTGCATTAGGAATGTATATGCTTCATAGCAAATGATCAACCCATACAACAGTGTATAATATGCTCGCAAAGTTTACAAATGAAGCGATGAAAGCTGCAAAACCCCGAAGACATCTAAAAACGTATCATAATGTCTGTGCGGACGAACCATTGGAAAACTTTCATGTGCGAAAAAAAATATTTTGTATTTTAGAATGTAGAAAAGAATCTTGATGATCTACAATAACAACATCGATATTAATGTACATGTAGAAATCAATATGATCCGCTCTTAAGCCGACCCCCGAACTTTTCCCCCTGAATTTTGTCCACACAAAAAAGGTCGTCTTTAGAACGAGTACAAACGGTCATTGAAAATTGATGTTTTAAGTTTCATTTAACCTCAAAAGGATTAGAAATATTTTGCTCTAAATTTAAAGTCACGAAAAGTAGTAGGGAAGTTACTTTTATAAATAGACAATAAAATCTGCTCAAAATAAATTTTGAAATCAGAAGCTTTTCAGTTTAATTAACTACTCTATCATTGCAAAATAAAATAATTTTTTAAAAAGTATTTTGAAGAAATTCCTAAACTATCGTTTTATGATTATATTTTTAATTGAAAAAACATACAACACCTTAAAACCTAGCGAATTGATAGTTTCGAAAACATCAGGTCGGGCCCAAATTTTCAAATAATGTTCTGAAAAGCGCATTTCGTTCACAGTAATCAGGTTTAGAACCTTTCATTAAATTTTTAGCACCTTCGTCCCTATATGATGTTCAACAGATTTGATAATAGCCGTTTTTATAAACGAGATCCACATTTTTATATCTGATCAACCGCTTTACAACTATTTTATAACTTCTCCCCTGACATGTCTGGGGAATTGTGGAACGTGAGCACTCGCTCATGTTAGCTGGGAACGGGGGAAGGGGTATGAAAGGTGAGACCCCATGAGGTGTAATAAAATAAGCTGCCTGAACGGTAATTACTGTTTTTTCCTCTGCCGTTGATTCACGATTTACCAGCGCATTATTTGTCGAGTTTATGGAGCGCAGAATTTTATCTTAGCAGCTTCTCACGTCAGGTTTGAACACGTAACTCGATCACAGGCTCGTGCATTGGCGTTATTTCAGCGATGACGAGTCGGTTATAGTTCATTAGGTCTTTTAACACATGGTTTTATTAACGGGACAAAGTTAACGCCGCCTTAGTAGAAATAAATAATATCTTTATTTATCAATGAAGAATGTTTGTAGGTATTTGTTGTCCAACAGACCAACAATACTTTTATTAGAAAGCAGCATTGGCATTATGAAGACCAAAACAGCTAACTTTAAACGGTTTAGCCTGGGTCAAGCAAAACTCCATTCCTGCTTCACCAAATGAGTGCTAGCAAACCGACAAATGTTGGAGCTCGTGTATAGTGGCTAGTCGTAGAGCTAGACCAGGCGTAGTTTGTTTGCAATGTTTTTTAAAGTCGAGATCAAGCTATTCTGGTACTGTGGTAACAGCCAAGGCAGGGGCGTTCAAGCGTTTTGCATGGCGGGCTGTATTCCATGAAGTAAAGATTTGCGGTGGCAAGGTTAAGGTAATAGGCAAAAAATGACATACGATGAGAAGTTTTTATTGCAAAATTTTAATAAGAAGGCTGGAACGAAGATCTTGATTTCAGTATCAAGTGAGGTCAGACCCGATGTTTGATACATTTGATACGCAGGTGAGAATCACTTAGACTCGTCCTTGGACGGTTCTTGTCAAAATTCATAACTGATAATGTCTGCTCAAACTTAAAAAGCTGAGCATTTTCTTTGCAAGTGTTCCAATCTCTTGAAATCTATTTTTATCAAGCTCACAGTAAAACTCAATGAGAGAAATAATCACCTTGAAACTCAATGAGTTCAAATAGCAGATGACCTGGAGCATTTTCAGGTTCCTCAGAATGAGGTAAAAAACATATGATTTCTTTTTCAATAACTACTATGTCCTGAAAGCATCTTTGAAATTCATCAACCATAGATAATATATCAGCAACTTACCTTTGCCTTTTCTCAGTGAAATCTCTATCATGAAAACTTGATTTCCTGTAGTTAGGAGAAATGTGAGGTGCCTTGCTGCATTTGAGGCAGCTTCCTTTGAAAAAGGTGCAACTTGTTCCCAAAAGCCTTGATATTTGAATATAATTGGTTTAACACTACATTGTGTCATTGAAGTTAGTTAGTTATTTCCTCTCGGGCCGAAGACGGCACATAGGGCAGAGGTCATGGATTTCCATTTTTGACGATCCGTTGCTAATTGTATCAAGTCCTGGTTATTTCTTAGACCCATGGTTGAGCTTTCTCTTATGATTGTTCTACGCAGGGTTTCTTTTGGTCTTCCTTGTTTTCTTTTGCCTGTTGGTGTCCACATGAGGGCCTGACTTGGGAGTCTTCTCTTGTCCATTCGAAGAACATGGCCGATGTAATTCCATCGTCTTCTCCTTATAAAATTTGACACATATTCTTGGTTGGTTTCTTTTCTTATTGTTTCATTTGATTTGAGATCACTCCATTTTATATTTAAAATTTTTCGTTGAAGACTTGTGTTAAAAAGGTTTAGATGTCTTATCATTCATATCAACTAAAAATGTACAATTGTCCAAACCAAGCAGGACCAGATAGATCTGCATGTGGTAGTTTCATACTCTCAATGAATAGCCAAATTTTTTAAAGTGTGTATTTTCTCTGAAGTGCTGTTTAAAGACTGAGCCTTGCCACATCGTTGAGATACACAACATCTCTGTATTATCCCTGGATGTCAAGAAGAAACTGCTTCTTCTTCTTCTTAAACATAGTAATTAGAGGCTATTAACAGCAGAAAAAACAGAAGCAAATAAATCTGTTCCCCTTGCTTGGACTTAGAATGTGAAGTAATTGGTAAACATTAATACGTCATCGATTTTATCTATAAATTGACATACTCTAAGCAGGAAAAAATTTTGATTTTTCAAATAAATATAATGTCGCCACAGAAATATATCGCCAGTAAATGAATTGTTTTATATTTGAACGAGGGCCAGTTAAAATTTAAGCGTGAGTCGTGTTTGGTCCGAGGCGGGCTTTGGACACCCCTGAGCTAAACTAAACACATATTCTATGTGCCTGAGAATTACTCTCTTAAGGCCTTGGCTATTACTTGGGCAATCTGCTCCATCTGTTGGGCAGTGCCATACAACATTGTCTGAACGTAGGACTCCCCTGCCCCCCTAACCTCCCCGGCTATGTCAAGCACGGGACATGACGTCAACAAGTGTATGATCGTCTCAGAGGCTTGGCTGCAATGGCGGCAGTTAGGGTCCCTGTTGTGATCTAGCCTGTTAAAGTACGATTTGGTTGGGCAATGCTCGGTGCGCATATGGGTCACCAAACTTTGTTCCCTTCGTTTTAGACCCCACCACTGGTCTGATCTGCTAGGCCTGGGCATGTTAGCGAACACCCCTTTGGCTGTAGCTCCATCTTACCACTCCTGGTACCACTTTTCCCTAAAGTGGTCCTTAAGCCAAGTCTTTGCCCCAAGGTATGTGACTGGGACATCTGGTTGGGGTTGGGCTGCTCCAGCTTTTGCCAGCGAGTCTGCTATCTCATTGCCTTCTACATTCACGTGGCTAGGGATCCATTGAACTGTGACCCTGCCACCAAGTCTCTCGAGTCTGCCCACGTCCTCCAAAATGGAGTCGACTAAGTGGGTGCTGCGTTTCTCGGATAGCAGGACTTTGAGCGCCGATCTCGAGTCACAAAACACGACCGTGTCGAGACCTACTAGTCCCGACCCTTGCAGTGTTAGGTGCACACTTTCCAGGGCCCTGTGAATAGCTTCAAGCTCCGCATCGTAGTTCGATGCTGTGGTCCCACAGGGTCCTAAAAGTTCCTCTTTTGGTGGCCCTCCTAATGGGTATAGGATGAGCGCACCATATCCTGCAGTTCTTTCACTCCAGCTGGCAGACCCATCCGTGAATACTTTCACTGGGGTTTCCGCGAAACCTTCGATTGTCTCAAGGGCAGCCACTTTCTGTACATATTCAGGGCTGCGCTTCGTTACTGTCGTGTCAGTCATTGACAAGTGTATTGTGGGACGTGTCATTTCCGCATGAGGCGGTTTTATTGGGACGCTAATTGTTATGTGTCTATTTCGTGGGGGTTGAACAGTCCTATCAAGCTCTAGTACTTGATGCATGAACGAGGACCGTTTCAACTTCCCACGTCCGTCCCAATTATGCTGCATTAGGTAGCAAGGGTCCCTCGTGTCCAGCCTGCGATACCTTTCAGCAGTGGTAATGATCGCCTTGTCCCGACGTATCTCAAGTGGTTCTACATTTGCAATGACCTCCACGGCAGCTGTGGGTGTAGTTCTGTACGCGCCACAAATGAACCTCAGGGCCTGGTTCTGGATTCGGCCCAGTTTTTCCAATGCCGTTTTGCTGGCAAAGGCTTGGACCGGCATGCTATAGTCCATCACCGACCTCACACTTCCCAGGTATAGAGCTCTGAGAGTGCTTGCTCCAGCGCCCCAGTTTGTGCAGGCTAACTTTTTCACCAGGTTGAGCTAAATGAATGGACTCATACCAGAAAGATGGTAGATATTCATTGTTTGATTCCCCGGAGTTAGATTAAATATTCATATGTTTGTTAAGAAATGTTACAGTTAGGCATGAAAGCATTCATGTGATCAGCTTTTTGAGGCTTAAGTTGAATTAATTTAACAAATAAAAGTACAATCTTTTTGTTTTTATATAGTTAGCACTAATTTGTTATAAAAAAGAATTATACAATTGAAGAAACAAAGTAGTTCACTTCTTCCAATAATCTCAAATGTAGAAGAAATAATTAGACAATTAAATCGGCTAAACAAAAATCGCATTGGCCATAAGAAATTGTAAGTAAACTTATATAAACTTGAAACCTACTAGTTCTCAGTGGGTTATTAATACAATTTAGCTAGAAATGATAAGAAAGACGTTGACAAAATGATATGGATAAGACATTTAACCGTTATATAAGTACATGTACCCGTTGTATAAATACTTGTAGCCGTTATATAAGTTCATGTACCCGTTATATAAGTACATGTACCCGTTATATAAGTACATGTACCCGTTATAGAAGTACATGTACCCGTTATATAAGTACGTGTACCCGTTATATAAGTACATGTACCCGTTATATAAGTACATTTAGCTGTTATATAAGTACATGTAGCTGTTATATAAGTACATGTAGCTGTTATAAAAGTACATGTACCCGTTGAACTTTTCAGCTTGATATCAAGTATCTCTTAACCATCCCACAAGATCTGTTCTGACGTCACCAACAGCGCTCTGTCTGGAGAGAGTTGGCGTCAATATTTATAATTTCCCTCCCTCTCGCTCAACACCCCCCTCTTCTTCACTCCCGATGGTGGTGGCCTACCAACTTGTTCTGACCAGTACAAGTACCTGCTCTGGTCCAGGTGTGGGTATAAATATTTATTTCACGAATAGGCTTAATGATAACTATTTATTGCGAGAAAACTGTGTATCGTATCCATTCGTCGTTGAGCATTGATAAGGCTAATGTGATTTGATACATGTCGAATTTCTTCGCAAGTTTTTTTTATTTTGTTATATTTACTTTTTCAGCCTGTTATTACGTTTCTAGTTTATAGAAAATATCGGAAATATAGCAAAAAATTGAAATAACAGCCATCAATGATCTTGTACCAAACGCTATTGACATTTGAGAACGATACACCCTTCACCCCTACCCCTTTCAGTGAGGTGCAGGATTCAACTTCCGTGAGAGACATTTTCAGTATATATTTTTTGGCTGTGATCCTGGATTGATTAGACGACGCAAGCACATACACTTAAGTTAAATAATGAAATATTACAGCAATCAAAGAACAAACAATCACGGTTTTCTGGACTTTAGGAGACAATTGACAAATAACACTCAGATGAAAAAACAGATCAGCCACAAAAGTGGAGGAAACTGGGGCTGGCCAGAGATTTGCCGGTGTCATTTATAACTCAATCTACTAGAAATAGAAAACAATTTTATTTTAAAATGCGCCATGTCATTCTAATAGCCCTTCATGTTCAGATGTATGCCGTATAATTTGGTATAAGTAAACAAGAGAATTCCTAGATGTCTTTTTGCATTAAACAATGGTTTTATGTTTGCTAGTTGATTTCATTTGTATTTCATTATATTTTTCATTTATAAATTTATTAGGGCTGTTTAAAATAAATTTCAATGTAGAATTCTATATGTTAATTTCCATTAACGCCAAAAGTTAAAATTTATGATGTCATAAGTAACACTTATTAAACGTTCTTGTTTAAAATCTAAATAACACTAGAATGTCTCATTTATATGTCATCTTTTAACCAATACGCAAAAAGACAAGTCTGTTGACATTAGTTCAAGTGATGAGCGGGTCTAATTGATAATATAACCAGCCGAGCTAAACATTCATTCACATAGAACTGAGTTAACTGACATCAGTTCACGGTCTTGGAAGGATAGACATTATCAAATATCAGTGTTTATTAAGTTTCCAACTTTTTTAGTGTGTAAATTGATTCAGGAACTTTTATCTCCATTTTGTAACGAAGTATCTCATCAGAAGAGCTGTCGTAATTTTCTGTCTCTGAGTCAGACTCCATTACTGCCATTAGCTTAATAGGCTTTTCTTTGGTTTTAAAAGTAGGCGAAGTGTTAGAGCCATTGTAGGCAAACTTTATCAACATTTGAACATTCCTGTCAGTTAATAGCTTAAAACCAAAATGTTTCTGTAATCGTCACTAACTTTATTATTTATCGGCCGCTATGTTCTTTAATTTCTTTTTTACTTTTCGACTTCCAATAATTTGAAAAAGATTGGTCGATTAATCGTTAAAAATAATTTAATCTTTAAAAAATTTTAGCAATTAATAGAGGAATTGATCGTTAAATTCTGCAGCCCTAAAATTTATAATAAGCGGTTGGTATGTGTTATATTTAAACCATATGTCAACTATTTATTCTTTACAACCTGATCAGCGTAGAACGCCCTTATGTGTTATGTTTAAGCTCCCCTCCTCTAGTGGGGCGCCGGACAAGTGAAGAATACACTAACTAAACTCTATGGGATGCCGCGAATTCATGCTAAGCCTCGTTTCGACTGAAAACTCAGCATGTTCCATCTCAGAAACGACCCTGCACGGCTGCAGTGCAGTGAGAAATAAACAATAATAAACTAATTTAATCCCGACATATCATGCTAAAGAGCTGATTTAATACGAGGCTCTCTGCAGATAAGTCGTGTAATCAAATTGGGGGAAAGGGATGCGAGAAGGTGCAGCGTAAACAAATATCAGGGTACGTCTTGATAAGCATCTCCTGACACGAACGATGTCAGTTAAGATCCGCGTATTATCTCCCTTTAATATCTGGTATTAGAGGTGAGCGGCGCTGTGACTTATGAGTAATGGTAGGGCGGAAAGGATTTCGGCCTCGCGGGGTGATTTTATTGTCCTGTTTGTTTTTGTCAAAATCCCGGGTTTTAAGATAATCAACCAATCCCCGAAGACTGTTTGTCTCGACTACGTTTGATTACATCACGTTTTCGTAAAGTTAAGTTAAGGATTATTTGATATTTGGTGGGACTTTGAATGTGAGTCTTAAGTTTTTCCAATTAGGAATTGAAAACTAATCAAAACTGTCTATACGTAACAATTACGCATATGAATTCATCGGCGTAGCATCGCATGATTTTTCAATATCAAAACTTTGCACATGGCTGAAAATGCAAAAACTGAATTGGTAGAAAACTAGCTACCTAACATTTTTACTCATATAAAATGTATTATGTCGAGAGATATCTACCATTCTTTTAGTTGCATATTATCTGTGTTTGCTTTTCTAAAATAGTATGCTATTTCTTGAAAATCTATATGGATTCGCAAGTCAACTAATTTACTATTAATGATAATACTTTTTAGGAATGATAGCAGAAACAAGTAGTCTTATAATTTCTAAGAGTACCAATTTTAAAGTGCTTGGTTTAAGAAAAGCAGGAACACTTGCTTTCTTTTCCAGGCCACAAACTTGGTATTTTTCCAAACGCATCCATTACACGTCCGCAGGTCGAATTGTCTGTTAGCACGAAGAGCGAGAGTAAAAGAGATCAAGGCGGCTTTTAGCACCCGTCTGAAAGTACTTCACACACGTCAACCACACAGAGACATAATTTGTGTTAAATTCAAGCTGCAAGTATTGTAAGGATCTTTAAGGAGGCTGAGACAAGCCATAAGAAATGCTTATGGGGAACAACAACTCGTATCTCTTTACATTGGCGGATGCTGTTTCTATACAGGAGATTATTGCGCCATACGCCTATCCTTGGTTTATGACTAATCTTGTATTTTTTAGAGTTTAAATGTTGATAGTGTGTTGGTTTTCGTGGTTGGTTCAGGCAAACTATGCCACTCTCGAGTGCCAGAAGGGAAGAAGAGAGTTTTATACATGTTTGATCTTGCGGTTGTAACTGTATTTATTCTTGTGTCAGTGTTTTATGACATTGTTGTTGCTTTGCACTTCCGCACTAAAATTGCATGGATTTTTCCTACTTTGCTCTTTGTTCCTCCATCGTCTAGAGTTTGAGGGTTCAGTAATTGAACAAAGTGAGTTACACTTGTAAGTTGTGAATATTCACCAGTAATGAGATTTGAAGGTCATTTAGAAATTATTATAATTTCTCTGTTTTTCTTTGGTCAAGACTTAAAAGAAAAAAAAAAAGACAAGCTACTGAGTTGTTGGTTGTTGTTTTTTTTTTTTTCGTTTTTTTTCCCCATTTCTTTTATTTACTAAAGTATGAATTCGTAATTGAACAAAGCAAAAATTCAATTAAAAAGAAAAATTCATTGTTTTAAACATCTGTTTTATCCTGGATCGATCATGAATAGGAAGTAAAATTTGAACAGAAACTCTCATTACACTTCTCCTGAAATGTTTCAGGTTAGTATTCAGGTCGAAAGTAATATAAGAATAAAAAATGTTTTCCAAAAGCTTTCAGAAACTAGCAGCATGTCCTGAGATTGGCATCTGGTGTACAGTCAGTATCACAAGCATGTCCTAAGATTGACATCTGGTCAGTCTGTATCACAAGCATGTCCTAAGATTGACATCTGGTGCAGTCAGTATCACAAGCATGTCCCAAGATTGACATCTGGTGCAGTCAGTATCACAAGCATGTCCTGAGATTGACATCTGGTGCAGTCAGTATCACAAGCATGTCCTAAGATTGACATCTGGTGCAGTCAGTATCACAAGCATGTCCTGAGATTGACATCTCGTGCAGTAAGTATCACAAACATGTCCTGAGATTGACATCTGGTGCAGTCAGTATCACAAGCATGTCCTGAGATTGGCATCTGGTGCAGTCAGTATGACAAGCATGTCCTGAGATTGACATCTGGTGAAGTCAGTATCACAAGCATGTCCTAAGATTGACATCTGGTGCAGTCAGTATCACAAGCATGTCCTGAGATTGGCATCTGGTGCAATCAGTATCACAAACATATCCTGAGATTGACATCTGGTGCAGTCAGTATCACAAGCACGGAAGCCGTAGATTAGACAGACCCACCAGAGATATGAAAGAACAAATCAGCCGTATAAGGTTAAACCTGAGAGAACACAACCGCTAAATGCAGCATAAATGTGTAGTAGACAGAAGTCGAACGATCTTATTTCATTCAACAACAGTCATAATATAAGAGCCTCACAACCCATCAGTCCATGCCTTATAGATATCAAAGACATGTCTCCAATCACAATAAAATCCGATTTTCTGAACAGTTCTGTCCCAGTATATTTTTTTGTTTTTCCACTGACATGACTGTGATGAAACTCAAACCATAACGCTTTCAGAAGCGGCTTCCTTTTAGGTATGACTTGTCTACGGTGTCTCCATTGGGCGCCAGTAAAAGGAAGTGTATCAAAAAAGTTTATCAAAAAAAATTTTTTTTAATATATCAGTATTTTGTCAATTTATCGCCAACAAAAACTTCTCTCTCGTTGAAACAAATGCCATACAATGCTGAAAAAGGAATTTTAAAAATCTCTTTTCGTCCGAATGCCGTATTTTGAAATCCTTTATATTTACTTGTGGTGTCTGAGCCATGCGACGACCGACCGTACGACCGACCGACCGACCTTGCCGAAAAATTATTGGTTCGATTTTTAAGCCACTTTCTCGTAAGCTAGCGAGCTGAAATTTTAAAGGCAGACTCATGCCAATGATCAAAATGATGTATCGAAATTTCTAATCGATCGAATGGACAGTAATTGAATCATTGAATTTTTAAATTATTTTATTTATCTATTTAAATCATATTAGCATTAGTTTCTTTTTAGTGTTGCGGTGTGTAATATGTTCAACAACCTTTCATGTCACGCCATAAAGTGTGCATTACACTGACAGTACTTTTTAAAAATATATTTACGATCGGTGCGCATTATATTAAACATGTTTTACGAGACATATATAGAATTTCGTATTTTCGGATTGTTTTGCCCTGCGTATTATAATGAACATCCTTATAGTTATGCCTCGTATATAAAGGATTTATAGTGAAAAACTTGGATTTTACGTTTTTTTTTATTAGAAGTAATTTTTAGATTGCAATTTGTTTTGTTTTGGAATTATTGATTTCAAATTATTTTAATATTATCTAGAATAATAGCTAATTGGATTTTCCCGCTTGTGGATGCTAATGTTAGCCTGTTTCGCGGTGCGCATTATTTTGATACATTCTTGGTGTGATGTAGCAGTATTTTGTCAATTTCTCGCCAAGCATAACACCTATTGGATTGACACAAACGCAAATTGAAAGCTAATAATATTTAGAACAATAATGGGTGAGACATTTTTTAAAATCTCTTTTCGTTCGACTCCCGTAATTTTAGCAGCAATTTGTAGAAAGCTATTGTTTTGTTTACTTTCAGAATTATTGCTATGAATCGACTTTTAGTGTAAAGTAGAATGATTTCCCTTTAATTAAAAATTCGGAAATTCTTTGATGGAAATTGCGTTTAAATACTCATTCGAATTTTATTATTTGTTTTTAAACTTGAGCTTTTCTTTACTTCCATAGTTTTATGTTCTTTTTCCTCTGTGTGGTTTAATCGTCCCGTATCTGGCTAATTTGAACATTCCTATTGTAACCTTTCTGGCTGTTCATCTATGCACAGCGCTCACCTGGTTTCCCCGTGAATCCAAAGTAATAAAGAGGAAAGCCTTTTTCTCAAAACCAGAATTGCGCGTGCGATAATTCATCATCAGGGCTACAGAGACTGGTACAATGAGTATTGGAATGTGTAAACCAATTTTGTTTTGCAGCACCCTAGGGTCGAAAAACTCATCACCTCAAAAGTTGCTTATGTAAAAACAAATTTGTGTCAAATCTTGGTAGAAACTATATTATAAACCTTCTTATGGTTACACTGTAATGGCATATTTTAATTTTTTTAATATAAATTAACGTTAATTTTCCATACATTTTCGTCATTATTTGTCATTTGTATGCCAAGATAAACCAAAATATTATTTGTGCAGTATTTTTATTCAGTTGTGATGAAGAGCTGTGCGTGATTCGTGAACTGAAGTCTCGGGGCGATACAGTGACGAGACTTGGTCAAAGTTTATTGGAGATAGACTGGAACTGTGGTGGATGAAAGTTGGTGACACTTATTTTTCCCTACTGTGACTTTTAATTTTTTTTTTTACTTAACGTTGCAGATGTCACTGAAATTGTCACTGCCAGTAATTCATATCTACTTCGACGTTGCTGGTCCCAAGCCCGGTTGAGAAAGGAGGAGCCCTTCTCTGTTAAAACTAAGCCTTGCTACAAAATCACAAATGAAGATTACAACAGGAAACTCGGACCTTGGAAATTTTGGATCTCAGTTCAGAGAACTAATGAAGCTGGTTGGCATAAGCCGACCGGAAACCACCCGGCAGACAACGAACTCTTCTACTAGAACGACCACCATGCAGTTTAGAAACAAATTCAACACTGGAAACGCCGTGAAAATTGCTGCTGAAATGAAGTTGGACTGGGGGAAGAGGCCAAAATGTCTGGAAACAGCTGGAGATGTTTAGGCTTAATTTGAGACCTATGCCCCAGACAGGACGACAGACGACGATGGTGAAGACGATGATATCTGGTCAAATCGGTTACACGATTACTTTTGGTTTGAAATCACAATTTGCTTTCTCGAAGGTGGGTGGAGAAAGACAGTTCGCGTGTCATCTAAACTAAAAGACAGGAAATTTGAGGTGACCTCGACACAGCGGCAAGAGAAAAGAAATCGCTCTTTCAAATTACCTTGCATCTTCATAAAAATGGGACCTATAAGTAGCGTCATGATTAAGTTGTAGCTACATTCTCACAGATGTATTAACTATTCTCAGTTGCCAGCACAGGTCCCAATGAAGTGATCATATCGACTTCAATCTCAAGTTCATGTTGTTACTGCTCAATGGTTCTCAAGTTTAAATTGTCTTTTTATGCTTTTTTAAACTTTACATACTTTAGTTTTAAGCCATATAAAGTAATTGTTGTAATTTGAGAACCGTTCTTGACGTCACAAAACCATATGCCAGGTAGAGCCACAACTAAAAAAAAAACAAGGGCTAACAAGTCTGCCCTATCAGTGACACTCTGGCAGATGGTGAGTTGTCTTCATGTGGGGCTGGAGGGATTCTCAGGACACATCCTCTATACCCACCTAACTCATTCTGTTAAAAAGGTTGAATGTATTGTTGAAAATCCGTTTGAGGATTCGTCTTCTCTCTTCTTTTACATTCGCTAAGAGTTGACGACCTCAATAATAAGAATGGAACATTCAATAAAAAAAATGATGAAACATAACTTCTCATTCGACATATATCGCTGACGTTGAGTATTTTATAGGCCAGGTTATGTTTCCATGACTTTACTTTTAAGATACTGATAACGGGACTGAACTAATGATATTGTTTTAATACATTAATTTCACAGTTATGAGAAGTTTCAACGTATCAAGTAGTCCAAAACATAACAATGATAGTATGTAGCATTCTCATCAAACCTTGTTCTATAACTATTTGTTTTGAGTAGTACTGAGAGCTTTCATGTTTACACCTATAATGAATTACTATGTATTATTTACACTCAGTCTAATGGCTCTTTTTCTAATTAAAAGCGCATTTTCAATTTTTTAAACAAGATTCACTGGGGCACGTTATTGTTTTAAAAAAGAACAAAATCCAAGAAAGTAAGTTAATAAGAAAAATGGAGGGGTATTTATTTCAAAGAAAACTGTACAGCTGGTTGTTCGGGACAACTGAGAAAGCATTGACCTGAATGAAGTATAACCGGCCGCGATTGAACCTTCACTAACCGACACAAGAAGAGCTCTGCACAGACCTGCGAATCACAGACTATTTAGTTAGAAGCTTCCTGATAGAGAAAAAAAAAGTGTGAGAGGGGGAGAGACTACTCGAGCGGAAGTGATTAGAGTAAATCTCAGGTTATCGATCCTCCCAAGGGATACAACTGGTGTGTCCTTTCACAGTTGGAGACTTAAGGGGAGAATGCCAGACTTTTAAGTGGCTAAATAGCAAGGCAGGAAGTCTATTGAGATATATATAGAACAGACAGCTGTGGGAGGGGCGGTTCTTCCCATTCAAATCCTCCTTTTTTCCCCTCATTTGCCAACGTTGGTTTCTGTCTGGCTGTCATAACAATGTCTGATGCCTTGTTGCTCTGTTTAAACAAGCTCGATGCCGTACTGAGGACTAGTGAGTGGGTGGATGGTTGAGGACAGGGCACCCCCTCCCCTCGGGGGTGTCAATCGATGGTTAAAACATTATGTCGTTTTAATGTTTACAGCTGTTGATTTCATAAGGGATATGGGTGGGGTTGGGGGTTGGGGGGCCGTGTCTTACAATTACCACTGTCGCTAATGACCATAAACTTAACAAGACTCCAGACGGGCGTCTGCCACTTGACGTAATTGGCCCAATGTGTTGTTAACAAACCAGGAAAGCAACACATTATCAACATTCAACATTCTTATAATAATGCGTAGCAAGCAGTTATAATGTATAGAAGGGCCATTTTAAAAGTATATGACAAGACAATAAGGTGAAGGAATATAGCAAACTTCTCTTGTTTCCTTAACGTACATCGTAAAATATCCACTTTTTTTTACAATGTTTGTATTCTTTTATGTACTTCTAATGAGTTAAGTCTAAGAATTAATTGCAAGCAAACAAACTTAACTAAAACCAACAAACACAAATTAATTCAGGAAAGGTATTTTATTTTATCTGATCACGAAACTGTACCTGTATATCATAGTCAGCGGTCATCTAATTTGAGTGCACAAATTATGAAGAAAAAAAAACGATGTGCATACAAAATCTCAGTACCCGCGAACTCTAATCTTGTGATGTGAGGTAATGAGCCACGTGACGACATGACCTCCTTTTATAGGTTATTGTCAGAACGTATGGCCAAACAGCTCTTCGTTGTGACATATTGTGTGTGCGTGGGGGCAGTGGCGGCGTTAGGTAAGCGCGAGGCCTAGTGCCAGCAATGACCCCGCGGGGCCAGAGTACTAGTAAAGATCGCTAAGCACCAGTATGCTATGGTATTTAAAAATATGAAATATATTGATTATTGTGTAATTTTAATACCACGTGTCACCTTTTTTATTAAATTATTATTATTTTAGTAAATCTGTTGTGAGTGACGTGTACACAAATAAAGGGGATTGGCTGAATGGTACATCTGACCTACTTTCCGCTAACGGTGTAATGCTTTCAAAGACGTCTAGAGCTACGCTACGGAATTTGACCTACAAAAAGGATTACAAGAGTGCCTCTTTCGTTTCTTTACAATCGTTTCCAGCATACGTTCTACCATCCACTCTTTGGTTCTACGTGTGTAGGCTATTAACCAGGACGAGACATGTTCAGGACCGAAACGCGGGGCTTACCTAAGCGCGAGGCCTGGGGCAGTCGCCCCAGTTGCCACCCTCAAACGCCGCTCCTGCGTGGGGGGGATGAGAGTCTAGTTAGCAGACCTGCTTGTCTAACGTTTATAAGCATAGCACGGACAATAGGACTACGTGTAAACCTTTTTTAAAATAAATTACAAGACACAAATGAAGCGTGTGATCAAACCAATAGTTTATTTATTAATGGACGAATACACAAGTAAACGTTTCTGCTAATGTCTTAATCAGTAAAAGGCATGGTCAGTGGTCACACACTTTGATTCTGTATCTTGTATTTTTGTTGTTTTTTTAAGAGTAAATTGTTTCTTGCTTTCCCATTACAATCCTTCTTCGCTTGTTAAGTCTCCTGTGGTATCGCAGGTTGCATCCATATCGTTATCTGCTAATTGAATTTTGTTTATAGAGGTTTCTTTCCTTCGCATGTCTATCTTGTGAAACCAATAGTAAAATAATTGTCCTGTCGGATATCCCCCTCAGGTGATGATCGAAGATATCACGCAGTACCTTGATTGCACAACAAGAGAAATGTGATTAGTGGGACTCGGTTATGTTCACCTTTTCTTGTTTTTATTGTGCGTGTACGGCCATTCAGTGTTGCCGGACATAAGGAAGAAAACTACAGCGGCCAGGTCGACCAAAATGTGACTGCCTTTCTACACCATTCCCCCCAAAGTTACGTGAGCAAAATGATTTTCCTGATGATTTATTTCCAACATTTGTCAGTGCACTAATTATCTGCAAGAGGAAAGAAGGAAGCGAAATATTTTTTTTTCTAAATGTCAACATCCTCCATGATGGTCTTAGCTAAGGTAGGATTCCACCACCCCTTTCCCCTATCCCTAAGCCCATCCCCACCCGAGCTCCCCCCCTTCCGCACACATCTAAACAACCCTCATCAATTATTATTATTTTTAACTAGATTGTGCCAGGCGCCGTGGCGCCTGCGGCGCCCCCTTTTTTTGGGCGCCTACGGCGCCAACCTTTTTTTTAAAGACCAACTAACTTGTCCTTTTTTGATAAATACGAATTATTAAACTTTCTGAAATGTACGCAAAGTATTTATTTAATAATAATAATAGGGGTTGTATTTTGCGTACCGATGCACATCAAACAATGACGTCATCATATTAAATATTTTTACAGCGCTCATCAAAACACGATTTTTCAACTAAACTAACTGCTGTAGACTGTCGTACATCGCTCCTCAGCGTTTCAACTAAACTAACTGCTGTAGACTGTCGTACATCGCTCCTCAGCGTTACGTTACAAACATACAGAACCACACCACTGGGTGTTTATATTATTTAATAATTTTGTTTGCCAGAGAAAACCAATCACGTCACGATGATTTACTCTTGCCGGTTGGTCTTCTCATCTGACGTCACTGACAGCTGGGATGAAATATCCCGTCTTTTTATTACAACTTTGTACATTGCGTGTCACGTGATACAGGCTTACACGACAGTAATGAGGGAAAACCCCAAAAGGGCGTACAAAGCTCGGTTAATTAATCCGCGGTTTTAGTTTTGTCATCATCATTATTATTATTTCGTCTAAGAGCGTTTCGGTGCGGCTTGGAGCAAAGATCCTGTAAGGGCCAGGAAGACATGGTGAATTGTTATTTCTGTGTTGTTGAAAAGGAATCTGTCTATCACAAGCTAGATGAATACCACTTATGTAACTGTGTAACTCTTGCAGTAACCAGTGGCGTCGCTAGGGGGTGCCATGGGGGCGGGCCACCCAGGGTGACACGATCAAGGGGGTGACACCAGACAGTAAAATTCTATATATTCCCGTTATTTGGCACTGGAAAACTCGGAGGAGTTCTATGTGTTAAATCATGACGGGGTGACACCAGGAGCTACCGCCCCGGGTGACACCAACCCTAGTGATGCCTCTGGTAATAACAATCACTCTGATGTCTCAGATCAGTTATACTGTTCTATCTATTGTGACTCACTCATAATGTCTACGACATGACACAACAGTTCCCACAGAATCCTAAAAACAAAGACGAAATTGAAAGTTTGTTTTTTTTAAAGGCCTTGGAACTAAGGAAACTTTGGTCTATTTCTTTAAATAAGAAAGTTTACGAATAAGCGGTATTAGATTTTGAATGTGATTATTAATTCCCAGAATATTTATAGAACTTAATTTTTTTTTAAACTGTCAATTATGTTGTTGAGTTTTTTTGTTTGTTTGTTTGTGTTTTTGTTTTGTTTTGTTTTTGTTTTTTGTTTTTTGTTTTTTGTTGTTTTTTTTTAAAAATTATTTCTTATTTATTCATTTATTTGTAATTTTTTATGTGGGGGGGGGGGGGG